>OY829523.1:13053675-13421094 GCA_963691665.1 Clepsis dumicolana | reverse complement strand
GATGACAATCTACATTCACAGAATTTTAATAAAATGTATGTACGGTCAGCGAGAAAATCGTCAGTTTTGTTTTTATTAATGCCAGTTGATCGCATTCCTATCAAGGACTAAGATACTCTTTGAGACCAACTGAGGAGAGTACTAGAAGCGTGAAAACCCACAAATTAAAAAAAAACTAAACAATTAAAATGTAGTACCTAGTCTAGGCAACTAAGTGGTCAAATTTTAACGACGTAACAAAGTGACACAGTTTTCCTACATTTCACTTTCACAGATCGAGTAGATCAATTATTTTAAAAATTAAGTAAATTTATAAAATATAAGTTCACAATATTCACAATAACTATTAAAATATTAGAGAATGCTAATAAATAAATTTCATATTTATGAGACACAATCATGATTTGATGAATCTTTGTAATTATTGGCATGAGCTTGTTATAATAATATAATAACTCTCTAGTCTACGCAAGCAACAGCGATATTATTTTGCCAAAAATCCTATTACCGGATCCGGTAAGCGTTAAATGATGCCGGATCCGGTTTTCCGGATTGCAATCCCTATCTGCATAGCTTTCCTTTTCGAAGTATGGTACCTACAATACCTGCCATTCTTAGTATTTCTTATATTTCTTACGTTCTGCTTACTATTTGGGATGACACTTACCACCACATGTTTTAGTTTCATCAAAATCGGTTCAGCCGAAAAAAACCACTTGCTTCTCACTACTCGCCGGCAAGTACCTCTTATTTTATGAATCCTGTTCCTTTTCTGATTAAGTCTTATTTGTAACAGACTTCGAAAAACTAGGAGGTTCTCAATTCGTCGGAATAATTGTTTATTTTTTGTTCTTCACATTGCCCACTTTAATTGCAGACATATACACAGCATTTCTAAATGACCACAATAGTAGATTTCGTTCAGGTAGTTATGTAGTGTCCTCTACTCTGACACGAACATGACGTACCTACTTAGATAAGTCCACTTCCATCACGGGATGAGAGCTCGTAATGTATTTAAACTATCAAAAATAGGTAGGGATGGGAATTAATAAAATAAATCCAAATCATTGACTTAACTATTTATTACACTCTATGCATAATTTATGATATTTATTATAAATTTACATATAATTATGTACACACAGTAGCAAATGTAAAAACGTTCGTCGCGTGCCCCGCCCGGCCGCGCCGCCGGCGGACCGCGCATCGGCCGCGGGGCGAGGCACAAAAATACATTCCAAATATCTAACGCATACAAAAATCTGTATTTACATAGAGCTCTCCGCTGGCAACATTCCTAGTTCCTTTTAGAATAATCAGTATAAAGTACAAGCTTCTACCGCCGGTAGACGCAGATAGCAGAGCGGAGCCCTGAGGCTGGACGCCCGGACTTATTGTAGCACAGGCACTGAACTCTGCAGGCTCCGATAACTGATAAATGCAGGTTTGATCATGGAACGGCTGTCTGGTGAGTGAGACAGAAACTACCTACGATTACAGTTAAATATTTGCATTAGAGTTACGATCGATCATCGTCTGAGTCGAAACTAAACTTAATGATTGTTATTGCTTCTGTCCTGGCCCAGAATCACCTAATAGGAACACTTAATTACTGATGTCGTTCGTTAGACAAGCGACCGAACTTAACGTAGCGGCGCGGACCCTGAGTCCGCCGCAACATACCAACTAATACCGACGACGATACGTAAGTAAATGTAACTCTCAGAGCACCGAAACTTAACATCACCGAATAAATTAAGCAAATAACCTACACAATGGGAACAGCTATAAAAATAAAATTTAAAATACTTGCGCGGGATGATTCAAAATCTTAATTAATAATTTAGATAAATAGCAAAAAGATAAGATATTAAACAATCGCAACGTTTAGATATAACTTCAATCAATACATTCATCTGATGAGACCTTTGCGCTCGTTATACAATATTCAAATATTCATAAAACTGTATGTTATAAAACGTATAACGACTTAGTATAACGTATCTTTGCACGTTCTACGACCCAGCCCGTCACGAGTCACGACCGACGTTTGCAAACACACGGTGCATAGATAGGTACGCAGTTAGCAAGGCTCGCGACGGCCACTCACGCAGGCTCGCGAGGGGCTGCGCGACACACAACAATCACACAACTCGCTCGTTTGTAACACGAACGGCTACAGACAAACAATATCCCGCGGTTCGCTCAGAGCGCACCGAAAATATAATTGGTCGCTATAACAATTCAATCGGATTAACAACAGTAGTGATATTATGCACGACTACCGCTGTCGAATCGGGTCGATCGGCCGGCGTGTCCACGCACCCTTATAAAGTCTAACCGATGAGCATTTTTTATTGAAGTTATTATCAAAGTAAAAAAATATATAGCCTCGTCCGACATCGTGACCGAGCGCGCCGACCGATCGATTCGACCTTTATTTATTCAACAGAAACAAAACAACAGGCGAAAACGTTCAAAAACCAGACCGGGACCGGCCGGCCGGGCCGGCGGCGCCCGCGCAGACGCCGCGCCGTACCGCCGCACGTCACGTCAAACTGTGGCTGACATATATACAGATGTAGTCATACCTAAGCAAGTATTTTATTTTAAGTATTCAAAAACATACGAACAAAAACCAACAAATTATTATGGAGAGCTATCAATCAATTCACAACCTCAGCAGGTAAAGCGAATAATAGCCTCGATTGGTTGATTATCAGGTGACGTGATTCAATTTCTTACAAGCTTTTTTAAATACCTAAAAAATTCAAGGACACAGTAACATCTTGTAGTGAACAGTAGAGACACAAGTCTATTCATCCATGCTCATCAAAGTTGTAGTCGGTTAACAAAACTGTAACCTAGAACAATCTAATGATCATTTATATTTTCGTACTCGCAAAACAATCCCAAAAAGAAATTGCAAAGTCAGCCTCAACTTGATATAAACTTATACTGAACTTACAGCCATTCCAGATATTTAATCTATCTCTGATTTTGATCTACTGACGATACAAACAATATCTATGTTCAATTTTGCTATCTCAATTAACTTACTGTTGGTAGGCAATCCAATCTCTGCTTGCTATCTGTTGATGGAAGGATGGTGGGCTTTCTACAGATAGCAAATTGTTCGTCAGAAAAAGTAGATCAAAATAAGAGATTGTATAGAATATAGGGTACGACTGTCAAGGGTGTGATCGACCGCGGTTTTATTGACGCCGACGTCTCACAAAACCACGCGCGAGCTTTACCGCGCGGTAAACATTACTGCGAGCCTGGCTGCATCCCACAGGACGCGGTAAAGCTCGCCCGTCAATCACACCCTTTACACATTTAGAAACTGGATTAGAAAATGGATACAATGCGTTCAGAAACCGTAGAAAATGACCAGCTTTCGACAACAGCACGCCACATCGAATTCGATGTCGTTATGAGTTTCAAATTTGGAACATCTTCAAAAACCAACACAATTTACAAATAAAAGTAGAGCTAGTAAGTCTGTCTATCTATGATAAGAAAAAAAAACAGTCAAATTCGTGACAGGTATGATATGCCATCGGCTTCTGAACCCATCATAGAGTACTTATAATAGTGTGTAGATAAAGTAATGTATGTAACTCTACATAATCAGTTTTATAATAAGTGCTGAGGAGCACACTAGTGTGATCTTATTATAAAACTCAACTTCGCCTAGTTCCATAAAACCACACTCGCGTTTTAAGGACCGTCATTTTGCAAGTTCAATGGAGACAGTGCTCGGCGCGCGGTTCTGGTTTGCCGTACCACTGTCCTGCGGGGTCAGAGGGACTACTACGAAATTCTAAAATCGAAGTTAGTATCGTATCGTCCCGCTCACTCTCGTATTAAATAATATTAGCTTGAGCGGGACGGCACTAGCAGTTCGTAGGAGGGGGCAGACCTGGCGCTCAGTTGCGCTTGCTGGGAGGCACGAGGTGCGGCGGCAGCTCGGGCGGCAGGTCGTGTCCGTCCAGCTTGACGTGTATGAGGTGCATGGCGAGCGCGAACTCCTCGTCGTCCAGGAACCCGTCCTTATCGATGTCGGCGAGCTTCCAGATCTTGCCCAGCACCGAGTTGGGCAGCTTGGACTTCACCATCTCCGTCTTGGCCGCTGGGGAGGGACGCACGCTCAGCTGGTTGTTACCTCGGTACAGTGGCGCGCCTGACTAGGGCTCTTGTGAGCGGATGGCATTGTCCAATCGTATGAACCAACATAGCTAAGCTTCGATCAATAATTACCTAGATAACAGGTCACGAACAAGAACGAAGTGAAAATATGGCACCGTTCTATTAGTGTCAGTTTGCTATTGACTATTTTTAAACCCCGACTAAAAAGAGGGGTGTTATAAGTTTGAGCTGTGTATCTGTCTGTGGCATCATAGCTCCCAAACGGATGGACCGATTTCGACGCGGTTATTTTTAATCGAAAGCTAGTTTAATCGAGATGGTTCTTAGCTAAGTTTCATTAAAAACGGTACAATTTTGAAATGACAATGTCAGGGGTTTTCAACTTTTCTATGTTGGTTAGGTTATGATTTAATATAAACATAACCCTTAAGCTGTTACAATAACGTGCAATTTTGAGTGCAGTAAATAAGAGCCCACTCTACAAGTGAGCCGATATTTGCCGAGCCGACCCGACCCCGACCCGACATCTACTTGTAATCATTGATCGAAGTAGCAAAGCGAATAAATAAATACGTCATAAAATGTATCTGATCTACGTTATTGTACGTTTCGGGAATACCTAGTCGCTAATAGTAGGTACTGGAGAGGACAAATATATGCTGACCAGTGACCGGTATATAACGGGTATTACCGCGAATCAGTATTTTACTTACATTTAGTCAACTGAATATAGAACACGGGAAAACACACGTTATATCATAATTACCAGTAAGGAGGTGCGGTCGAGGAAATTAATTCCTGACCCACCATGGAACCTTTTCACAGTAAACGTCATAGTGACATCGCATGTCTTGACAAGGAAAATCGTTATGACGTTTACTATGAAAATGTTCTATGGTGGGTCAGGAATTAATTTCCTCGACTCTACCTACTTCTTATACATACCGATCGTATACAAGGAGCTTTTTAATGTACCGTCAAGAATTTATCCACGGGCTGAATATGTCTAAGTGAGCACGCCTAATGAAGTTTTTTTTCGAAAAAAAAAAACAAAAGTCATTCTCCCATACATATTGTCAACCAGCAGAGACAATGAAAGTATGGGAGAAGGAGAATCAAGCGATTCTTTAAAAAAAAAATTAATAAGGGTGTTCACTAAGATATATTCAACCCCGTGGCTGAATTCTTCATGTGGTTCTTCGTGGTTCATTAAAACTCACCCTGTATATTACTACTAAAGAGCAATGAATGGGATTATAATTAATGTCAATTAAGTAGGTACTTAAAAAAAAAGTATTTTAAAAACGTCTTGGATTGTCCCACGACATTTATTTATTCTCTCCAGTGTTAGGTACGAATACGCAACGCAAGAGAGTTCGTAAAAATACGGAACATTTTTAAAAACAGAAAAGCGTGCAAAAATATTACTGATGGTGCAGATTTATTAATCCGCTAACGTCAAGTTCCAACTAATTTATTAAAATTTATAATAATCAACAAGAGTACCCTGACGGGGTTTGCAGAACCTTGACGCTAGCAGGCTAGCGAACACAATAAACTACCTAATGGACATCACAACACAACATGCAAACGGTAAACAGCGCGCATGCTCACAAACGCCGGCGCGACACAATGCTCGACTCATCCTCGAAGAGTCTTCGTAGTCGGCACTAGGTCTCAACCTCGCTAACCCACACCCAACTGAACAACTGCACTACAAACCTAACAACCGTTAACTATTCAACAAAAAAAAAACTTACAAAAGTAATAACAATTAGCTACAACTTATTGCACCGTGGAGGCTACGCTGCTCGTGATTCGCTTCAACACTTTGACGAAGTTGCTTCTATTAAAGATATCGAAAAACGAGTCGATCCTAACCAGCTCCTCCTCGGGCCCGAACGCAAGAGCCTTGGAGGCTTCGAACCACGACTCGGGAGTCCTCTCGACGACAAACTCTACGAAAGGCTCCCCAGTAAACACGTACGCTACCGTCAGAAACATTATTTCTATTGCTATCGATATCGTCACGACATTCAAAAGCAATAGAAATACGAACTTCACAGAATGTATTACCGGCTGGAAGAAGTCAGTCTTCTCCTCTTTCAAGTCTAGATTGTACATAGGTGTGGTCGATTCACCATCAGAAGAATCACTGGATTCGGTAGCGACGGGTTCTGTGGCGGGAGAGTCGGGTCTACTGGGAGCGTAGGTGGAGCGATCAGCGCTAAAGCGAGTCGACTCGGGCAAGCTGTGGATAGACACACCAGAAGACAGGGCTTCGCCGCGCTCGCTGACTAAATACTGCGCGATCATGTTGCAGTTGTGTGTGGAGACGGTCAGAGCGTCAGCGAGGCTGTGGAACTGGGGAGAGTGTTGCAGAGTCACACAGAGTTCTGTGAGCAGAGAGCATTGTCTCGTGACGGACAGCAGTGCGCGCCAGGCGGGGGCTTCCTGCGGGGGGCACGTACCGGCGCCGGTGACCTTGCCGTCTACAGGCCCGAGGCCCTGGAACACGGTGTCGTAGCGCGGCTTCTCGCGGCCGCAGATCCACTCGGGGTCCCCGTGCCCGGCGTCCACGCCCTCGCCGCGCCCGTACCCGAACGGGGACACCTGGTCTTCTACGCCCTCGAACGCGCCTCCTGGAACGTAACAAGGCTATGCTTAGGCCATGACATACCTCCTTTCATTCTCAAAATATGGAAGTTCACATCGATTAGATTAATTAAGAAAGGAAAAGAGCGATACAAATACAAAATTTCCAGAGGTCTTATTGTCTAACGCGCTCGTCTTCGCTTTGGTATTAACAATATCTTTCTTGTACGATCTTGTGCCGTTGATGGAAAAAAGATGGTTAATGTCGAATCGAGCGCGTTAGACAAAAGCCCACAGGTTCAAATCTTGGCAGACACCATGCATATTGTTCTGAATACATAACTACTGCAGAGGGACCTACATGCAAAGTAGGTATACATACTATTTAGGTTAGCTAGATGTTACAATACAGCCGTATAGCTAAATTACTTATTCCAATCTGACATTGAATGTTAGTGTTCTAATAGACAACATAGACATGGCCACTGGATAACCCTAGCAAAATGTACAACTAACGAAAACTGCAATGTGTATTGAGCACTATCACCTCAGCGATGGACGACAGTAATTTGTTTCATGACGGTACCTACAGTATAAAAATGCACCCGGAATAAAATCGATAAACCTTGGCATTTAATGGAAAGCAATGCCAAGTTGTCGCGGTCGTTTAACGTAATGATAATGGAAATTTATTGTTCAAGTACAATATCATATTTACACTAACATATAATAAACAATTGATTGAATCAGGCCTCACTTTGCGGAGGTCCAAGTCTATGAACTAAAAACAATTATGCAATTTGCTTTGTTGATTGGCGTGGCAGTGGAATTTACATGTGTGGTCGCGATCGCGAGTGAGTAAATTAGCTAATTGTTTTTAGTTTACACTACGTACTCAATACTCAGTTACGAATAACTAAAGTTTAGTTACTAAACAATCCATAATAGGCTACAGGTATTTCAGGATGTTTTCACTAGCAGCTAGCAACCGGTGGGAAAATGAAACAAATATAAGACCGTGAAACTTAACAAAGTCCCGTGTTACTTCCTGAAACTGAAGCACGTTTCAAAGCCAATGCCAGATCAACACATATTGTTATTGTTATTAGCTAAACAATATAGAGGAGAGGAAGCGGATGGCCGGCACATTACGAGTCTATAACGTGACCGCATTATCCCGCGAAAATTATAGACACGACGCTAATGAGAGTTCCTTTATCGCCTAGCGCTAGCACCAGACACTAAGTAATGGCATGAACGATCTAGAATCTAAAAATGTCCGCCGGCACAGTGAGTCAGACTGCGGAAACATTTTCAATACCTTTGACTTCTTCAAATGTCATAAAATAAACATTAGGTAGCTCACTAACCAAGCAAGTAATTATATTAACCCGCTTATCCTTTAGTGACTTTATGCGCATGCGCAAATGTAAAATGTGTCGTCGCGTCGCGAGCGCATCCATTGAGCACTGAGCGGACGCGAGTGCGTGGTCAAGCCCAGGCCATTCACAGACGCAAATGGCTGCGGAACTGCGCAGAGTAAGTGGCCCGTGCACAGGACTACCGGAAACTGATATACCTACTCTGGCAGATATTATTATAACAAGATAGTGGTGAGTGCGAGCACGTGCTCTAAAATCCTTGCTGGTGTGAGGTCGTACGCAGTGTGATTTAATTTCACCGTCTAATTTAGGTACTGTGGGGCGTAGCCCAGGAGGTGGGCACTGTAGAGGACGGGGTCGCGGCCCAAGTGGTAAAAAACCTGATGCCCTGCATTAACTGACTCTTCAAGAATGAAAACACGCTTGTAACGGAACTGGGTTTATTTTTCCAAAACAGGGGCTTAAGATTAACACAACGTTATCACATACAAGGACCCAGCCCGACTGATCTGCCTTCAGGAGCAAGGAGTGCTCCTTTATTCCAACACTACTTTAAATTTAAAACGGGACAGATCAGTCTAGCATATTCTTACAGTACACTATACGTGCTTAATGAAGGCGTGATCAGGAACGAATAATGTTTATATTACAGCAAAGGAAAGTCGGTATCTTTTCGAGAGAGGGAAGTGGAAGTCACTTCATTTGCTACAATAGCAATTCTATACCGGAAGCACGGGAACTTGGAAAATCAGGACGCCAGCCAAGTCTACTTGTAGCTGTCCTTACATCTGCGCTAAAACACTCACTTTCATAAGCACTTGACTTGATCAATGTAGCTAGATCAAGCTTTAATACTTCCAAAGCAGGATGCGGAATTTGATAAGCATCCGTTACAGACACTTGATGTTATGGGTCGTTATAATATAAGAAACGCTATAGAGACTAACTACATAGTGCAGTAGAGGTGATCACAAGATTGTTTTCGGATGCAATTATAAATTGTGTGTATCCGAAGTGGCGAGCAGCCCTGACGTGACGGACACACTGCAGAGGCGCGAGTACGAATATTTGAAATCCTGCGTTAACGTAATCGAGGAATTTGTATGACGTTTGGAATAGCGCCCGCCGTGAGCGTATTCGTATTTGGAACTAAAATTTAGTAAAAAAACTTCACGATTTCGATACGATAACGTTACGTTACGCAGGATTCGAATAGTTGTACTCGAGCCTCAGGGAGTTAATATCCTCTAAGGTGACAGTGTTGCGTTCACGCTCGTTCAGCATATAGAAGTGTCATACTTTCGATACTATATATATGACAGCTAATTGACCCTTGGGAAGCTGGAGCACTTGAAACAGCTGTGGAAAACATTACAGAATAACCCCAGTGTCCATTATCTCGCGCGAGGCCGCCCATTCATTCAAACTCGTACTTCTTCTTATCTATACTTTTAACTTAGACTTATTGTTCTATGAGTTATAGTTTTTTTAATCGATTTTCTTACGCACAGTCGCAATGCAAATTGCTAATTCAAGGGTACGAAGATGTAGGTCAAATTGATGCGATAAAAACAAATCAATTGACAGTTAAATGCAGTAGATGCTGAAATGCATCAAATGGCTTGTGACTCGGAGCGTATCATATCACTGTTTAACGGTTAACCTTGGTGCGATAAATCATGCAGCCGGCGAATTGAGCAAATTCGTGTTTTTGCCTATATGCGCCGGCGCCGCCCACACCGGGACGCGCAAACAAACGCGCTGCGCTCGCATCGCACACGCAAATAGCAGCGACACGTGGTCGGGGTCGGACGGACTAGTCGCCGGGCTTAGTCACACACGATTCGCTAATTACTGTTGACACATTGCTATTAAATATTTAAAACGGCTCCACTGCGCATAGATGTACTGTAATCTATTTACGAATCTTATGCGTCTGTATACACTATGTACCTAACAAGGAATACCATAATAATGAGCAGATCCATGTACTTTGCGCCATGTGTCACGACATTGCTTTGTTAGCGTTTGACGTAGGCTGTGGGTTAGCCAGACTGTACAGCACAGACGGTTTATTCCTAAAGTAGCCGAATCGATGCGGCGCGGCGCACAGCGTCTGGTCCGATCCGGCACGCCGGTACCGTACCGGACCGGCCGGTAGATCACTTCTGGGACAGCTGCCACATAACACTGCAGCCTAGGAAGTAACACGCTGCAAAAACGAGCCGCTTTCCAACTTCATATGGAATGGACGAGATATCCATTAAAACTGTACAAACTCGACTTTATATCTCATAAATTAACAAACGGATTTCTCGGGGCATTATTATGCTAAGGGTTGCGTGAACTGGGATCTAGGTTACTGAATGATGTCATGCAAATAGTTTATAGCTGATAGTGGCTAATTAGTCTCTAGCGACACTTTTACGATGCAGATGACTATCACATGATAACACACGGTAAACAAAGCGCCGATCAAAGTCAACACAGCCCGCCATCAATAGGTCAATTAAATACTAGACAATTATTTAAATAACTCGGCGTCCCGACGACCTCGGCGTTTCGATACGCGCTCGTTATCAGAGTTTATGGTCATCACAATGACAAACATAGGTATAAGATATTTAGCAATACAATGTTAAGGCCCCGAGCGGATGACATAATAATCAGGTAATCTAGTTATTACGTGGCGAGTGAAAGTGTAGGAAGCGAGCACATTTAGCGACGGACGGCGGACAAATCGATTTATGATTACACACTCGCACACGACAGCACATCACGCGAAGCAGAGTCAACAATACGTTGTTTGTCGAGCGACAGCTGAGTCCGTGAGAAACGAGAACCGACACCAGCGCAGGGAGGACAGGAAGGCCTGAGACGGCGACAGCCGGCGCAGTTAGCAGCGAGCGGACGGCACAGGAAGGTCAGGCGCAGGATACCTGTGTCCTCGGCGTAAGGAGGAAGCGCGTCCGCCGCCCACCGCCCGACGTAAGACAGCGCGCCGTGGCCGCGCCGCGCGATCGTCGCCTCAAACTCTGAGAAGTGACACGTGCAATGTGCATTCAGAACTCCATGAACCTTCCCCTCATCAAACATTCATCGGGCACTCACAGGACGACAGGTTCCCCTTGAGAACTGGATATAAGATAAATGAACACTTTTTGTAACAATGCCGTTGCAATCTCCCAAAAACAAACTCTTCTGACCAATGAAGTGTCAACAATACGCGGTGATAAGGCTTTATCTTTCGCCAGCCGGCAACGCGGTCGCAGTTTCAAAAGATAAAACCAAATTAAATGGAATGTTGGAAAGCAAACGTTCCATGTTCCGTAGAACTGGATATTTGATATGATTTGTAGAACTAGGTTACTCGCGCAGCCGAGGCAAAAGGTGAGCAACAACAGTTAAGTACACAGCACGTCAGCGGGTTTTAATAGGTTTTTGTTTTACTTTCAACCTTTCAAGGTCTGTTACCTTTGAAATATATCTTTACAATGATTAATGTACTAATTAAATAAAAACTATTAAGCCCAACAATATAGCAATGTGTGTGGGCGAACTTGTATATCACCTTTGTACTGTAGACACATTGTTTGCTAGGAAACCAGGGCATCGGCGGAAGACAATCGATTGTTTATTTGCAGAGAGGTGAAAATAAAGGGGAGCGCAGAGCCTTGCGGTGGCATTCATTCACGCGCGCATGCGCGGCACGTCGCCATTTACCATACGCCATCGATCGCGCACAATGGCACCGTTATGTTATGCGCTAGCGCAGGATTATTCGATACCTCGCCATTGTTTGCCAAAGCCTTAGGGGATGACATCATGCGAATAAAAGGAGAGTACAGATAAACGAACTTTACATCACTGATAAGTAAAGCTAACGTTTACATAAGGTATCGCTGGTTCAAATTTTTTTTTTGCAAGGACCATGCTCAAAGATTCAATGAAAAGTTAACTGTCTTTTTGCGCATGCGTCGGGTTTGGGTAGAAAGCGACAGTGTCCGGGTTCGGGGGCCAAATGCGGCGCAAGTCGACAGCCCCTCAAGGAGCGCAATTTGCTGCAATTGGCAGACTAACGATGCATTCGCGAGCCCCGCCTTCGATAATGAAACGATTTCAACTTTATGGAATGGGTCGCGTAAGTAGAGCGTACCAAAAGTATACTAGTAAGTAGTAACTTGTAACGCTTTAAGATCATTATAAAAACACAATCCAACACAGTATCGTAGTCCTAAGTGAGTAAATCAATTTATCTTAATTATTATTCAACAAAATTCTTATTATGGAGCTGTCGTCCAATTGTACGCAAGAAAATAGTTGTCAACATGAATTTCGAATTAAGATTATCTCCAAGTCAGCTTCTTCAATGACCACTCAATGACAAACTGCACATAATGTACACTGAACTAGGTTACCGAGGCAATTGAGCCTCAATGCATCAATTTCTTCTCGTCAAAAGGGAAAAGAACAACCGAGCTCCAATTCCGAGGGTCGCTGCGGCGGCGCACAATGAAGGCTGGTCATAGTGATGTCACAGCGGACGCGGGCACAATGCCCCCGGCAATTAACAACTGTTGTACTCTTGTATTAACGTATCAGTGGAAATCAAGTACACACAATCATCAAGGGGCACTGGAGCGTCAACAAGCGTGCCAACACCATGTTGCTGGCTTCCATTCATCCTCAAAATTATCCCAGTGGCTATTTAAGCATAGCTATAGGGTTTATTATTTATTAGGCTAAGAGAGCCTTTATTATGTTATGACTTATGAGCCGTTCGATTCAAGTATCAGATCATTTAGAATGTTCTCTGTTGTGAACGTGTCTCTTTGCATTCGTTTTCTCCCGTAAACTTCTGATACTTTAAAAGGCGTAATGCATTCGTAATCAGATTCAGAAGTCCCGGAAATCGTATATCAAAACCCGTGTCTCCAGAGATATGTTCAAGGCTGACTTTTTCAAATTCAGATAATGAAGGTAGTATCGTACAGTCCAGGTTGGCAACCATTGGCGGTTTACCGCGCTGTCTTAGCACTGCTTCTACCAGCAAGTCAACAGATAGTTCTTTCGCTAGTGAAGCATATAAGTTGTGCAAGTCCCCAAGTTACACTGACTAGAGCTCAGACACGTCTACGAAGAGATAGTCTGCGAAGAACCAGAATATGAAGTCGGTTAATGAAACGGCGGAGACGCAGAGCGAGAGCGACCGTCTTCACTCGCATCTCCATTCGGGTAATAAACTTGCCGTGTACAATTCACGGCGACGTTTAGGCGATACGCAATTTCTTGGCTTTAACTGTTTTATAAAGCCTGTTAATTTGATTTTATCGTAACTAGAAAAGCAATTGACATTACAGTCTCATTGGTGTCTGTAATTTGTGTCTTGGATCGCTTAAACTTAATTTCATGGAGAAGTTCCATTCCTGTCTGTTTTTAGTAAATTAAAAGGTAGACGTACTAATCCTGGAATCCCGTGAATAATTAGCAGAATGTAAAATTAGAGTAGCGTGTCAGTATTGCACCGTCACGGGCGACGGCGCCGGAGCCGGACGGTGCAACCGCCGTTTGCGACACCGGCACGGCAGCGATCGACCCGATACCGGAATGCTTCTATATCGGACGATCTACAATGGATTACATTATTGTATCTTTAGGTTTCACTTGAGGCTTGAAAGTAAAAATTGTGCTTATAAATCCTGACCCATTCAGGCGTTTCTTTGTGATGTAATTAGGGTGATTGAGGGCTCTCCCTTCAGTGATATTAGTCACCCCGGTCCGCCCACCATACGTGGGCAGGCATGCATTAAACATTGTGATAATTAATGCCGACGCCATAGCGAACACGGTGCGGCAACTACGAAAAACATTTTTTATTAAAACGCCACGGTGAAATTGGAAGCTTCCTTTCAATAGGCTACTAAACACTAATGATTGTTGATTTTTTACCCCCGAAGCAAAAAGAAAGGCGTTATAGTTATATGTTTGACCTGTGTATTTGTGTCTGTTTGTGGCATCGTAGCTCTTAAACGGATTAACGATTTGGACGCGGTTTTATTAAAACTTAATCATAGGTTCCTAAGTTTCACAAAAAGGGTTAAGGCGTTTTTGAGATAGCGGATTTTCATATGAAAATTTCGAAGCTTATTTAGCTTTCCAAGTTGATGTTGTGATGTGATAATAAATTAATGATAGAAAATTGTTTGTCACACCGAAAATTTTACCGCCGATGAAAACAGGATTACGGTCAAAGATATATATTTATCCGGCACAAATTAACCTGTTTGTGATCTGATCACACATGATGACAAGCGTGACGACCCGGTGCGTCGCATGACGCATCCAATTCTCTGTAGCCGGCACAAATTATCCTATTCAATAAGGCAGCAACAAAAGCATGTTGTTCCGACGTTAATGCGTGTGCACAATGCTGGGCTATCAGAGGCATCGGGTGCGGCAGGGGAAAGTGCCCGTCGCGCTCCCATTGCTTGCCGATGCCGCCGCGGAAGCGGCCGACCATCAAAGCCTTGACATTCACGCAGAATGCGTCATGTTAAGGTAAATTGGTTGTACAAGAAAATGTGTATTGCAGGCATTGAAACATCAGGATATGCAATTTGGAACATTTTGAACACAAGAACGGTGGAGAGAACCCGCCGCCGGCGGTAAGCGGGTGCCCATACCCGTGCGGCTCATGCCGCTAGCACTAATTGGTGCCACAAAACTGGCAACAAAAACGGAGTACCTAAGGGCTCGTCCATACGCTATTATACAAATAAAGAAGTCTATGATTGCAGGTCACAACAAACGACAAGACGGCACAATTCTATCAACCGTGACATGAATTTTTTTTCTTGTGTTTCATTGTGTAACATCGCGAGTCGTGAGGAAAGTGTGTGATGTTCCCAATCCTACCTAACTAATAGCCTAAGCCTAAGCCCTCTCTTGCTGGGAGGAGGCCTGTGCCTTGCAGGGGGACGTAAATAGGCTGGAGATCATGATGATGATATTCCAGATTAGAAGTAAAAAGAACGCGAATTACATCACAAACTATTATTTTTGTGTCGTGCTCGTACATGTTAACATTCGTAGTTCGTAGGTCGATATTTGAACGAATATTGAAAACCAGAGAGTAAGACAGCCGGTGTAATTACGGGCACAAGAGGCATTTCATCTTAGCTCTCTAGGTTGGCAACGCATCTGCAAACCCTCCAGGTGAACCACTTGCTCGTTTGCCTTCCTCGTCGTATAAAAAAAAAACAATTTCTCGAAGCTAACTTGACTTCCGTTTCATGCTTGTTCTCGGCGTAATTGAATGCGAGCCGAGAGCGGGTCAAAAGCTGCGCGTCAGTGCACTCCTGTATCGAGCCCTGACATTCAATCCGCGCGGGTTAGACGCCTCGGTCCACCAACGCGATACACCAGGCGAAACCGATAAACACGATAAAATAGCCGCTTCCGAAGAACTAGCTGTTTACAACTTTACGCCACTCGAAGAAATTGACGACATGATCAATAAAATACTACTATACTATAGATACTGAGTTTTTCCATAAGAGATACAGCGGTTAGGTGGACGGCTTTATCGGGTCACGCAGAGGACCGTGCTATCGATAGAGTGTTTGTAATTGCAGTGCACTCATGTGGTTACTCAATAATCGTATTAACTGTATTCGCCATTGGATGATTGATAGCGCTGCATTGGAATTGGAAACTATTGATTTCAAGTGAATTAAAATGTTCTAGAACGAAAGTGTTATAATGTGGTTACAATACAATATTCCTTGTTGAATGAGAAGATATCTATTTGATTTGATATCCGGTAAACTATAGTAAATTTAGAATACAATAGTAAAATTGGGGGTGGAATGGAGTCAATGAGCTATTATGAGGCTCCGGAGAGCGAGGAAGCGTCCAAGTTAACAAGGCGCGTTGGCCCGAATTGCGCTTCCGGATTAGCGCAGGCGCGTGCACGCGCCTACGGACCTATGACAACGACAACAGTGAAACCCCGCGGCGATACATTCTCCACCGCAAACCGATTTGAAACAAACAAGCGCCGTAAAGCGAGTATAATAAAATTGACACGATAACCATTCCGACAAATAGTCCGCGAGAAAAGTAAGGCAATGTTTACAATTGGAAGCCAAATTTCTCCGTATGCAAAGTAATTGTAAACGATATCGACACAATGAATGATACTTAGCGGAAAGATCCGTTTTGAAGTGCTGACGCTGAGTCAGAAAAAACCGCTTCGATGACGATGGCTGGCGATGACGTAATACCGATACATACCGAGAAAATGCTTAGAAGAGTGCTAATAACTGTGCCGCGGAACATCGGAAGACAAGTGGGGCGCTCAGAGATAGCGAATTAGAGTTGGAACTAGAACAATTATAGCTGCATTAGATAGCAATTACCAAATATAGTCCCACACTTAATACAGTTGATGTCTCCGTATTCGTCCATGCGGGTTACAAGTTATAAACATGGTTATTAGTAAGGTAACTAATAAGATAAATCTATTTCCAGTCCAGCGAAGGCAAATTTTGGAACGGCCGTGACCGTTAGAGCACAGGCAAAAACTGCTCTAAAAACCGGACATTGATAGACAATTGTTGGATCCGCGATCCGAAGGTTGTGGAGATAATGGAGCATCAGCACAATGCTCAAGGCCGGCGCGGGCGCACCTGCGAGCTCGACCCGCAGCGCCGGCAACACACAACACTAGCTAGGTATATTTACGCAAACACCTTTATCACTATCAGTACGAGTACCTACGATGAATTCATTGCGCGCTCACGTGAGACCGGGTGACGCAAACAACTGTTAACAACCTATGGACTAATAAGGTTACAATTAACAGATTCACTTGGAATTTTATTGTGAAGGGTTGACTTGGCAAAGGAGTATGGCTCGCTGGAGTTCCGCGCCTGTCGAGCTAAGAATACAAACGCATGCTTTTGAACTAATGTTCAGTCGTTACGTCAGTACGTGCGGTTGATTCGAGTCTAAAACTGGAGTTAATGACCACGACGATGATAACGTTAATCCTGCGGCGATAGAATCCGGAGATTATGATACGTCGATGCGATATATTGCTTTCGCTACGTTACATAGCGAGTTACGTAATATGAACACTAATACTTTATGTAAGCAAGTCGTTAGGAAGCTATCGAATTCATTTAAACTCGGCCATTGAATCAATTGGCGGACATTCTCATATTAGAGCAGTAGGCCACAAGATGGTAACGAAGAAGAATTCTGTTATAGACGCAATGAAAGGCTAAGAACTTACTGTCAATGAACCTTAGAGTAATGTTCAGAATTTATGAAATCTTGCAAGTAAACCGTTAAACAGTTGAAAACGCTAATTACGTGACGCGACGAGACAAAAACGGGTTGAGAGGGCACCGAGAACAAAAGGAGGTCGGGTTTTGACACGCACCACGCGACAAACACAAGACGCCGTAATTTTTTGTATAGAAGTTACTTTGCGCCATCCGTCCCGACACGATTAGGTGTGGGAGAGACGCAAAAAGACGCAAGCAGATTACGAGCAAATCAACAGGGTTGCCATTAAGGCCTGAAATCCTGAATGTTGATGAAGCTGGACGGAGAACCAGATTTGTATTCACTGGTGGTAAGTCAGCAAAAAACCATAAATCCCTTAGAGCAGGAAACAAATTTTGACAGGAGCGTAGACGTGTGCTGTACGCGTGTGTTCCTCGTCCCCCTCAAAAAATGGCAGAAAAATTGTAGTGCATAGATAAGCAAAGGCGCCTCCCGACTGTCTGCTTTATGATAAAATTGATAAATCTTAAAGAGAACGAGTATTGGCACGAGGTTTATATCGCAGACGAATAAATGAAGTAGGTAGTCGAGCGTTTAATTTTCCTTTTTATTTACTAGCGATAATACCCGTAACCCAGGAAGCGATACCGATAAGTCTGCAGGTTTTTGCGGCTGGCATCACGCGAAACGGCCGGTGCCTGCTAATGAATGGAGAACGTAGAAAGTTCCGCCAAATTAGCAAATCGCGCACTGAAAATTTTAAGTGTGACGATCTTACATTTCAGATGATATGACTAAGGCTTTCTTTGTGTGGCCACGATAACAATCATAAGTGATTTAATTATACAACCAAGGCAATTGCTGGTGTTAAAGACTTCGTTACAACTGTAGATTATGATGAACGATTTTTGTGGTAGGGGTTACTTTCAAATATGTACACAAAATTATGCAAAAAAGACATTTATAACATAATCGTACAAGAAAAAATAATCGCATGAGATATTCATATTGGCTGACTAACATTACCTAAATATTAGGCTTACGTTACGAGTAGCTACTTCGATCGATTAGTAGTTTCCTTGGCTCGGTAAAGGCGAGTGCGTACAAGGAAAAATAAATAGGCAAAGGCAAAGTTAAATTAGTATTTGGTACGCAGCGCACAACTGCAGGACAGACATGATTTTTTATGTCCGAATTCCTGAGCTCTTTTATGTTGTCTGTATAAAAAGTTAATAAACATCTGAAGATTCTCAGGCTGCGCATCCACCTGGCAAGTTTAGGAACATGCAGTAATCTTATTGGTGGTATCTTCCTCGTACAACTCTGTTGGATTCGTAGCTTTATACATACACATGTGACAAAACTAAATACAATCTTGTGTTATCCCGCAAAGTCTTTTTTAAATCACTTTGGAAATGGGGATGTCACGAGATCCAATTCCAATATTAGAGTCTGCCTTGATAGAGCATGCTATGCTCTGTGGATATTCAAAGCTGACAAAGTGAACAAAGATATATAAATATTATAAACAAATCATCATAACATATTTAAGGTTTGAGATCAATCCACGATCGCTCGAAAAGTAAACATGACAGAACGATTGCACAGTTAACGACGAACGTAGGGAGTTTGCAAAGTGGTATGGTAAATTAGGTATATGATTCAACGGACATAATGGAACTACCTCTACAAATATACAGTGACTAGCGCTGGTTATGTGGTCATTATTATTGCTGTAATTAGTAAACATCATGGCGATTAGTTTCGTGAATGTCACTTAGACAATCGGTACAATCACTAATTCACTTTCGGGAGTCATGACTTCATGACCGTCGAACATCAGTGTTTATTTAGCGATGAATGTTACCTGGAATTAGATTCTGCAAGAATTTACGCAATTTTTAAGCATTTCAGTTTCACATTCTTGCCCCGAAAAAACTAAGCGATATTCATCGTGCATAATTTATGAAGGTATCCAACAGCCCACTTAAAATTCGTTGCGTGCAAGCTTACGGGGCGAACCATGTCACAACACCAAGTGTCGATTAATAGGCAATGCTTTAATACGGGATCAGTTGGACCAGTAGCAGGCGAGTTATGAATTAAAGAGTTAATCCGCCGCGATCGCAACCAGGCTGCACGTCGACACTTTCACCGGCAAATATTGTTGTTATTTATTTAGCCCAGACTATTGTCGAATCGACAATACGAAGCTATCTCTAACTCAATTCTCAGACTTCAAAAGAAAACCTAGGCCAGAAAAAATTAACCCAATCCAGTAACGTTACTTATTGAGTGACAAATGCCTAACGCGTAGCCTAAACCACTGGACCTGGAGTGGATACCTGTAATTTGGCAGACGATTTCTTAGTTGTGTGTCCAGAGGCTAGGGACACGTCGTAGAACGAATTTAATAATCAAAATCATACAATCAAACCTGCTATCTGTAGATAGCCCACGATCCCATCGAAAGATAGCCCACCATCCCATCGAAAGATAGCGAGCATCAGAGATTTTATTGGATTGCCTACCGACAGTAAATTTATTGAGTCTGCAAAATAAAAGATAGATCTTAATTGTTTTTATCGTCAATAGATCTACAAGAGATAGATTGAATATTGGGAAAGGCTGTAAGAAGTTATTTTTCGAAATCTCGGATAGGGAACTAGACTATCTTTTATTTTTCTGCGGTGGAGAAGCCGCGGGCGCAAGGTAGTCTACAAATAAAGGTAGGAAAGAAAGAAAAGTCGTCAAAGTGACCCCCGCAGTGGCAGGGTTAGTCATGAAATCGCGTGTGAATTGGAACACGTATTATTTTCTAGACAAATGCACATGTTCTGGGTTACCTCTTTACCATTGCAGACATTACTATTACTCATAATAATACAATTTATGGCGCTATTGTTGTCAAAGAGATGAGCACACAAGTTACTGATTCCCAAGGCTGCTTACATAAGTCACTAATAAATTGTGGACGTAATGAAAAACAAAAGCGACTGCTGTTTTTACAGTTTCCTTAATTTTTTGTGTAGATATAATAAAGTAATGTACAACTGGGGTTTCTTTTTTTCAGAGAAACCACACTGGACAACCAGGTAGTTGTAGAAAAACAATTGATTTAATACCTATATAGTTTTTAAATGTCGTGTTTTCAATTTTAATAACCAAAAAAGTGAAACTATTTTAGCGTCCATTCCATTCAGTGCAGTAAAGTAGTACAACTTCGGTACATCACGGAACGAATTACCGCATCAATTGCTTTTGTCGAAAATAACAAAAGTGGAGTAATTTGGGCGGTAGCATGACCCATCCCACGAGCGACAGTGCTTAGGTAAACAATCCCAATAATACGTATTGTCTCTCGACAGGCTTGCTATCAGCTGATAGCTGATTCAGGTCAATATCTCTGATAAGACAGCGTCTATGTGTAAGCTGTTGCTATATGTACAGTCGTGTCTGTAGTAGATACGTGTACACATATAAAGCACGTAAAAACCTTGGAGACGTGACGATAAGTGCCACTCCTTGCATGGAATTATTAGAAATTACATACTGTTATCTAATTTTTGAAATGTATTGCTCAATGTAATAAAATGATTGAGTTATGATGGTAGACTTTGAGCAGTGCAAGGTCACTATTGAGGGTTGAGATTTAGTTTGCTGGGGGCGTATGTCATGTAGGTAGGCATACCTACAAACTGCACTGCACTTTATTTTATTTTTTTGTATCTTGTATTTTATTGAGGCTTTGGTCCTTTAGTACACCTGAGGGTCGAGCACGACTTTTCGAATCCTGCGTAACGTTACGGTTATCGTATCGAGATCGAAAAACCTCATACAAAATTTTAGTTCCAAATACGCTCACGGGCGGGCGCTGTTCCAAACGTCATACAAACTCGATAACGTTTACTATTCGTTTTTACGTGACAAAGCTTTGTACTCGGGCCTCTGGTGTGATCATGTCAGCCTCATGGGGAGACTCCAGGTATTAACAATTTACGAAGCACTGCCTCCGGTGATAGAATCCCTTGTCCATTGTATTCAAATTGGAAAATAAGATTAGACCTACCTATGGTGGTAGGTAAGTAATAGGTATGAAGTACTCTGAATATCAGAGCCTTGGAATATTTAGGGTCCAAGAGAAAAATAGCTTAAGTTTACAAAACTGCTAATTGATTTTATTAAACTATTTGCAACATAATAGGTATAAATGATTGAATGTGTTTTACTCAGTTATTGATAAAAAAACCTGACTCACTGTTTGCATAATGGATGGTATCAAACTAGGTACCTACTTCTAATTTTATCTGATTTTTATAATTCTGAAAAAAAAAATACGAAAAACCAGATTCCTTAATTGGAGAAAGCGGAAGGTGATAAAGTAGTGACTGACCTTTGATGAGTGGCTCGTTGACAACATTGATGTCTTCCTGCGGGATCATGTCCATGAGCCGCGCAATGTCGTTGGCCAGCATGTGGTCCACCACCTCCAGCAGCTTGGGCTTGAGCGGGTGGAACTTGGTGAAGTCATGGTTGGCCAGCGTCTCCTGCATCTTCTTGATGTCTGGGAAGTCTCCCGGCGAGATCTGCTGCTCGCGCTGGATCCTGTCGTAGACTTGCCCCAGGTTCTTGATCAGTTCCTTCTTTTTGCCATCCTTGCCAAACATAGAGGGCATTTCTTTTCTTAATTCACTCATGATATACGCGTGGACTTTCGCTAGGCGCGCCCTTTTGATTAGATCGTTAAGTTTTCTTAGTGCAGCGTTTCTGGGGAGAGATTGCATGTCTCGGAACAGGTCCTGCTCCTCATCCTCGAAGAGCCTTCGGTTGACGTCATACCGAAGCGGCTGGTCCCAAAACGAGCCGATATAGACGCGTGCCACCTCAGGAGTCTGGAGCACCTTCCCGAGCGACCACATGAGGGCTCCGTAAACGCGCATGAGCTGCTGGTGGTCGATCATGTCAGCCTTGTTCAGCACGATGCGGATCTTGTCGTCGTGTCCGCGCAACGCCTCGATGGACCGGCGGAACTCGTCGGAGATGTCCAGCTTGTGCGCGTCGAACAGCAGGATGATGCGGTCCACGCGCTCGGCGAACCACTCGAGCACGCCCGTGAAGTCGTAGCCGCGGTCCACGCGCTGCTTCTCGCCCGACAGGATGCCGGGCGTGTCCACGATGGAGATGCCGCGCAGCACGGGCGAGGCCACGGTGGAGCACTGGAAGCGGTTCAGGAAGGCGTTGCCGAACTTGCTGAGCGGCCGGAACTGCTTCTTGGGGTCCACGACCAGCGCGTTGCCGGGCACCACGCCCTCCTTCTCGTCGAACATGACGGCGATGAAGCGGTCCGTGGTGGGCTCCGGCCCGATGCGGATGCCCGGGAACTCGCGCTCCAGCAGGTACTTGATGAACGTCGTCTTGCCGGTCGAGTACTGGCCGACCAGTAGGATCATCGGCTTCGCGTCGAAGTCCGGCTCCTCGAGCTGCGGCGAGTG
Organism: Clepsis dumicolana; assembly: GCA_963691665.1. NCBI lineage: Eukaryota > Metazoa > Arthropoda > Insecta > Lepidoptera > Tortricidae > Clepsis > Clepsis dumicolana. The sequence continues at coordinate 13,398,176 of OY829523.1, read as the reverse complement.
GAAGTCGTGGAACTGGTAGTGCTGCTCGAGGGGCAGCAGCTTCTGTTTGTAGATCTTTTTGAGTCCCTCGACGACATTGTCGATGCTTTCCGATTTTTCACCCTCCTTCTTTAACCAGCTAAACATTTTGGCGGTTGTGGGTCTGCGGCGGCGGATCACTAGAACACTTGTTCACTCACTGCACCACTTTGCGATTATTTTACGGAAATAACAACGAGACCACCACGATCATCCTCCTGCACGAAAATGAAATGAAATGAATGACGTGTGTGACGTGACTATATCGATGTTGCCTTACGAAATGTTGGTTTACGGAATGACTACTTTAGCAATTTATCTGTAAATAAATTAAATATTGCATTATTTGCAATAGTGATTCTGGTCCTTTTATGTAGGTATTTGGCCAAGAAAGCTCAGTGCGTAACCATATTCAATTATAATTTGTTTTTCGTGTTTTGTTTCCCTAATAATTGCATTAGCCTGAAAAAATGGATCTCGAACAGTGCAAACTCCTCCAAGTCGAGCGTGGGCGAGAGGCGAGAGGGCGACGAACGAAGGAGGAAGGGGGGATGTGATGTGATTGTGATGAATCACATGATGTGTGTGTTGTCACTTGTGTTGTGACAATTTATTTTAAATATAAATTGAGTTTTTAAATAAAGTAATTCACGAAATCATGACGATATTCCACGACGAAATAGAAATCGAAGACTTTGAGTATGACGAAGATGACGACATGTATTACTATCCGTGCCCATGTGGGGACCGCTTCCAGATTAGTAAGGTTAGAATCTACTTGTTTTCTTATTAGAATCTTCATAAATCTCTATTAACTAGACAAGGATATTGAGGGATATGAATGGTTATGGTTCTAAATAGCTCAAATTCTTCAATTGTTGTTTTCAGGAGGAATTAATGGCGGGAGAGGAGGTAGCAACATGTCCCAGCTGCTCGCTTGTTGTAAAAGTTATTTACGATTTGGTAAGGGCAGTTAATTCGTGAAGCATACATTTTGTCTTAACCATTTCCTTTCTTCATTCATACCTACAATAGTAATTTTTTTGTGACATGCAGTGCTGCTTTACAAAAGTCCGCAGTGACCACTATTATAACTTTTTAAAGTCTTAACATACTTACAATACATGTTCTCACACTTTGATTTTTGTACTCCAGGAAAAGTTCAAAGCGGAAGCAGAGGAGGTCAATAAAGAAGATGGTGAAAAGGAAACCGTGAAAGCATAGAGTGACTTGACAGTCAGCATGGTTTACCACACCGGTTTGTTATGACAGCTCTGGCTGTGGACGAGAAGTCTAAGTCTAAGCTCTGTGGAGCATGAGCATTATGCACTACCGCAATAGGCAGTGTTCTGTGATCATATTGTGATACTTGCAATAAAGGATTATTACCATAATAATTATGATGTTCATTTTAAGGTCCTAACTTAATCTGGTGGTAGTCAGGGAACTGTTTGATGAGATATGAATTTGTCCCTAGTTGGGTGCCATAGACAGTCTTGTCATAGTCACAGAAATGCACAAACATCAGAAAAAACTTAGGTCCAGTTAGACTAGATACCTTACAAAAGGGATCCAGAAATGAAACAATGATATTGATTAATTTAATAAGTCTATATTATACTCCTTAAATAATAAATGCAGTTAACTTATCCTAAAGTATAATTCTCTATCATAACTGTTAAGTAAATAAATAAGTCATTTAATAAAAGTAAAATAAGTTGACTAGCTATTAAAAATACTTTCACACAAAGGCGCAGTCCTCGCGCGATCCATCACCATATCCAGCAAGTCTAGTGGCAGCTACTAGTTATAGTACAAACCCCAAGTTGCAGGCAAGAATATGAGTGCACATTAAACTGTTATAGAAAATGGTATTTGACTGACATACATTTTGCTCTACCACCCACTCAAAAAAACCAATGTCTCACTTATTTATTATGTATAGTATATGTAGAGGCTGTCAAATACTGGCTCGCAGCGTCCAAGTCTTAAGCTGCAGGAGTGGGCAGATCTGCATCACACTAGGTCCGTATCACTAGAGGTATACGGTATAATGTATGGCAACTTTTAGAGTTTAGGGTGCGTTCACTGATGCGGAGCTGGGCGGAACGGAGAGCAGCGGGCCGTGATTCGACCAATCACAGTGCTCGAAATCTCCACTCGCGTCAGTAGAAACAGTGTTATTGGTCAAATCACGTTCCAGTAAACTCCACTCAGCCCGGCTCAGCGTGAGTGGAAACGCAGCCTTAGCATAAACTAAGCAGCCAATGAGACCGCGTGTGGACCGAGCTATTCGAGCTACATTCACTTGTATTGTCAGTTCCGCTCACAGTCCACAATATCATAGATAGTGTACCTAACACCCTCTTTATAAGGCCTGCTTTACAACTTCCATCCCAACTAACTTATACTTACAGAATAGAATACAATATCACGAATAAGAGACGCTAAATTTATACAATTTATCTTTGGATATGACAGTTACAATATTTTATAGCACTTAACAGATACAAAACTTGCTATTTGGACAAATAGGATAAGCTTGCCATAAATGGTATTCAATATGGCGGGATAAGCTTGAGCTGTGAATATCAGTGATAGTAAAATAATCATCGATTCATTATAAAGTTAATAACACTATAATATAATATAAAAATATGGAATTGTACTTGAACTAATTGTCTAATTTAGGTACAAAATTTACTCTAAGCAAGTACAAAGCAACAAACTGGGTACGCTAGCTAATGTTACGAACATACACCAAATATCCCTTTGTCAAAATCTTTTCGAGAGAGGAATAAACTATGACCACAATAGACTACATGTATTGGGCAATGAATTGGCCATGATCTCTAACATCCGTCCCTCTCTAAAAGGGCAAGTTGGAGCAAGACTAACGTCAATAAATCAGCCCAGTGAACACTAATGGTAATAAGCGAAACTAAAATAATGTTAATGTAGTAAACATACAGGCAAGACTTTCACGCTGGCAACCCCAGTGATAGTTACTAGTGCAAGTAAAATTATGCCAGTGCTGGTAATTTTTTACAAATGGTGTTCGTTAAATTGTTCTTAACTATTCTTTAGAAATAAATCTGGTGACGACATCAGATCAGATGTTGGTATTCTGATTTGTGACCATGTAATATTTTTAAGAGGCAATTTTGTTAAAAGCGTATTTTTTTTTTATATTTGATTTATAGCATTATTCACGGTTAGGAATAATACTAAAAATGTCCTGAAGTAGAGCCAAGAGGGTGATCTCAGGTTAGCCACTGGTGGCCTCTACTGATGACCGGGTTCAGACACTAGAGGCCACTGAGGATAACCAGGTCCATACACTAGTGGCTACTACTGATGACCGGGTTCAGACACTAGAGGCCACTGAGGATAACCAGGTCCATACACTAGTGGCTACTACTGATGACCGGGTTCAGACACTAGAGGCCACTGAGGATAACCAGGTCCATACACTAGTGGCTACTACTGATGACCGGGTTCAGACACTAGAGGCCACTGAGGATAACCAGGTCCATACACTAGTGGCTACTACTGATGACCGGGTTCAGACACTAGAGGCCACTGAGGATAACCAGGTCCATACACTAGTGGCTACTACTGATAATCGGGTCCAGACACTAGTGGCTACTATTGATGACTAGGTCCAGGCAATAGTGGCCACTAAGAATGACAAGGTCCAGACACAAGTGGCCACTAAGGACGACTGGGTTCAGATACTAGTGGCCACTGAGAATGACAAGGTCCAGACACTAGTGGCAACTACTGATGACCACCCCAAGTGGTCACGTCCTGTCACTAGAGGCCGCTAAAGATGGTTCCGACTGCTACCGATGACTAGAACCGGGCCTCTATTTCACCAACTTTACAATTGTCAGTTCACAATGACAATATGAACTACATTTCTTTGCCAATATGAAGCGCGCTAAAACAAAAGCTCTTCAGGGGATCGATTTTTGAATGTCACCTGGTGAAATAAATTCAGTGATTTCTAAAAAGTTCGTATTTTTGAATCTCACCGGTGACTAAAATTCTCATGCCTATATGATATCAAATACGAATGCTCCCACCCACTCGTAAACGAGATCACTGAGTGACTTTTTGACCTTGGCAATGACAGCTAACCTCAATCCACTATATTGACTCACTTGTCTATGACATAAACGCAAATTAGTTGCATGTTAGTAGATGGGTATGACATTCAAAAATAAGGCTTTTGGCAAAATAGTCAATGTCACTGGTGAGAATTTAGTCATCAAGTGAGATTCAAAAATCGATCCCCATGTTAGCAATTGACACCGAATTGTCATTGAAAACTGACATTTTTAAAGTTGGTGAAATAGGGGCCAGTTCGCAATGGCCGCGTCCCACCACTAGTGCCAGCCACTGACAACTGAGCACAGCTAGTGGTGGCCGCCACCGGTATCTAGCGCGGCGGGCGCGGGCAGCACGGGCAGCGCGGCGGGCGGCGCGGGCGGCGGCGGCGCGTGTATGCTGAAGTGCTTCACGGCCGCCTCGAGCGCCGCGCCGTTGCCGCTGAAGTAGGCCGACACCGCGTTGTGGAACAGCAGGAGCTGCTTGTTCATCACTTTTATCTGAAACACGGAAAGACAGAATCGTAAATGGGTGAATATTTGGAGAATTATTGGGGCCTAAAATAAAACCGGCCAATTGCGAGTCGGACTCGCGCACGAAGGGTTCAGTAGCATTATCTACAAAAACGGCAAAAAAAATCATGTCTGTTACATGGGAGCCGCACTTAAATATTTATTTTATTCTGTTTTTAGTATTTGTTGTTTAGCGGCAACAGAAATTCATCTGTGAAAATTTCGTCTAACCTATCACGGTTCATGAGATACAGCCTGGTGACAGACGGACAGACAGACAGATACCCTTTGGATGCGGAACCCTAAAAATGCACTGGTTCGATGCTGGCCAGCAGCAGCTCGGGGGGGTCGCCGCCCCGCCGGCCGCTACACGCGCCCCCTGTGTGTGTGTGCGTGTACCCGGTTCTCGTGCAGCAGCGCCAGCTTGACGGCCGAGTCGTCTCGCAGGCGCTCGTAGGCGCGGCGCTGGCGCTCGATGCTGGCCAGCAGCAGCTCGGGGGGGTTGCCGCCCCGCGCCTCCAGCTCGCTGCGGTACGCGTCGTACTCCACCCTGTGTATACAACATTAAATAAATATCATGGGACGATTGACACCAATTGACTTGTCCCAAACTAAGCAAAGCCTGCACTGCACACTGTGCTAAACGGATAATCATATTTATATAGATAAATACATAATTAAATACTTATTTTATTACACATCCAAAAGTTCCAAGACCCGAGAGCAAACATTCGTGTTTATCATACAAACATCTGACCCGATCGGGGATCGAATCCGGGACCTCAAGCATCATAATAGTCAGCATCTCTAACCACTTAGACTGTCCTCAATGGTCTTGTTGTAGCTCGGGCCTCACCTGGCCGCCCCGTACTGGCGGATGGTCAGCAGCGTGTGCCATGGTCTTGTTGTAGCTCGGGCCTCACCTGGCCGCCTCGTACTGGCGGATGGTCAGCAGCGTGTGCCATGGTCTTGTTGTAGCTCGGGCCTCACCTGGCCGCCTCGTACTGGCGGATGGTCAGCAGCGTGTGCCATGGTCTTGTTGTAGCTCAGGCCTCACCTGGCCGCCTCGTACTGGCGGATGGTCAGCAGCGTGTGCCATGGTCTTGTTGTAGCTCGGGCCTCACCTGGCCGCCTCGTACTGGCGGATGGTCAGCAGCGTGTGCCATGGTCTTGTTGTAGCTCGGGCCTCACCTGGCCGCCCCGTACTGGCGGATGGTCAGCATCGTGTGCCATGGTCTTGTTGTAGCTCGGGCCTCACCTGGCCGCCCCGTACTGGCGGATGGTCAGCATCGTGTGCCATGGTCTTGTTGTAGCTCGGGCCTCACCTGGCCGCCCCGTACTGGCGGATGGTCAGCATCGTGTGCCATGGTCTTGTTGTAGCTCGGGCCTCACCTGGCCGCCTCGTACTGGCGGATGGTCAGCAGCGTATCCTCCATGGTCTTGTTGGTGAGCGTGTTGAGCGAGCTGTTGAAGAAGTGCAGCGCGGCCAGCAGCGTGTCGCCGTGCCGCGTCAGAGCGCGCTGCGTGTCCGCGTTGTACAGGAACCTGAAACAACAGCCACACTTAGTGCACGACTTCACGAGATTGATGTTTTTGGACGGACAGAACGAGTGACGCCAGCGCAGTCAGTCTGATACGAGACAGTTTCTGACCCACGGTCACGGCACACCTACGCTGCTCAACTGGTTGAGCCATTGGGAATTTAAATTCTTCATAGCACCTATTCGTTTTCGTTTCGATGAGTCTATTTACTAGGTTAAGTCTAAACTTTACGGAGTAGGAGCTGTCGTTGTCTCATAGTAAGTAGGTAAGTAAGCAAGTAAACGCTTTATTAGCATAGTCGTCGAACGAGAACTAGTATAGATGTGTGGGGAATTCAAATCCCCGATGGCTCGACCAGTTGAGCAGCGTAGTTGTGCCGCGGGTCAGAGAGAAAGGAGGCCTTTCCTTGATCTGTCGCAGAAGCGCATTGAAGAGTTCTAACGTAGATTATGTTTCTCTAGCAAAAGTATGTCTGGTTGTACATCCTTTGGGCTCTCGGCTGGCAGCTCGCGAGTGTAAAACACCAAACGTTCAGCAGCAGCAGCGTGCTGTAGCGACCCTACCACACGTGGATGACGTCATCATTGTTCTACATCGCGCTAACGAAGTTTGTCAAGTCGGTTGCATAAATACAATTTCCAGTTCTCTTCCTTTGGACTTCGGTCCCCAGGCATAACATCTGCCTGGCCCAAAGTGCTACGTACGGCGTCTGCAGCTCGGGCGAGCGCTGCGTGGCGGCGGCCGCACCAGCTGCTGCGTCAGCGCCGCGCTCAGCAGCAGTGGCGGGGGTGCTACGTACGGCGTCTGCAACTCTGGCGAGCGCTGCGTGGCGGCGGCCGCGGCCAGCTGCTGCGTCAGCGCCGCGCTCAGCAGCAGTGGCGGGGGTGCTACGTACGGCGTCTGCAGCTCGGGCGAGCGCTGCGTGGCGGCGGCCGCGGCCAGCTGCTGCGTCAGCGCCGCGCTCAGCAGCAGTGGCGGGGGTGCTACGTACGGCGTCTGCAGCTCGGGCGAGCGCTGCGTGGAGGCGGCCGCGGCCAGCTGCTGCGTCAGCGCCGCGCTCAGCAGCAGTGGCGGGGGTGCTACGTACGGCGTCTGCAGCTCGGGCGAGCGCTGCGTGGAGGCGGCCGCGGCCAGCTGCTGCGTCAGCGCCGCGCTCAGCAGCAGTGGCGGGGGTGCTACGTACGGCGTCTGCAGCTCGGGCGAGCGCTGCGTGGCGGCGGCCGCGGCCAGCTGCTGCGTCAGCGCCGCGCTCAGCAGCAGTGGCGGGGGTGCTACGTACGGCGTCTGCAGCTCGGGCGAGCGCTGCGTGGAGGCGGCCGCGGCCAGCTGCTGCGTCAGCGCCGCGCTCAGCAGCAGTGGCGGGGGTGCTACGTACGGCGTCTGCAGCTCGGGCGAGCGCTGCGTGGAGGCGGCCGCGGCCAGCTGCTGCGTCAGCGCCGCGCTCAGCAGCAGTGGCGGGGGTGCTACGTACGGCGTCTGCAGCTCGGGCGAGCGCTGCGTGGCGGCGGCCGCGGCCAGCTGCTGCGTCAGCGCCGCGCTCAGCAGCAGTGGCGGGGGTGCTACGTACGGCGTCTGCAGCTCGGGCGAGCGCTGCGTGGAGGCGGCCGCGGCCAGCTGCTGCGTCAGCGCCGCGCTCAGCAGCAGTGGCGGGGGTGCTACGTACGGCGTCTGCAGCTCGGGCGAGCGCTGCGTGGAGGCGGCCGCGGCCAGCTGCTGCGTCAGCGCCGCGCTCAGCAGCAGTGGCGGGGGTGCTACGTACGGCGTCTGCAGCTCGGGCGAGCGCTGTGCCAGCTCGGCGAAGGCGTCCCCGAGCTGCCGCTGCGTGGCGGCGGCCGCGGCCAGCTGCTGCGTCAGCGCCGCGCTCAGCAGCAGTGGCGGGGGTGCTACGTACGGCGTCTGCAGCTCGGGCGAGCGCTGCGTGGAGGCGGCCGCGGCCAGCTGCTGCGTCAGCGCCGCGCTCAGCAGCAGTGGCGGGGGTGCTACGTACGGCGTCTGCAGCTCGGGCGAGCGCTGTGCCAGCTCGGCGAAGGCGTCCCCGAGCTGCCGCTGCGTGGCGGCGGCCGCGGCCAGCTGCTGCGTCAGCGCCGCGCTCAGCCGCAGCACGCCGTTGTACTTGCGCTGCGTCTCACGGAGCATCTCGATCTGGGCCTCCAACTCTGCAAGAACCATCAGGGCCATGCTTTATGAAACTACAAGTTACAATTTACAAGCGGAACTCTCATTCTATCACCTTTTGTTTGAAAAAGACTTGCGCTTGTAAATTGTAACATGTAGCTTTATAAAACACGGCACAGCCAGGGACCAACGTCCCGATTATACACACAACATTATATTCGACAAATGGGCACTCTATTTTAGTTTTATTGCCCAAAAAAAGTAGAAAGGAAACGTTTTAAGTAACAAAACTCTAGTAAATCCAAAAAGACATCGGGCATTGTGTTCTGTGCTTGTTTTTGTGTTATGTTTGTTACAGGTTATGTTTTTTGCGAATCGTGTTCTGTTATAGCACTATGTAAATTATATTTTTTTATAAACTCACTGAAACATGAATACACAGAAAAAAACCAGAAAAAAAAATCTGTGTATTCATGATTCAGTGAGTTTATAAAAAAATATAATTGATATTCACGGAAAACCGTAAAAATAAAAAATTGGGAGATAAAATACAAAAAAGATGCTCCTACTGAGATCATAGCACTATGTTTCGTTGCGGGTTGTGTTCGTGTGGTGTTGCGGGTTGTGTTCGTGTGCTGTTGCGAGTTATGTTGTGGTGCGTTGCGGGTTGTGTTCGTGTGGTGTTGCGGGTTGTGTTCGTGTGGTGTTGCGGGTTGTGTTTGTGTGGTGTTGCGAGTTAAGTAGTGTTGCGTTTCGGGTTGTGTTCGTGTGGTGTTGCGTTGCGGGTCGTGTTCGTGTGTTGTTGCGAGTTATGTTGTGTTGCGGGTTGTGTTCGTGTCGTGTCGCGGACTGCCTGGCGGGTCGTGTGCTGACCGGTGTCGACGGTGCGCGAGGTCTTGCCGAGCTTCTCGTACAGCAGCTGCTTGGTGCACTTGTAGGTGGAGACGCCCCACGAGCGCAGGCTGTCGAGCCGCGAGCCGCCCGCGCGCAGCAGCCCGCCCGCCTGCGCCGCGCCCGCAGACACGTCCGGCGGCGCTAAGCAGACAGACCATTATTATTATCCAGCCAAAACTTACCCAATCTGTATAGGCATAGGCCACTAAAGTCGGTAACGATAATCGCTACGATTTAACTGTACAGTCAAGGAATTAAATTTCCAACCCACCTAAGGTTTAATATCGTATAGCAATCTGTCAAGATAGAACACGACGTTGCTTTGACATGTTGCGTTTACGTCGACATTTTCGACCTTAATGCATAGGGAATGTCTAACAACATTTCAACGAAATGGGTAAGGTATTAAATTCCTTGACTGTACCTAAAGATCGATTTTCGACTGTAAAGTGGGCCCGAGACGATCAATTGCCATTGATCGTTTGCAAATCCAATTATCAATGTTCGTGGTGGTAGGTAGACAGATAGGGAGGTGGTGCCAGGTAGTTAGGCGTAGGTACCGTAAGACGGCGGGAAGGTCACGGAGCGCGGCGGCAGGCTAGGCTCGGTGCCGGACGTGATGGAGTCGCTGGACTCGCGCAGCGGCGGCGTGTCTTTCAGCATCTCGTGGATGCTGCGCTCCGACTGCCTGCACACATGTACGCACACACCAAACAATTACATTTAGTACTTTGAGCATTTCTGTCACTGCACTTTGTTCATGTTATATCACAAAAACAATAATGCAATCATTTTTCTAATTGGGTCAGAGGAGGTACACATAGGTAGTTAGATAAAGGTAAATCAACTGAAAATAATACACCACTCTTATTTAGAGTAGACTGCATCAAATGCGGAAAAAGGTAGAGGTTCTTCTTTCCATCAAAAGGAGAAATTTCTAATATTTGGGTCATATCAGTCTGTCTACCATACCAGTTTTCGGTAATCTCCTTGTACTGTTTTGTGGTTTTCAATAAAGAATATTTGTATTGTATTGTATTGCATATCATGCGCAATCCTAAGTATAACTTATTGTAGTTTAATCATTGTTCAGTGTTGCCATTATTTTCGTCAATGGTTCGTTTATTGTTCCATTATGTATTTTAATTTGTTGTGGGCACACTGTTGCCTTATCAACATATTTCTGATCCTCCCCTGATACAGTCCACTCCGTTAGTCAGACAATCATACAGAAAAAATCACAGACAAAGCCCAGGAAGAAGAAATGAATTATGAATTAAAAATCTCCGGCAACGGCACAACAAAAGCACCCGAACATTATTCAGAGCTGGTGTGTCGAAAGGTTCAAGTCAAGTCAAGGTGACTATTGCCAATTTTTTACATGGAACAATTGTTAGATTCAATTAGTGTTTGCTAGTGTCAAAGCATGGGCTTCCAGAGGATGGACTATGGATTAGTCCAAAACATTTGGGCTATACTCAACTGACATACACATGTGATGATTACCAAATTCAATAGAAGATAAGTCAGATCATCACAATCAGAAGAATGAGACAAATATAGAAGTAATGTAAATTGAATAGACTTCAATTTGAATGCAGTTCTCAGTATCAATCTAAGTCTTGTCTTTGGGTTTGAGGACAATGATTTCATAAATTAAATGAAGCAAAACTCAACACAAACTTCTAGCACTTACCTATTACTAATAGGTTTGTTCATACAGATTGACCAATAAATTAATTGAAGCAATCAAGAAGGCCATGCTCAAAATGGTGTATCATTTTAATTTGGTTTGTGAATTTGTAATAGACCTTAAAAGCTTACTACTAGGGCATAAAATAAGCAAGCAACAAGGATTTTTGATTCTTATCAGGTATTTAATGTGAATAGACCAGACACTGGATGTGATTTCTTCAATTATAATTCAAATACTCTTTATATTTAAGTCAATTTGCTTTCTAAAGTTGCAATTTCCAAACAAAAAAATAAACCAAATTTTTCACTGTAGCTATATTAAAAATGGGAAAATTCATTTACTTCATGATGAATAGAAACTTGAGTACTTACAAGTCAATTTCACCCATGTAACTGACTTTTAATCAAAATCAGAGTTTTTTTTAAAGTAAAATCTGGAGATACGAAGCTTGCCGGCTCCTCTTCCGGACAAAATACGTACGAACATAAAGCTATGAACACGCAAAGGTTGACTGCCTATAGCTAGCACTACACGATAATTTATAAAGCATAAACCTTGCGAACAACAATTCCGACTTAATTGAGTTAGAATCACTTCACGTAGGCTAATAAAATTTAACAGAAACATCCACGGGCAGATCCATATTGTTTGTATGCAACGTTGTAAAACACTTTAGCGACCGATATGACTCACCACTTCGACATCTTTGGTTTTAAGCGAAAGAGGTCAGCAAAACAACACTAAATTTACCTAAATTTATCAACAATGGTTTTACTGTTTCAGTGAATGAACCATTTTTACAGAATTACAAGAAACACTTTAGTCCAAAAGCTCATTGATAATTTGACAGTTGTTTGACAGCAGCTAGAGGTGTATTTCTGCTCCAGCAAACTTGCGTGACTGTGGCTCACTGTCTCACTGTGGCTCTACTAAGAAAAAACTCATGTGGTTGTTGCAGATGTCTCACTGTGGCTCTACTAAGGAAAAACTCATGTGGTTGTTGCAGATTAAATTGCATTTCCGCAACTTTTAGATTTTTTAGTGTCAAATAAATTTTGACATGCTTAAATGAATACGGAATTTTACTTCTAATAAAAGAGCAAAATAATAATATATAAACAATAATCGAAGGCTGACATTAGGTAGCGGACGTGCATTGATTTAAGACTCCAAAAAATTACTTAAAGGTGCTCTAAATTTTGAACAAGTTTTTAATCGATTAAAAAATACGTAATTTCGTCTAGTAGATTTTAAGTGCAGTCAGCAGCAGAAGTAGCTACGCAACCGAAGCGGTCACAATGATCTGCGCAAGGTGATCACTGAGAACGCTACTTTTGATGCTGACTGTACTTAATTATTAAATTTTCTTTCAATAGCGGAAAAAAAACAAAAATAAATGTCTATGCAGTACCTACCTACCAAGTATAGTAATTAGCTGCAAAATCGAGAGCAGTGTCTCTAGCTCATACTCATAGCTAGCGGCGCTAGTCTGTCTCTTAGCATAGAATGGCTGTGTAGGTACTTACTTATGGGAGTCAGATGAGATACCAGGGTGAGGCTTTTTGGTTTCCGAGTGGAATGGAACCAAACCGACATCCGTGCGTGCGGAAGAAATCTTCTACCTATGCATTATCCTTTAATATGAGAGCGATAGAGTTGAGCGAAGGAAAAAATGTACATGCCACCAGTAGTCATGGAAAAAAAAACGACATTTTCATTTGTGCTTTAATTTAATTTCTTTGAATTCTTAAAACTAAATACCTTGTAATTATAAAAGTATACAAATCTTATTCTGTGTGATAGAAACGACTTAGTTTGAGATTCGTTGTGAAGACAGGTAAGTACAGGTAGTCGTAAAAACTGATTCGCGTAGTGTACCTACGTACAACCGAGGAACTTTTTCGCTGCAAATGTCGCATTGACATAATTATCATAATAGGTATGTTTGCCGAATAAATTATTGATCACTTTATTATGAAAAATTTACACCGAGGTACGGTACGCGAATTCAGTTTATTTCACTGTGGGTACATAAAAGTACTTGCGTATTTTATGTCTTTCAGTTAGTTATTATTTATAAGTAAGTTTCGTTTTCATAAAAAATAATTATGTAAAATAGTTATTTTGCAGAAATACTTAGGTACTTGTTATTTTTTTCTTATTGTTATGCTTACATATTTTCTGTATATCGTTGAAAGCATATCATAATACGACTTTAGTAGGTACATAAATGCTGATATAGTAAGTACCTAATAGAATTTGAGACTAGTTTTTCACACATTGATTATCCTATACTAATAACTTAAATTTACTTATGTGTGTATTTACTTTTCTCAAACATTGTCGGAAATGTTGTCATTTTACTCGAAGTAACAGAACACGAAATGCCTTGTTGACGGCCGCATTACATTGCAGGCGCGATTACCTGTCCATAAATCGGATTGCTGGACTGTTTTTCATTTGTTTTTAACTTTTTTTAAAGTAAAATAGACCATGGAAACATCCAGTGACATATCTCATTCAGCCAAACCGGTGGCTGTATGCAGGCGTTCTATTCGAAATTTAACATTTTTATCAATCAATGTCTTATATAGCTTGGCAGTATTAAAAAGAAAAACATACTTTATTAACTATAAAAAAATGGCGGGAATGAAATCATACGTAAACAAGTAACAGTAACGCACAAAGTCTTGACTTATTTAAAGTTATGCAAGTTATATTAATTTAATAGTTTTTAGTGACAAAATCGTGATCATTTGTTGTATAGAAGTCCACCATGATGAAAATCAGAGGATAACTATTAACTAAAGCAAACTGCTTAGTACCGCTTAAATTTCAATGGAAATATTTAGTCGTTGTGGAACTATTATAAAACAGGGGTAAGGAAATTACCTAATGAATTTAGTTAGTTATTAAGTATGTAATTAAATAAAATATGTTAATAATGACTCAGATATTGTAATATTTTGCAATAAATAATATTTAAGACACTGCCACGAATAGTAACAACAATGGCAGTTTTGGCTTGCTGTATTATGAGAATTAATTAATAATTAATAATTCCTTATTTCTTCTTAATGTTTGAGAAAAAATCTATATCTGCCACGGCTGGAATAGCAATTGCTGGACCCGTACTTATTAAAAACACGAACCGCAGGTGAGTGTTTTTAAACTAAGTTCTCGCTCCAGCAATTGCTCACTTCCCACGCCTGGGCATTAATCTACTATTACTTATGTACACAAAGTTGTAAGACAGTAATGGAACCACTACGTAACTGAATTACTTTGGAATTCTACAAAATGTGCTTACAGGTTATGGGCTCATATATAGGTTTTCACTTTCTGATCTCTCCATATAAAAAAACATATTTCTCCTGTAAAACATTATTCAGCATAAATTAAGATATAAATAAATAAATAAATATCATGGGACAAATTGACACCAATTGACCTAGTCCCAAACTAGGCAAAGCCTGTACTATGGGTACTAGACAACGGATAAACATACTTATATAGATAAATACATACTTATATACATATTAAACATCCAAGACCCGAGAACAAACATTCGTATTCATCATACAAACATCTGCCCCGACCGGGATTCCGGGACCTCAAGCTTCATAGTCAGGGTCGCTAACCACTAGGCCATCCGGTCGTCAAAAATGAAAAAAATGCATTTTACGATGTTACGAAATCTTGTTTGTGCCTACTTACATTTTATTATACTTACTTATTCAAAATAATTATCCGTCTAATACAGCACATTTTCTTTACTGTTAACTTTATTTTGTGACTTTATAAGCACTTCGCGGGCCTTTTTTACGTCCCACTGCTGGGCATAGAGGCCTCCTCTCAGAATAAGAGGGTTTGGGCTATAGTTCCCACGCGGGCCCAGTGCGGAATGGAAACTTCCATTGAATTGTTTCGCAAGAGTGTGAAGGTTTTTCCTTCACCAAAAAACTCGTGATAAATTACAAATGTAATTTCGCACATAAATTTCAAAAAACTCAGAGGTGCGTGCCGGGGGCTCGAACCGACGACCCTCTGTTTGAGAGCTCAAAGGTCAAACCACTAGGTCATCACGGTTCCTTTTGATCGTTATTTTTTTTACTCTGACTGCTCTTAGGGCACTATCTAGAAATTACAATCTAGATATTCGAAGTCCAACTTTATTTTGTCATATCAATTTTTTTTTAATGTTTTACCCCCACGCGACCTGCACGAACGGTGGGATTTCCAAGCCATCGATACCTCTACCAGAATTGCCACCTAATTATTTATCACATACTTACCTATTAGTGTCTTCCATTTAGCTAATTAGAACAACTTTCCCTTTTTTGCCGCCGACAGCTGTACTTGGTTTTCCCTAAATAAAAGTAGTTTTTACAACAGAAGCCGAGAACCCGCAACTGAAGCTTTGACTGATTTGAAACAAATAATAATACGAACTTGTGCGGCCCCACTTGGTTGATCCGCGGGCCCCACACCTAGCTACAGCACGGTTTCGTTGCGCCTCGGGACTAGAGCGAGCTGTCAACAAATGGGCACTGTTTTTCCTAATATCTCAGCAAAGTTTCTGGAGCAGCAGGATTCTTGAATATATCTAGCCCCAGCTATAGTTAGGATTTAGGATTTAGTTATGTTGTAGAAATTTAGATATGACATTGGCCTCAATTACAGAGCCCGGCTGCGCCCCGAGCCTAGAGCGGACGGTCGCTCCAGGGTCAGTCCAACAGATGCGCCGGCGCCGGCAGCGCGCGCAGCGGCTTCATCTCCGCGCCGGAGCTGTCACTCACGAGGATGGTTTCTTGTGGACAACATGAGGTCTTTATGGATTCCGTAGAGGTTTTGTGATTCTGGGGAAAGAGATAATCATTTATTAGTTAGGTATTCTTTTAACATGAAACTATAGTGAGATTCAATCATAGTGAAATAAACGGATCACTCACGTATATCAGTCGAGTATAGCCCGACATGTTTCAGACTAATTCGTAGTCCTTCCTCTAGGAGCACACGCCACGCCGGTATCGAGACGTAAACGTTTACGGCGTGGCGTGTGCTCCTAGAGGAAGGACTATGGGTTAGTCCGAAACATGTCGAGCTACACTCGACTGATATACGTGAGAGTTCCGTTTATTTCACTATGAGGTATTCTTTTGTTTTATTTGTCGCAGCCGGGTAGGTTAGGACTGTAAACAACACTTTACAGAACCAATTCAGCCGTGCGTCCGTGTGACTTGAACCTGAATCTAAATCTAGCTAGCCTAGAAAAGACGCCATCTTGTCAACACACCCTGAGTGTCAGGCTCAATGATATTACACAGCAAAGATTAGGTAGGTATTAGTAAATTGCGTTTGAAAATAGTCGCGCTTGCATAGAGTTGATCGTCAAGTCACTTTCGTAGAGTTGTTTGAAGTGTCAGAAAGAGTAGGTCAATTGGGTGTTTTATGAATCTTCAACTCGGATGCAACAGTACCATATCTACTTAAGCACTTCCTGTTTACCCACATGATTGTATGTAATCATTGACTTTAGATTGCCACGACATTGCCACGAGATTGACATTGCCACGAGCGAAGTTTCATTGAAAGAGACGTAGCAGAGAGCAGTGATTTTTTTTTATACGACAAGGAAGGCAAACGAGCAAGTGGGTCACTTGATGGTAAGTGATCACCACTGCCCATAGACGCCCACAATCCCGGGGGGTTTGCAGATGTGTTGCCAACCTAGAGAGCTAAGATGATATGCCTCTTGTGCCAGTAATTACACCGGCTGTCTTACTCTCCACACCGGAACACAACAGTGCAAGCACTTTTGCATAGCGGTAGGATTAGCGAGTAAGATGGTTTTAGCGATCCGGACGGACCTCGCACAAGGTCCTACCACCCGCCTGCCTGTCTGCCTAGTGATGCAGGTGGTGTACTGACTCGCTTGAAGCAGCCGGCGAGCGCGTGGGAGAAGGCGCGCGCGCAGCCGGATCGGCCGCGGCGCATCAGCACGTACAGCAGCGGGTCCAGCACGTAGTTGAGCAGCATCAGCAGGTCCGACACCGCGCCCAGCGGGTCCAGCCGCTGCCACCAGCCGCGGCCCAGGCTAAGGTAGAGGGACGATGTGATCTGGAAAGACCATGGATTTTCAATAACACCAGAGGCCTATTTGCGTAACGCATCGGATGGAAATGTCAGTTTTTGTAAGACTGTGACTGTGACCTAGCTGTATCCGATACCAATCAGCCCACACAAAATGAAAACGATGCTGATTGCGAGATTTGCGAGCGAGTTAGGCAATAAACGTGCTGATTTGAAAGGGCTTTTGGTGAGGGACCAGTCTCGTGGTCGACGGTGAGCGAGGAGAAAGTAGGGTTTGAATCAATTAGAGTGGACCGAGATACTGTGTGGTTGAGTGTGTTTATAATATTTTATTGATACGCGTAGGTACATAATCTGTTGCATCTATTTTACGATTTAAGAGCGACAAAATAAGCTTTTTTATACGATAAGGAAGGTTAAACGAGCAAGTGGGTCATTCAGATATGGGCAGTGGGTAACCATCAGTGGTTACCCACTGCCCATATAGTCACACGCAACTACGGACGGATTGCAGATCCATTGCCAACCTAGGGCTAATATGAAATGCGCCTTGAATCCGTGATTTTTTCGTCCCCCAGCTATCTTACTCTCTAGGTTTTTTTTAGGAATAGGTAGGTACGGAATTGAAACGTTTGTAAAGTAACCCTAGGAAGCTGGAATCCCTTAGGCTATAAAATTTAAATAAAAGAACGCGCCTCGGACGCGAGTGGGTGTCTTAAGTTACCTTAATTTAAGACACCGTGATAACTGTAGATTAGGGCATGCATTCAGACCCGGTAGGTATCAGATCAGGTAGGTATACCTAACAAAGATCTTTCGTATTATGGTATTACCTACTTCATTTAATGTCAAGTTCTCGTGTACGATAGTTATTAATTTTATTGGGTGATTCGTTGCGCCGCACGCCGCCAATAATAACAACTGCGCCCACTTTCGTTAATTGATCTCATTTCGAGGGTAGAGTGTCTCAAGACTCAAGATAATAATGCATTTGCCCATTGTCGTAAAACGTCCCGGTGGCTGCAAGCTAATTACCAAATCATAATAATTGGTTTAGGCATAAAAATGAACTACTTTGAAGTGACTCTCTGGTCGTCTGCCTTCATTTGTTAATTCGATAACCATGCTTTTTTCAACCGCCGTGGATGTTGTAATGTAATGTAGGTACCTAGGTACCTATATTGAGATAACATAATATCGTGTACATAAATACATACAACACATTAAACAAAAGACTATAATGTATAGCATGGTAAACGGAATGCTTTTATAGTTGTCGATAGATGATTGTTTATTTATTTCCCAGTGCGCCTTAGCATTCTAGAATGGGAGTGCAACGCGCTGCGCATGGCGATCGTGTTTTGTTATCAACAACAAAGAGAATGGGATTGATTCAAATCATCGATATATATATAAAGCATTAAGATAGCCGCGCGCCTATAATTCAGCGCTGACAAAATGCGGCCCCCACTCATTAGCTGTCATTAGACTGACATAATGTCAAACATCAAGGGATACTAATTAAGTCACCGAATCACCTAAGTATAATTGCTTGTCCCCGCGCGGTGAAGCGGTGGCGTATCTGTCTATTTTTACACACTGCCCAAAGAAAAAGAGTGTATTGTTTTCAGGGTTCATGTAAGTATGTAATTGTATATCAATGATTCAAAATACTTACAATATAATGTTGAATTAACTTTATTCAGGTTATGTGCATTGCTTCTTAATAACAGGGTTACAGGACAGCTAGGTACAAAGCCAAACTTATCCCTTAAAGGGATCTCGTCAGCCTCTAGCTAGTCGACGGAGCCGGTCAAATCCGGTGCTCTTTTATTTGCAGTCTTGCACTCGACTCTGTACGTTTACCGTCTGTGTCTTCAAACAGATAGATTATCAATCGGTTAGTATGCGCGGCGCGCGGCGAAATATTTCATTGTTTCGACAAATGGCGAACCCATGGATCGGCTTTAGTGCCTGCTCAACCGGTGGAATTTAAACGAGGCCCATAACCAACAAATTTTGATTAGTAAATTTAAGTGTTGTGAAATTTTAATGAAAAGATTATAGCTGCAAACGCACAGACAGCGGTAGCGGGAGCTGGGCGGCGCGGTGCGGTGGCGCTGTCGGTTCGGTTTGTAATATTCGTTTTTATTACAGAAAAGTTTATAGATTATACGTGAACCGCATGTTTTCTGGCCGCCGGTGCTCTATGCGAGTTAATTCATACGAGTTCGAATATTAAAACCGATACCGCTCCCGCGTCGAATATAATAAGGAAATCACACTCCTTCGCATCAATACACTTTTGTTTCTAGTTTCAAGTCGAACGTTTAAAATTAACATGACAAAAACAGTTGCATTTCGCCGAGCTCCTGTGTCGCTGCGCTGTCAAAGTAGCTATGAATTAATTCTAACCGTCACTTGTTTGAAGGGTCAATCAACTTTAAGTGTTGCTCGTTGCCATGGCGACGTCTCTTCGGTCACTCATTAAAAGTATGATTTGCTCGTTGCCATGGCGACGTCTCCTCGGTCACTCATTAAAAGTATGATTTGCTCGTTGCCATGGCGACGTCTCCTTGGTTACTCATTAAAAGTAAGTTCTAGGGTACAAACAAATCCACTGAAAGGTAGGTGTTGTAACAGTTATTCATAATTTCCCATTAATTTTTACATCTCAAGCATTTCTTTCATCTACAAAGTGGTCATCTATTCTATAATACTCCTTCTCCACACACCATTTATACAGTTCAGCTTTGTATTCTGGGAAGTACATTCTATGGGGTCAATCAACTTTCAACTGTTGCTCGTTGCCATGGCGACGTCTCCTCGGTCACTCATTAAAAGTATGATTTTCTAGAGTACAAATCCACTAAAAGTTAGGAGTTGTAAGTTATAAAGTCTATTCCTTCATGCCTTATCTCGTAAGCATGCTAGTAGTATACATGACAAGCAACTGTATCACTGTTGTCTCCTGAGTGACGGTACAGAATAACAACACTTTAAAGTTGAGTGACCTCATATTGACCCAGAAATAGGTTGTTCCTGGTTTTGTTTTTCGCTTTTGATTCTCAACAAAGTAAACTGGTAAGTGTTAAGCGTCAGGTAGAGTGCGAGCAAGTACTCAGAGGCACGAGCACGACTTTACGAATGCTGCGTAACGTTACGGTTATCGTATCGAGATCGAGAAACCTCATACTAAGTTTTTGTTCCAAATACGCTAGTGAAAAATATCGTAGAGCCAAGTACGCGTACTTGGTCGCACGTTTATCTCGCACTTTAGGTATGTAACTTCCTGTCGACATGTGTGATTGAACGTGAACGGGTTATCCCGAGCGGCTAATGGGAAATGCCTGCTTTTCCGACCGTTTGCTTCACGGCCGGGCTGGGTGAACAGCGATTTGCTGCCATTATTGTGTGCTATTATTGTATATGTATACCTAAATAAACTAAAAAATATTCCGACGAAATGAGCACCTCCTCCTTTTTTTGAAGTCGGTTAAAAATAGCCTCGAGGGTGATGGTCTATACAGGAACGGGACCTTTTACCACCATTTTTTTCTTTCGAATTTTACAGTGCGTGTATTTTGTCTAAGTTGTTGTATTAATTTTATTATTATTATGTAATAATTTTAAATAAAAATTTAGACATAGTGAAAACGGGATATTGATCGCGATTACCTTATCTAGGTTTGATTAGCTCCCGTTTTCATACGTCTAATGCAATCAAACCGCGAATCATTTAAAACTGTTAGGTTAGGTTAGGTTATTATTATTCATATACCACAAGTATATGAATAATTGAGTGCGAACCCTTTGGGTCCATATTTTAACATGAAACCACAGAATAACTAATACTTAGTAATACGTAACCGTGAGCTCGATCTAGTTCGGTTTCAGTTCAGTTGCGGACTACATTATAACAATGGAGTAAGTTTCTCTGCCGCTGAGTCGTACGCGTCCGCGCTCCAAGAGATAGGACCTTCGATAGGACTGTGAATTAGTCCGAAACAGTTTTGGTTCCATGGTCTAATAAACTAATCTGTCCACCAACAGCGAAGCAGCGGTGGGATTTTGAACTAGATTCCTATTAAACATGTGAAAATTGAAAGTCCTTAACTACAAAATGTTAGATAGCTAGTGATTTAGGTCACAATGATCACGATGAAAGAAAATTAAGTTATTTTAGTTCGAGGCGATTAAATTAAAATAAGGCCTGATTCATTAGTGCACGAACAAACCTTGACTGATGATAAGATGATGCACTCTCGCTGAATTACCTAATACTTTCGAACAGAGCGTCCTTGTGTTTTACAAATCAGTCGTATTAATAAATTACTCTACGTTTCTAGTAAGTACATAATATTATAACTCTCTGTTCTACTTTGATCAATTAATTGTTTATTGATTATTGTTAATGAAAATCGGATCGGATCAATGATTTAACCACATTTAACTAAGTAAGTATGTCAATGAGTTTGTAGAGAGCACCATTCGATCAATAATTATTACCTACAAGTAGATGTCGAGTCAGAGCGTCGAAAATGTCTCGGCAAATAACGGCTCACTTGTAGAGTGAGCTCTTATTTATATAGGTATGCAAAATTGTATGTATTGACGAAAAATAATATTAACGGTTGGTTTAAATTTTCATTCCAAAGGAACTGACAAAATAGTAGTAGGTAATTATGGTTAAATATATTCATAGAATTACCGAGCTAGATTAGTAGGTACCCGTACCTACATAAATGATTGTTTACTCAGTCGTCAAGTGTGGATAAAATACTGTAATAGCCACCGCTACAGAAAATCGTTGATCGCTCATTGGTAGATAAATCAAGGGTGGATAAACCTCTTACCGTGCTAGAGGCCCCTTTTAAAATTCATTGTTTTTTACAGGAAACACGCTACGAATACTTGGGATCGAAATCGCGCGTGAAACGTCAAGGCCGCGGGCACTTGTTTGCATCTCCTTGTGTAGCGGCGTGCGCAAAATATCAAGTTTATTGTAACGATCACCTATTGATTAATGCATGTGGCCATTGTGTGGGAGCGCCTTGTTTGATCGGAACGGACATATTAGCATGGCGTGTGATAGTTCAACAATCTGACAGATGTCAAAGCGGTGACGGTGTGGTGGACTTTGACCGCGAAGGGCTTTATGTACTTAGTTTGACACCCGACGAAGTATCTTTTATAATCTGGACGTATCGTATGCCACTTTCAACATGAAACTATCGTTTGAGATTCAATCATAGCGTAATAAACGGATCATTCACGTAGTGTCGGACTAATCCATAGTCCTTCCTCTTTGAGCTCACGCATCAATTGTAGCGAAACGCAACGGCTCCCTCTCTTTTTTTTTGCAAAATAAGAAAATGGTGAAAAACGAGAATGGACCAAAAAAAACTGGGGAACGAAAATTTTGGGTAGCTAATCTATACTTACACTCACTATCATCTTTTTAT
This sequence comes from Clepsis dumicolana, assembly GCA_963691665.1. NCBI lineage: Eukaryota > Metazoa > Arthropoda > Insecta > Lepidoptera > Tortricidae > Clepsis > Clepsis dumicolana. Next base: position 13,375,728 of record OY829523.1, on the reverse strand, counting down.
TAGTTCTGTGGGAACCCTGTAGGTATAGCACAACTCACAACTGCCCGTCCTTTTCTGTCACTCAGAATGCAACGCGACAAAGTCGCGGCCAGTTGGGCTCTGTTGGGAGTCACCATTGATATACAAAAAAAAAACTTCCTAAGGTTTTTTTTGAAGGCGGTTTCACTTTTTTGTTAAAAGATTTTTATTTCACAATTTTACGTTGATTTTACATTTTCAGAATTATCCTCCAACTCCTAACCGTTAAGGAGTTGTACCTTCCATCATCAGCTCATCAACATGAGATGATGACTACCAGACTCAAATACTTGATTAGCCTTAGAAAATATATGAAACACATAATAAGTGCCTATAAAATTTGAGGGTTGCCCTCATTTCCCTGGTATCCCATCATCAGATCACGACTTGGTGACAATGGGACCACCCCAAAAGTATACCCTTTCGAATAATGATTTAACATTTTAAGAATTATCCTCCAACTCCTAACCGTTAAGGAGGTGTACCTTCCATCATCAGCTTATCAACATGAGATGATGACTACCAGACGCAAATACTTGAATAGCTTTAGAAAATATATGAAACACATAATACGTGCTTATAAAATTTGAGGGTTGCCCTCGATCATGATTTGGTGACAATGGGACCACCTCAGGAGTATACCCTTTCAAATAAAAATTTGTTTTTGAAAATCGGTCTACAATTGGCGGAGTAATCGATGTACATACATATAAAAAAATACATACAGTGGAACGTAGAACCTCCTCCTTTTTTTGAAGTCGGTTAAAAATAGACACATACGCCACCGCTTCACCGCGCGTGAACAAGCAATTATAGGTGATAGGTGATTCGGTGACTTAGTATCCCTTGATGTTTGACATTATGTCAGTCTAATGACAGCTAATGAGTGGGGGCCGCATTTTGTCAGCGCTGAACAGGTGCGTGGCCTGTCTTGGGACTCACCATCTGCGGCAGCCAGCAGATCATGAACAGCACGGACAGAGCGGCCATGAGCCGGCTGAAGGCGACCTCCTCCGCCGTGGCCGGGTTGCGAGGCGGGTCGCCGGGCGCGCGCTGCCGGCAGCTGCTCTTGCTCACGCGTCGCACCACGGCCGCGCCGCGCGGCGCGATGATCTCGTACAGCGCGCGGATCACCGCCATGTTGCAGTACACGAGGATCACGCAGAGCAGCGTGCCTGGAACCAGGGTAGCGTGTTACTCTGTGATGTGTACCTTGCTGGCGACTGCTAGCCACCACTTACAGCACAATGTTTTCAGCCAGGCATAGAGGGCTGTACTGAAATACAGCGCTGTGATCATGCGCGCCTCCACGGAGCACGCACCCACAGCACACGATGAGTGCAATCCTTTTGCCACGCTTGGTTTGTCAATAAAGAAATTATGCGTTTTTTTTGTTAGTGTACGTTTGTATTCCAAGAGTGTCAATAAGTATTATTCTATTCTTTTCTTTTTTGTTCTAAAGGGTGCAATCGACGGGCCACATTTACTGCGGTAAAGGTCACCACGAACCTGGGTGTCCTCCCACAAGAAAGCTCGCCCGCCTAAGTTATAAGGAAGGTCAACTTCCAGGGTTACCTGCAAACCCGAACAATTGCAAATGCCTTTTGTGCCCGTGGTTTCCTCGGCTGTGTGGCATAAGGGCGAATTCTCAGTGCAACTTTCGTTATGCACCTTCATACAAACCAACAAACGCCAGCCACGTTTTTCCATATGGAGCACGGGAGCGTGCGCTACAGTGAGATTCCACCCTTAGTTTGGGAAACATATGTCTACTACTTAATTATATCTGTGACCTGATCACTGACATCTGTGACCAAAAGCATAATTACCGAACATGACGTAGAACCAGGCATAGACCTTGTCCAGCGTGGAGACGGCGAGGCGGTACCGCGTGCAGCAGCCGGAGCTCTCGTCGTAGTACAGCCCGAAGCCCAGCACGGGCGCGCACGTCAGCGCCGCCGCCCAGAACCACGAGCCCAGCAGCGTGGTGCGGATCACGTAGTACGTCACTTGCTGTCAACAGCCAGTTTATTCTTTAAAAGCTGTTCCCAATATTCTATAGCCCGTTAATACCCCCAGCGTCTAGTGTAATTTTTGACACAAGAAATCTCTCAATTACTATGGTCAAAACAGGCAGCGACACGTATCGGCAACGTGTTATTAGATACGGTAACGCGAACGTGATCTATACGTTACGGGCTCTCATACATTATACTGAGAGAACTCTCTCTCAGTATATTGAACTTGAATGGCCATTTAATTTCTTCATTACGGAGAAAATCTTGTGAGAGACGAAAGAAGATAGAAAAGAAAGTTTGTCGGCAAAGGAACTCAAAGGAAAAAACATCATGAAATTCATGAACTTGAATATCCATTTCATTTCTTCATTACGGAGAAAATCTTGTGAGAGTCGAAAGAAGAGAAAAGAAAGTTTGTCGGCAAAAGGAACTCAAAGGATTCTTATGTTAACTTTCATTTCAGATGTAAAACTAATAATGGGGTGTAACTATACAAGCGTTGAATATTTCATATATGTGTGCCAAAGAAACAATAAGCTATTTAGTTCGCAAAACAACTTTCGGTGTCGCGACGATATTGCCAAACTAAGTTGCTGAACTTGAAGACAATAAGGGCAAACGTGCCTTCTTATTAAAAGTTAAGGGAAAGAAAAACATGCAATGAACCCTACAAAAACTGGCTTCTACTACAACGGGTTGATAGTTATATATTAATTGTTATTTGTAACATAATGTATATCCGTCTGATTCATGTTTGATATGCAGAAACAATTAAACAGTCTAATTGTGCAGCGGAAGCAGCCGCCAAACACGAGCCCAGTCTCCCTACAATAACTCCATTTTGACGATTTTGTAGAACGTTTTAAACCCAAGGGAATAAGGTGTATATTGGTGCTTAAAGCTTCGTGAAAGTATTCCACGTAGTTTGCTATGTATCGGAGAGCATGCTGACGATTTGATGATGATTTTTAATGCCACATGAAATTCCAGAGGATGTCCTCAGGTTAATGTCGAATTCATAAAGTCTATTTTGTTGGAGCTTGTACAAAATCATGTACCATATATATAATAAAGAAACGTTCGCAGACCACCGCTACAAGTCACATTGACTCACCCCATATTACTTCTGACAAAGAAATCATTGCTTCATTTAATTTAATTGATTGCTTACAAAGCAGCGAATGCTGAGTCTGCTCTTTATGCCACTTATAATTAAATTGTATTACTTTTTCAGTGGCAATAATTAGATTTTCTTTCTTATCTTTCTTATCTCTCTTAAAAGTGTCCACATAGGTAGGTACTTGTTCAATGTCTTGGACTGAACTTGCAGTAAGTACTGAAGGTGGGTATAACTTTCAAAAAGAAATCGCCTAGTAAAATGTCTCTACGAGATTTATGTTTTGAGTGCTTAGAAATGGAAATGTTTCCAAAAGTTTGCAAAGCTTATTATGTCAAAAATAATACCTCAGTTGAAATAAAAAATATTGACTCCTTTGTTACAATGCAAAACGCGATGAATCGTCTTGGCGCCGTACTATCCACTATATAATGGCATGGTAGAGTGGCATAAGCAGACGTTAATGAAGTCAACGTAAATAGATTTAAAAGATTTATAACATGTAATGCACACGTTTGCTTGCGTGTCACGCGCACCGCTGATTCAATCACAGGAAGTCGGATCACGTAGTTTTTATTACCTATCTTCATTTTACACAAACATTTCTATATCTGCAGTGAAAGAGTTATCGTGCTCAAGGGAGACCGGAGCTTTTGTAAGCCAGCAAGACAGACGTAACAGGTGGACTCGACTGCAAAACTGATAGCTACGTCGTTATGGTCTTCATACATTTTCTGCGATTTCTAACGTTAGGTTGGTATTGATTTATATTTTTGGGAGTGAAGATAACATTCTAACTATCGTGACTTCATTATCTTCAATTCAATAATAAGGTAAACATCCCAATACTTGACACCCTAATGCCCAATAGTTGACACCCGTCTGTCACTTCACTGTCGTTATGACATAAGGTTGAAGGCGCCAACTATTAGCTAGGCCAGTGTCGAGCACAGGCATATTTATCTTATTGTCTAAAATGGTATCTAACCAAAACAAAAGACGTAATCGAACTGCGTCCGAAAATAAAAGCAAACTAAAAGAGAAAAACATAGGAAAGTTTGGTGATATGATGCTCGAAACGTAGAAAAGCAATATAAAGAGACGATTGGCAATGTTTCACGGCCAAGGGGAGGGTCAGGAAATTGAGGTTTAGGAGGGCCGAATACTGGAAAAATAAAAGAGAACCCGCTTGGAATAGTTAACGCGTTCAACCGTCGTAAATATTAACCTATTTCGATTATTTGGTGTCGGACAATAGTGAAAGTAGTCGCGGGGAAAAGTTCAGTGTGAACGGGACTTGCATCCGTATTGTTTTTGTTTGTCTGTATTGGTTTGACGACGTTAGCCTAGTAAGTAACCCTGACTATGAAGCTTGAGGTCCCAGGTTCGATCCTCGATCGGGGCAGATGTTTGTGTGATGAATACGAATGTTTGTTCACGGGTCTTGGATGGTTAATATGTATAAATTCGGCGTCCTTGCCGACTCGATTACTCATCAAAGAATAATCAGACAGACGTTACCGCCATTTTGAGACAATACGCCATTTGCCGCACATATGGCGAACGATCGCGATAAAGGTCTTAATTTTTGGCTCTTGCGGCAGAAAGACTAACATGGCGTAAGTTCTTCAGACGTGCTTATTGTCTAACTCGTTCGCAATCGACATTTTGTACGGGGTGACAATTGCTATCGAATACAGCTAGCTTATGTCACAGTCGTACAAAAGCTGACGTCAAAATAGTTACGCAATGACGACCGAATAGCCTATTGGTTAGAGACCCTGACTATGAAGCTTGAGGTCCCGGTTTCGAATCCCGATCGGGGCAGATGTTTGTATGATGAATGCGAATGATTGTTGTCGGGTCTTGGATGTTTAATATGTATATAAGTATGTATTTATCTATATAAGTATGTTTATCCGTATTGTCTAATACCCATAGTCAGGCTTTGCCTAGTTTGGGACTAGGTCAATTGGTGCCAATTTGTCCTACGTATGATATTTATTTATTATTTATTATTAATTACCCTGGGAATGTAGGCTTTGGTTGTAACATTTTTAATGGCGCCGTAGATAAGGTAAATGTCTCTGTGCTAGATGATGTTCCAACAGTTGGCACCTTCAATCTTAATACGTAGCAATAAAGGTGACCAGCACTAGCAGGGTGTCCATTATTGGAATTAACTAGTCGATCATTGGGACACGTTTTCCTTACAATTTCAATTATGACTTTTTTAGAAAAAAAAAACATGCATACAGTGGAACGTAGAACCTCCTCCTTTTTTGAAGTCGCTTAAAAAATGGTCCTTCAACGTAACGTAGTACCTAGTTTAGGCAAGTCACGACCACCTCCTCCATCCCCTAGCCTAGCTTAGCCTGCTGCGTAAATCGACGGGCAGTTCACATCACTACTTATAAGCTGTGTTTGGAACTATAATAAAAGAAAGAAATGTCCCCTTCTGCTACCCGTATTATGTCCTACTTCCTGTCCAACTAAAATTCATTCTTCTTTGATACCTACCGTACCCAAGATAAGGCAAAGTTACGTAACCTTTTCAAAATGAACGCCATTCCCAGAAGCACAATATGTTTATAAAGAATGAGGCAGCCCCGTAAGGTCAGCAGAGCAATGACTGTCACAGCTGTCATCAGCCATGCGACTATCCCCCCCCCCTCTGCCCCCTCTTGCCCTGGAATTGCGCAATAGCCGAGGTTTACAAGGTGAAGGGCGGAGGTTTAATAAACGGAAAGTGTGGGTGGCTGCATGTTACTACGGAGAGCGAACAAATGTATTGAGAGAGCCATACTGTAGCTATTTGCTGCCGTACGAATGGGCCGGCTCGTCCGAAGAAATATCACACTCTCGCAGAAAATTGGCGTGAAGCAACAGCACCCCTGTTGCGTTTCGTCCGGTCAGTGAGAGTGCCTCTTCTCTTCAGTTCAGTCCCTTCGAGACCGCATGGACGCAACGTCGCGTCCGATACGTCGAGGTATTTAAATAAGGCATTTATCTTTACGTGTTTATCATAAAAAAAAATTTGGTAGTCGATAATAAAAACTACCGATGCCATCCGATTTATGCTAATCCTTCTGTTTTGCCTTGACATAGAGCAGTTTGTGCTCAAAATTTTAATATTACGTACAGTCAAGGACTCGGGGATCAGATATACCTATACTCATAACACATCCTATATATATACATAAGGATGAAACTAACTTGAACTGATAAAATAGTGTTAAATTATTAAATGACTTTGTACAATCCGTCATTTCAGACCTTTTCCAACCTAGAGGTAGAGACAGTGAAAACGGGATATTGACTGCGATACCTTAGGTTTGATGAGCTCCCGATATTTCGACGCAGTTACATGCATCATGATCACGGGCAAACTGTAGTAATGAGGGTAGATACTAATGTTGCCTGGCTTTGCCTACCCGCATTATTGCGCGGCGACTGCAGACACTGGCCACTACCCCGCGGTCAATAACCATTTTCATTATCTTTAATGCAATTAACCGCGAATCATTTAAATCTGCTAGAGGTAGAGGTCTGAGATGAAACGCTTCTTGTGTCTAATATTTCCCCAGCCCGACTGTAATAAATACTGTCCACACCGGAACACAAAAGGGCAAGCAATCGAATCTCCTTAGCGGCGGGATATAGCCAGTAAGATGGTGGTAGGCGATCCGGAGAATACTAGCCTTACAGTCTTACCTTCTGGTACAGAAATGGCCTCGTCAGTGCCAGGTATCGCTCGAGAGCCATGGTGACGGCGATGCAGACGCTGCCGATGCCGAACACCCGCAACACGACGCGGATGACGCAGTAGGCGCGCGTCTCGCGCACCCACGGCGCGTACGACGCCGCCACCATGGACGCCAGCATGCCCACCTGCCGGACAATGTTATACATATTATGACAAAAATTCACTTTTAGAGAATGCATACATGGCTCGTTAGTTCATTTTCATTCATCACTACCTAGAGTGCAATTTGTATATCTACATCTTTTTTCAATTATTAGAAGTCAATTTGAAAGTTTATAATCAAAGGAGTTTTGAATTCCTAAAATTTATACGTAGAAAATATAGAAAAAGCCAGCAGTGAATTTGTCAAATTGAATGTAATTACTATAAATTGTGTTTAATTAGCTCAGATTTTACAGTTTTTCACCTTTTATTTATTCGAAAAATTCACAATGGCTGAAAGTTCGCGTATTTTTGCCTGATAATTTTATTTTTAAAAACCAAGGATCATGGAAAGTAAACGGATTGACAAAGCCCATACTTTGAATCGTTCTTATTTACATTCAGCGCCATCTACCTTACTTGAGTGACGCATTAGAACCACTGTTTTGTTATTATGTGACCCGCTGGCTACGACCTTGGCGCCATCTAGAAATTGCCTGAATTTTAAAATAACTGCGGGGAACGATTCGAAGTATGGGCTTTGACACTCCGTATACTATCCTCCTTGTTAAAAACAAAACTTACTGATGCATAGTTATAGGGACGCACCACTTCGTTAGTTAAATTGTGTTTATTTTAGCTGTTTTCTTTTTCTATTGAAAAAAAAAAAGTTTATCACTCGTCTTCTCATTTGTAAAACCTCGTATCACAATTAACTATTTCAGCCGTATGTGGTTTATGATATAATAAACAAAGCTAAAATCGATACCCACACCGCTAGGAAAATTCTGATTTCATGAGACGTAAAGGATTAGTTGATGAAAAAGCAATAAATTCTGTTTGCGTTGAGGATTTCAGTTCGTGACGCGGTAATAGCTGATTATTCAGGGTTAAAAAGAATGGTTGCTGTCTGTGAGATCCTGAAATCAAGAAGGGTATTCTTCTAATCTAAAAAATAAGATCGAAACAAAAATTGATTTTTATAAAAACCACACGAGAACTACAGATTATTAAGTTTAATTTTCTCAACGGGGGAAAGCTGCCAGCATTTTGGGCACCATGCTAGGCGGGCCTTTTTAAATTTTGTTTAAGTAGTTTTAATTTCAGCATAAGACAGGTTTTTAACTACACTGTCAAACATAATCTAAGGATCAATTATGTGCTGACTCCCATACACGTTTGATACCTAGACAATTTTGAGCCTTAGGTAAGTTACACAAACACTTTGACGTTGATTTCATCCTAACTAATCCTAACTACTGTAATATTATAAATGCGAAAGTAACTCAGTCTCTCTATCTCTCTATAAGTTGTCTAGCTATAAGTTGGTTACACAAATTATGACCAATTTGTTCTAATTGAGGTCCCGGGTTCGAATCCCGGTCGGGACAGATGTTTGTATGATGAATACGAATGTTTGTTATCGGGTCTTGGATGTTTAATAATGTATATAAGTATGTATTTATCTGTATAAGTATGTTTATCCGTTGTCTAGTACCCATAGTCCAGGCTTTGCCTAGTTTGGGACTAGGTCAATTGGTGTTAATTTGTCCCATGATATTTATTTATTTATTTAATTCCTATATCTAATATATAAAAGTGAAAAACCAGAACGGGATAACAAAAACGAGACAGAGCGAGATGGCGCTCTACAACACCATTTTGACGCGTTTCTCCCAAACAGCGCATTATTTCTCTGGAATTTTAAAGCAATTCTATTCTTTGACCTTGGGAATCGCCAAAAACTTGAGAAAATATGATATTGGGTGTGCGATTTTTTTATATTAAGCAAAATAAAATCGTAAGTTCGAATTTCGAGCCAAAAGCGAGTGATCTATTATCTATGCCAGTGTTGCCGTTCAGGGAAAAAGAAATCCATTCATTATCAAACATTGTAAGTCTGCGAAAATTTGGAAGGCCAGAGGACACTTTCCTATTGCTATAGAGATTCCTTCATTCCTTATATACCGTACCTGCATAATATAATATTCCACGAGGGCGGAGCCTCGGGCGCTCTCTAGTTAACGATATTGTTCAACTACGCGCTGTCAATGCGCGGGATTTAATTTCTGTTTGTTTGTTGTTCTGAGGGTAGACGTTCAGTCGTGACCCAATTACTGTGCTGCGTCGAACTCGCGTCGAGAGGGATCATGTTTCTTTTATTAAAGTGCATTTGTTAAATGGGTCACATATATATCCTTTTTATTTTTTTAGGCTGACTATTGGTTCGGTGGCACACGGGAAGAGCAAAAATGTTTCTCCTTCTTCTTCTTTTTCAACCCTTTTCCATCCACCCAATGCTGAGTGTAGGTCTCTTCTAATGAACGCCATTCTTTCCGGTCTTGCGCCTTCCACATCCAGTCCCTTCCGGCCGCCCTAACCAGGTCGTCGGACCAACACATCGGTTGCCTGCCTACGTTTCTGTGTCCCACCCTAGGCCTCCACTCAAGCACCCGTCTACCCCATCTGTTGTCCTGACTACTGCTTATATGGCCTGCCCAGTTCCACTTTCTGCTAGCGATAATGTTTACTTCATCATCATCATGTCAGCCGTAAGACGTCCACTGCTGAACATAGGCCTCCCCCAAGGCTCTCCACTCTGACCGGTCTTGTGCTTTCCGCATCTACCGTGGTCCCGCGATCTTTACTAGGTCGTCGCACCATCTTGTTGGAGGCCTACCGACAGCTCGTCTCCCGGTCCGTGGACCGGTGTTTACTTATCTTTAACTAACTATTATGAAAATCTTCTCACCAAAGCGACGAGGTCATTGGAAGCCAGTGACGTCAGCAGCAGGAGATGCTTCCGGTTCCGGACCCTCTTCTCCCCCCGCCGCAGGCAGATGATGGCCACTCCGTTGCCGATGATGCCCACGGTGTACACCACCTTCGCAGACAAGATATTATGACCAGCTTATGCACCGCGGCTTTGCCTCCGTTACTTCCCTATCCCGTGGGAATTTCGAAAAATCCCTTCTTAGTGCACCTCTAGAATACTCAAGGTATATGTTTGCCAAATTTCAAGTCTCTAAGTCTAGTGGTTTAGGCCGTGCGTTGTCTGTCTGTCAGTCAGTCAGTCAGTCAGTCAGTCAGTCAGTCAGTCACGGTACTGTGTTATAGGTATAAAAAGAAATGTCAGAGTGACATGAAAAAAGCATTACCACAGCGTGATTTTTCTGGGTTGCCAATTAATATCTTATGCAGAGTTATCGTGAGACGATTATGGCGTTGTCCCGAGGGAGCGAATAAACTCCGCCCCCCAAAGTATCGTCTTAAGTTGCTATAGATTTACCTTCAGAAAGGCCAGGAACATCTGTCCCCCGTTGGTTCCCGGACAAGCCTTCACTGTCCCATTCGTGAAATTTTGGAATGCCGTCTCCGGCGTATACGTCGTGGAATCCATAGCATCCGGAATTAACGTCGTTAAATCCATTGCAGGAAGATTCACTTTACTACGTTGCACACTTAGTTCTATTGCACATTTAGTTTTATTTGTATTTTGTCGTTCGTAGTTTCGCACACATTTGCAATTTAGCTTTTATTCACATTCGGTTATTGTTTTAAGTCGGGATCAATGTCGTCAGTTCCGTTGGCTTCTTTCTCTCTGAAAAGAAAAGGTTTTATGTTAGTCGCATACAAAAAATCTTCAAAAATAAGTGCGATTAGCCTCAGAGTAGCTACTTCTGGCTAATCGTTGTAGCTAATTTTACGGGTGGTAGGACCTTGTGCGAGGCGAGATCCGTCCTGATCGCACTACCATCTTACTCGCTAATCCTGCCGCTAAGCAACAGTGCTTGCACTGTTGTGTTCCGGTGTGGAGAGCAAAGGGGCTTCTAATCGGGCAACGTTTTTCTACGATACGTGACCGGCAACTATTGCTGTCTGATTCTTATTATGAAAGCTAGACAAAGACTCCTATAGTTGCCGGCCACATATTGCAGCAAAAATATAGCCCCTTTAGAAGCCCCTTAAGATAGCCGGTGTAATTACAGGCACAAGAGCCATTCCATCTTAGGCCCTCTAGGTTGGCAACGCATCTGAAAACCCCCCAGGGTTGCGTGTGTTTATGGGCAGTGGTGATCACTTACCAGTAACCCACTTGGTCGTTTATCTTCCTTGTCGTATAAAAAAAGAGGAAGTTAGTACTCACAAATTTAGAAATGCTTAGGTATTGAGTACAGTTTCAGCGAAAAAAGGTGCCAAAAACACCATCGACAGCGGCAGTTAACTATTTTTCTGCTGCCTGTACAAGGAACCACCGGAAAGGCAACGCACGTGCACGACTCATTTGTATTCTTATTACATCGTGACTTTTATACTTTTAGACAAATATTAGACAAATAAATAAATAAATAAATAAAATAAATAAATATCATGGGACAAGTGACACCAATTGAACTAGTCCCAAATTAAGCAGAGCTTGTGTTATGGGTACTAGACAACGGATAAACATACTTATATAGATAAATACATACTTAAATACATATTAAACATCCAAGACCCAAGAACAAACATTCGTATACATCATACAAACATCTGCCCCGACCGGGATTCGAACCCGGGACCTCAAGCTTCGTAGTCAGGGTCTCTAACCACTAGGCTATCCGGCCGTCAAACAAATATGTCTAGTGAATGCAGTAATTAGTAACTATCTGGTACAAACCCCCTCCCCCCCCCCCTAGCCCGCCAAAATGTAGACAAATAAGTATACCTACGTCTGATGGATAAAACATTTGGTCACGACATATTTTGTCGCGGATCCATTGACTTACGAACACCATGGACTTTGGGTCTAAGTACAAAATTCACGAAAAATGTGTCCCAGTACAACGCGGCATTGTTCGATGACAGCCATACGTCATAGCGCTATCGTTCGACCAAACTAAGACTGACTTACGCTCGATAAGTGGTCTTTTGGTTCGGACATTTTCAAGCGCTAACCCGAAGTCCATGGTGTTGGTAAGTCAATGCGCGGGCCCTAACATGCTATTGACAAAACAAAATCCACTGTAGGTTTAAATTTATCCCATATTTATCCCAACGAACTGTCCAAAGAGTGTTAACTATGACTATTACAACAGTGTAAAGAGCTTATACCTACCAGTGGTCCGACGCCTTTGATGTTTGCGTAAATGCCGACACCGCAACCGCATGGCCAAAGCACCAAGGAGGGCGAAAGTTCCTAACTAATCGGGCAGTGGCGGCGTATAGAAAGGGGGCTCGCCCTGCCCGCTCCGCACCCCGCACCCCCCGCACGATTGACCTGTCTAGAGGCCTTCGTCGGACGACTGTATAGACTGTGCTATTACCGTGCTTATGCTTATTACCGTGCTAGAGTAAAGCAATAGATAATTTGCCTACTCAATCGTCAAGTGTACATAAAATATACAGCGACAAGAAATCCTATATCGCTCATTGGTAGATAAAATGGGTAGATTAACCTTACCGTACTAGGGCGGCTGGTGGTAATGAAATAATAATTAAAAATAACAAATGACGATCAGCACGTAGTCTTACTCTAAATAATTGCTTTGATATCTAGAGTCTACACATTTTCGATTAGCCTTGCTAATGGCATAAGGCCGACTTACACTGTTGTGTCCCGGTGTGTGGGGAAATCAAGGGCACAATAATTTTATAAATAATTGGCGCCTTTGGCTTATCTATGCACTACAATTTTTCTGCCTCTTTTTGAGGGGAAGGAGGAACACAACACACGTACAGCACACGTCTACGCTCCTGTCAAAATTTGTTACGTTCCTACAAACGCACACTAAAACAAAACTGTCACACAAATGCCAAAAACACGCACATAACCCTGATCATTTTGATTAGACTTAATGTTAGAGATTTGGCAGAGGGGAAATCGCGCGTTAACATCTCCATTCCTTTCCTGCTCTAAGATTTTATCTTATCCCTGTAGGTTGGCAATGCATCTGCAATGCCTCCGGGGCTGCGGGTGTTGGGCAGTGGTCATCACTTACAATCAGGTGACCCTCTTGCTCGTTTACCTTCCTTATCGTATATCATCATCATCTTCATCACCAGCATTGTTTTACGTCCCACTACTGAGCACAGGCCTCCTCTCAGAACGAGAGGGCTTAGGCTAGAGTTCCCTCGAGGGTGCAATGTATATTGGACATAAAAATTTAAGATTTTCAGATTTTTCTGTGTACTTTTGTTACAGGAGCTACCTTCATCACCAAATTTCACGTTTCGAGAACAACGAACCCTTAAATTCAAATTCAAAATTCTGCAGACCGGCTGCTGGAAATCAGTGCTCACACTGCTATCACTATTCTAAAATTTTGCCTTTTTGTGCCAAAATTTACTTATTTGCTTCGTTGTTGTCCCTTTTGGAAACATCAAAATTCTCTGACCTTAATTGATTCCCTTATAAAAACTTCTTTGGAATCTATACTTAACTTACAATTCAATGAGCAATCTTGGACCCAGGCTTCCCTTCCTATCAGATATGGTGGGCTAGGTATCCGCAAAATTTCTAATGTTGCTTTACCAGCGTTCCTATCATCTGTCCACAGCACGTCCACCCTCGTAGGTAAAATCCTAAAGGATTGTCCTTCAAACTACGAGACGACGGGTTTGGTCGATGCTAGGAATGCTTGGCTTATGGCTTGTCCGGGTGAAAATCCTCCCGCTTATCCAAATTTCCAACGGAGCTGGGATGACACACTATCGAAATTAACTTATTCTAATATTCTCAGTTCCAGTTCAGGCCCAGACCGCGCAAGGCTTTTGGCTGTGGCAAGAAAGGAATCCGGTGACTGGCTTCATGCCTGAAGCACTTCAAGCCTGAAACACTGAGAATTGCAGTCGGGCTAAGACTGGGTGTTGCGCTGTGTTCACCACACCGTTGCCTCTGTGGCACCAATGTGGACGAAACGGGACACCATGGTCTTTCCTGTCAAAAGAGCGCCGGCCGTTTCTCCCGTCATGCCGCGCTCAATGACATAATCCGCCGGGCTCTTGCCTCTGCAAACGTGCCGGCCATTTTGGAGCCAAGCGGCATTGCCCGCGACGATGGCAAAAGGCCGGACGGTATGTCTCTGATTCCCTGGAGAATGGGTAGGGTTCTGGTTTGGGATGCGACCTGTGTCGATACAGTGGCACCCTCACATCTCCAGGGAACCACACAAAAAGCTGGTGCGGCGGCGGAAACGGCTGAAAATAGAAAAAATTCTAAGTATCAATCTCTCGGTCCGAATTATAATTTTGTTCCTGTCGGATTTGAAACTTTAGGTCCATGGGGTCACAGCGCTTACAAGCTTATTTCTGAGTTACAAAAGCACTTAGTTGATGCAACTTGTGACCAAAGGGCTGGCAGTTTTCTCTCTCAAAGAATCAGCATCGCTATTCAGCGAGGCAACGATGCCAGCCTTTTGAGCACTATGCCACGGGGACCTTATTTAGATTTAATTTATTTTTAAGTTGTAGTTTATTTAGTTTAAGTTTAGATTTAATGTCATTGTAATTTAATCTGTCAATTAAAAACCCTTAAATTAGGTTTTCACAATAGGTACGGCAATTTGTATGAAATTATTGTATCTTTTGATTGTGTCGCAAACTCCTTGTTACTTTTTATCATATGACGCTTTTTATGTTCTTTTTTACTTTTGTTTTAATATTTTTGTCGTTGTCTTGTCAGTATCTATAGTTTGGTGAGTGAAGTTCTGTTGGTTTGTGTTGTTCCTTTTGTTCTTTTATTTACTTATTAAACTCCATTTACTCGATATCATCTTTAATTCATTTAATATATACCATATAATATATATATTTCGTCCGTTTCAGATTGCGTTGATTAGAAATTAGAAGTTTGATTTTTTCACAGCTTCAAAAGGGACTGCAGGCTTGAGTATTTAATATTAATTTCAGCATGCTACCTCTACGCGTCCCAGAGAGAAAGTGTCTTGAGACAGACAATCGAACAACAAAGTGATCTTAGGGTTCCGTTTTTCCTTTTGAGGTGCGGAACCCTAAGAAAACTACAGCAATAGTTAGAAAAAATTATGGGAAGTACGCATTGTTGTTTACCGGTGACGTAACTCACCGCAACTAAACATTCTATTGCCCATTGCTACCTTGTATTTTCTTTGTGCCTTATTTCTTGTTTTGACTGTTATGTGGTGTTCAATAAAGAGTTATTGTATTGTATTGTATTGTATTCTATAGACCACTAGAACTAGCATCGACCGCAATCGAACGACAATGATGTCTTTTAAACTATTTTTAAATAATAAATTGCCCTGTTTTATTTATAGTTTGCTAACTTCCTTGATCAAGGTTCCTGTTTCTCAGAGTTTAATTTTTACTGTTCTGCGGTCAACAATGACGCCTTACCATGGTCGGCGCATAGCTCGGAGGGTCGAGCACGACTTTACGAATGCTGCGTAACGTTACGGTAATCGTATCGAGATCGAGAAACCTCATACTAAAATTTAGTTCCAAATACGCCCACGGGCGGGCGCTGTTCCAAACGTCATACAAACTCGACAACGTTTACTATTCGATTTTACGTTACGCAGCATTCGTAAAGTCGTGCTCGACCCTCAGAAACGGTAACCTATCTCAAACACTAATAACCATTGACCGAATTTCATTTGTTCGAAATTTTTCATTTGCAATTTGGGAGGAGATGATTTTTATACGTCCCATAGGATGACGTTGAATTCGTTAAAAATGTTGAGGGTGTGCGAAGGTCATTATATTCATCAATAAAAAATATTAATTATTGTGCCGGTAAGAGTGTGATATGTGCATGTGTGTACATGTTGATAACATATGTAAAAAACTTAATCAATATTCGTATGCTTTATATATGCTGAATAGGATTGTCATTAATGCAGCTGTATTAACTGCATATCACGCCTATGTTACATCTACACTTAGATATGGAGTTATTTTCTGGGGTAATTCGACTGAAAGAGAACAAGCATTCAGAGCTCAAAAAAAGTGCCTAAGAGCTATCTGTAACTTAAGTCAGTAGAATCCTGCAAACCCCATTTTATTCATTTAAAGATTTTGACGTTGCCGTGTTTGCACATTTGTGAGACTGCCACTTTTTTTTAAACTAATTTGGGTTTATTTAAAACGTTTAACAGTGCAAGACTCCAGGTAAAATCACTCTCGAAGGGAATCCTTGGGATGGCTCCTAAAATTTATAACAAAATTCATAAATCTATAAGAGACATTGAAAACATAATAGAATTCAAGTTGCGTTTAAATGGCATGTTGATTGAAAGAGCTTATTGTACAGTAAAAGACTTTATGATTGAAGAGGTAGGTTTTTGACATGAATTCTATTTTACTAAAATTATTAATAATAAAACGTTATGGATTTAAACATGCATAGATTTAGTTAGATATAATTATTATTGTGTGCCTTTACAGGGCGTCATGGACTGACTTAAGTAAACCAAATTTGACATCTTTATCATAATGTACATGACTTTACAATAAATAAATATTGTTATTATTATTATTATCATTTTTCCGTATATTTATTACAATCTTAGGCTAGGTTTTCACAATATTCATATAAAAAGTAATAAAACAATATTAATACAAAATATAAAAACATTATAAAAACCTAACCTAGGGTGCCACCGGCAGCGAGGCGGGGTCTAAGCTACCGGTGGTCAGGGCGACAGAGAGAGGAACCTCCTGACTATCCGAGCCGTGTCCAGGAGTACCGCCTTCTGTATCTGACCCTTGACCCAACCATCTAGCGAGAGCCTTTTAAGGTGATGGTCAAGGCTCTTCGCTATTAGGCCGTTCGCCGAAACGACTATCGGGACAGTGATCGTCGAATCAACAGGCCACATGGCGGTAACCTCGTGAGCCAAGTCAAGGTACTTGCTGACTTTGTCCTTCTCGGCCTTCACGAGGTTCACGTCATGGGGGATCGTGATGTCGACGAGCACTGCCTGGCGCTTCGATCGATCTATCAGCACGATATCAGGTTTATTGGCGACAATAGTCCTGTCCGTGATGATAGATCGATCCCAGTAGAGCGTGACACGACCATTTTCAAGAACTGGTGCAGGTGTGTACTTATAGTACGGCACTTCGAAGTCCACAAGACCGAATGAAAGAGCAAGTTGCTGGTGAATAATCCTGGCTACAAGGTTATGTCTGTGCAAGTACTCGCCGTTAGCAAGACTAGAACAACCAGAGATAATATGCCTGAGTGACTCCCCGGGACGGCGGCATGCCCGACAGATGTCGACCGTACCGTCCTTCAGGATATACCTGCGGTAGTTATTAGTCATGATAACTTCGTCCGCAATTGCACAGGCAAAACCTTCGGTTTCCCCGAAGAGGTCCCCGAAGCGTAGCCAGTTCACCGACGCGAGGAGGTCTACATCGGGCCCCATGAGGGCCTTATAGAACCGCCCGTGTAGCTCCTTACTCTCCCATTCAGTCTTGCGGTCCTCGGTGCTCCATACCTTAGGTCTGCGCCAGTTCTCTTTTGCCAAGGCGAGAGGAGTGAAGGATTTGTCCACCGCCACTACATCGCGATGCATCCCACACTCGTTGTTCAGGAAAAATTCCCTAAGACTGCACACCTCACGGTTGTGGAGGTCCTGGGCATTTAAAAAGCCACGACCTCCACATTTCCGTGGAATGTACAGTCTCATAACAGACGAGCGCGGGTGTAGCATGCGATGCGCAGTGAGCAATGAACGAACCCTTCGATCCAGGGCATTCAGCTCAGTCTGATTCCATCTTAGTATGCCAAAGGAGTATATGAGCAGGGGCATCACCCAGGCGTTGAAGGCGCGCACCTTGTTGCCACCCGACAAAAGACTATTGAGTACTTTTGCCAGGCGGCCAAAGAATCGCTCCCTCACCGTCTGTTTGATATCCCTACCTTCAATACCCAAGGACTGTGACATACCAAGATATTTATAGGTTTCAGTTTCGGAGATAGATCTGAGGGACATTGTCTCAGAAAGTTGTAAATTCGGTGAATTTACAACTTTTCCCCGCTGTACATGTATGACTGCACACTTGTCTACACCAAATTCCATTTTGATGGCATTACTGAAGACTTCTGTTGTTTTCAGTAACTCCAACAAGTTCTGGTTGTTTGGTGCAAATAGCTTGAGGTCATCCATATAAAGCAGATGAGAGATGACCTCACCCCCTCTCCGGAGCCGGCAACCTAGTCCTGAATCCGTCAGCAGAGTACTGAGCGGATTCAGTGCTAGGCAGAACCATAATGGATTTAGACTGTCACCCTGGAAGATCCCTCGTTCAATCCTTATGGAGTCCTGCGGACCAGAGGGGCCATCGCTACCTCCCGGTTGACGAAGGACTGTGGTCCACTGCCCCATGCACGTGCTTAAGAAGGATCTTAAAGTTGCATCAACTTTATACAGCTCTAAGATCCTCCTCAGCCATGAATGAGGCACCGAATCATAGGCCTTCTTGTAGTCAATCCAGGCAGCAGAGAGGGCCCCTCTATTCTGCCGGATTCGTTGGCAAATGGTCATGTCTATGAGGAGGAGCTCTTTAGTACCACGGGACCCAACCCTGCATCCATTTTGAGCGGGGGCCAAGATGTTGTTTGCAACGATGTGCGCGTTAATTTTTGCTCTCAAAATGGATGTAAGGAGTTTGTACAGTGTGGGCAAACACGTGATGGGTCTGTAGTTTTTCGCTTCCGTGGTACTACCGGACTTATAGAGCAGGAAAGTGATACCAGTTGTTAAAAGAAGTGGCAGGGAACCGAGCTCGAGGGCTTGCTGGAACTGCGTTGCCAAACGTTTGTGTGAACATCGAAACCACTTCAGCCAGAAGTTGTGCAATCCATCCGGACCAGGACTTTTCCAGTTCTGGGCCGTCCGGATAGCACAACTAACGTCCTCGGGGCTGATGGTAACAGCACCCATAGGTTCGATAGACTCGCACTCACGTTCAACAACGCTCATCCATTCGCCCTCGTTGTGTTCGACGGGAGCCGACCAGATACTACGCCAGAAGTTAATCATAGCAGTAGCATACGGCAGTTGTCCGTCAGATACACATTGGTCGGTTCCCTCCCACTTCCGATATACCTTCCTTTGGTCACTCTGGAAAAGGCGATTCTGCTGGAATCGGTCCACACGCTCTCTGTAGCGACGAATACGGCTTGCCCACGCATAGACTTTCTGCTTCAGAAAGTCAATGCGCTCCGTGACACAGGTCATATAATCACAGGGCCTGATACCAGTCCCCGCGAAGGCCTGGTTCACAAAGCGCATGACTCGGGGGCGGCTATTGCCCCCCCTGAAGCAGATCAGCTTTGCAATAAGGGTCCGAAACGAACTGATACGCCGCTCAATCCGCACTTGCCATGTAGGGACACCACCAGCGGTCCTAGGTGCACGATCAGCGTCCGGAAACTTGATACGAGCAACACGGCACGCTGCGATGGCCCCACAGTACATGATTGAGTGTGTATCAGTTAAATCTTCGCTAGCCCGTATGTACGGGTCTAGCAAAGCGTCAAGGGCTCCCATTAGCGCTAGATTACGTCTATTCGTGGGCAAGCGCGGTAATCGTGGCCTAGAATCGCGTGTGAAGCGATACTGCGTTATCGCCTCCTCCAGAGCCCTCCTCAGTTGCTCATTGGTCTGGGTACTAACTGTATGATCCGTACAGCCGTCCTCGTCGGCACGGGGACCGACCCGCGCCACCCCCGATGCCAGGTCGAGTGCGGGCACCGGGGCCGGTGATGTGGCGGGAGGGTCCCGCGCCGAGGTGGAAGCCGCACGGGCAGAGAGCACTTCCAGTCGCAGTCTATCAAGTGTTAAGTCATCCAGCATGTTGTTGCGCCGGATGACCCGCACTTGATCCGATAGCCGCTGCGCAGTCACGGTGATGGTCGGTTCAAGAGCCTGAAACAGAGGAAGCATCCGGGCACAGTACCCGGATAGATTAGTTCCTCCCTCTGTCGCCCCAAAGTACGCTCGCATGCAGTTCTCGTTAATTGTTCGAGTCCATCGCATGCGTCGCACTGCACCACCGGCAGCGGGAGCCGTGGGCGGGGCAGGATGCCTCGCTGGCCCCAAGCGTGCCGGCAGCGGTCGCCTTCCGCGCCGCGTTGGTTGTCTAGTCGGTGGCGGCGCCGGCAACGGCCCGCGCTCGTCACTCGATGAGCCGCTGGTGTCCGCGGCAGTCGCAAATTCGTCGCCTGACGATGTCGATGACGAGGACGAGACGGGCGTAGATGGTGGGCGTGCGCTTGCAGTGTCAGGGTCCGCTTGTTGCTGTAATCTTCGTCTCTGCCGTGTGATCATTCTCTTCAATTTATTTTATTTTGTACTTCATTAGGATGATTTTGAAGTAAAAATAATGTAAAAAGTAGTATAAAATACATTATAACGAAATAAAATTGATAGGAAAAATTACTGACACATGTGACGTTGACAGCGGACCATTATTATTATTATTATTGTTAGAGTAATATTATGTAGTGATGTTGCATGGCGTTTTGTATATTATAGCTGTGGTGTGACAAGGTTCGTAACAAAACTATAAAGCTACTTTTGATACTGACTGTACAAATTTTCGCAAAAAAAGAATATTGCTAAATGTTAGATCATGTCGAGTTTGCGCTTTCGCGCTATCAGCTTTATCTGGTATACGAGTATCTACACGAATCACACCGCTATTATCGAGATTAAAAAATCTGGTTAATTACTTTTTACAGGTAGGGAGCTGTAAAGTTAGTTTCTCGCTGAAAATTCAATTATTTTTCAAGCTTTTTTGCTGACGGTACCTACTTGATTAATACTGCATTATAATTTGCACGCTACTGCCATATACATACTTACATGCACCAAACAAGTAAATCCGAGCACAGGCGACCGAATTTTTTTCGGTCAAGTGGATATTTTCGGAAATAATCGCTCCGAAAGTAGCATAAATTGTACCTTTATCTTTTAAGCCGTATGTCCCAAAAAAAACATACAAAGATGACGCTTACTAAGTACTTACTTAAATACTTTCAATGAAAATTATTAAACAGGAGGACGTAAATGCCATGACGATAGCTGTTGTTTTGGTGCAGTTTCTTGTATCGTATTTTCACATTTTGAAACCATAATAGTAAATGTTTTAATGCACTTGTTTTTCATCTATAGTGAATTTATTTAATAATAATAACTCTACGGATTACGGAACCTTAAACTGAGCATGGTCCGACATGCTCTGGCCGGCTTTTCAGATTAAAGTGTCATGTCAGAGGAGTTGAGGCGTTTCCCTACAATTTACACTTACTTCGGTTTTTACTGACAAAAATTGGAATTTAAATGTTAAAATGCGTTGCGGTAAATATTATACAACGAAGTATCAAGTCCTATTTTATGTATTATGTATTTAGGCGATGTTAAAATTCATAGATTCCCAACAATGTGCGTAAGTTAAGCTGCCACGATCTCCAATTCTAAGTTGACGCATTCGTAGAGGATATCACTTTCACAACATGGGTCGTTTTAATTCATTGATACATTATACCGTTATACTGTCCTAAGTATTTACTCTTTAGGTAATCCTAATAATAAAACTCTACTTTAGTTCTTGTTATTGTCAAGTAACCAGTATTTTTATTTAAAAATAATAACTATATCGGTAGGCCTCCAACAAGATGGAGTGACGACCTAGTAAAGATTGCGGGACCGCGGTGGAAGCGAAAAGCACAACACCGGTCTGAGTGGAGGGCCGCGGGGGAGGCCGCCGTCCAGCAGTGGACGTCTTTCGGTTGACATGATGATGATTATGAATAACAATACAGTTGCAAAAAAAATACGCTTTTTGTGTCACGTAGCCACGCTCGTGCGGGAAGTTTACGCAATTTGCTTTTTACTTTTCCAAGACGCCGGTGGAAGCTCGCCGCGTGCCGCGCGCCTTGCCTCACCGCAGCGCAGAGGGTCGAGCACGACTTTACGAATCCTGCGTAACGTTACGGTTATCGTATCGAGATCGAGAAACCTCATACTAAATTTTAGTTCCAAATACGCTCACGGGCGGGCGCTGTTCCAAACGTCATACAAACTCGATAACGTTTGCTATTAGTTTTTACGTGACGCAAGGTTTCGGAAAGTCGTGCTCGACCCTCAGGCGTCGGCGGGTCATGATAGAGCCGCGCGCTGGCTTACCGCGTTTGGTTTCATTGTATTATTTTCGCAAAAGTATAAAATAACGTCGTTTGGTACACGTGCCTAAATACGTACTTTCCGCACTTGTATCAAAAAGTACTATTAGTGCCAAAATTCTTGCGGTGCATTCTTCTTGGCAATCATGATATTCCCGAAAGCGCTGGTCAATAAAACCGGCCAAGGGAGTTTTATTAATATGAGTATGTTTAGTTTACTAGCGATAAGTGTTAATTACCTAACAGTAAGCGAGTGGGCACAGACAGGGTAAATAAATTATCAACCAGTTTGTTTGTTTGTTTTATAAGATAAGGATTTTGAGAACAAAAGAAAGTTTTTTTGTTTTAGTACCCATAAAGTCCAACGGGACCCTATTTGTAAGCTTCCGTCCGTCCGTCCTTCTGGCGTTGTATCTTTAGAACCGTGAGTAGTAAAAACAAGAAGAGCAACCAACTTAAAAAAAAAATTTTTTACTGTTTTTAAGTTAAGTTTAAGTTTTGCAAATTAGTGATGTTTTGGTTCGAATCGGACGTTTTCAAGCGCTACCACAAGTCCAAAGTGTTAGCAATATTCAATGTTTGGGGTTCGGTATGCTTCTGATTGAATTATAAAAATATGTAGTTAAGAACTCAGCTCGATACAAATACCTACCTTATCAGGGAAGGAAGCTCGGACATCAGTTTGATTATTCAGTACTTAAGTTAGGTAAATTAAAAGTGATTACCATGTTTGGTTACAATAGTTACCTACATATAGCTTAGTTAAACAAACAGAACTTTCCTTCTACCTCGATGTAGTTCTGTGGTTAAGGTGGTTCGACTTTCATACTATTTCATTTATCTAACTGTGACCGAATGGGACGTAATTTTACACTGAAACTACTTCCGTTAGCTTTTTTTTCATGTTTATTTGCGCGAAATGATATTAAAAAGAAAACAACAGTTGAATAATAACTTAAACGAGATCGTAATTTTTTAATTTTGTCAATGTATGGGTGGACGATGACAGTGTCATACGCTAAGCATATATTTGGTAGTGTGTGTTGAGGTTACGTTGCCAGTTCGATAAAAATGCGACGATGCCAGGCCATGTCAGATGAGACATTTTAGTTTTTCCCAATGATATTGTTTTTCCTTGGTTTTTCTGATTGATCATATTCGATGAAATTTTTGTTATTTCGGTTTGAGTAGTACGTTACGTATGTATGTACGTAGTGCCTATCCGACCGTGACGAACCACCTTAAACCTATGGTAAAAATGACAGATTCGTTTGCACTTCCAAAACTCCTTTGTCTTCATTAATCACTTATAAGTAACATGCCCTTTTTTACGTCCCACTGCTGGGCACAGGCTTCCTATCAGATTGAGAGGGCTTGGGCTATTAGTTCCCAGGGGGGGCCCAGTGCGAATTGGGAACTTCACACTTTGAATTGCTTAGCAGGAGTGTGCTGGTTTCCTCACGATGTTTTCCTTCACCGAAACGCTCACGATAAATTACAAATGTCATTCCGCACATAAATTCCGAAAAACTCAGAGGTGCGAGCCGGGTTTTGAACCCACGACCTTCTGCTTGAGAGGCCATAGGTCAAACCACTAGGCTATCGCGGCTTCGACAAACTTAACATAACAATAAATAAAAATAAATAACTACAAATAAATCAACATTCATATTCTGCTTTAAATACACGGTCGTGTCGTTAACAAATAAGTAATACTGTGGTAATACCAACCAAAAACGAACACTCAGCATCCCACAATTCGAATTCGCAACACCAAAATCCTCGGCACTTTCAAACTCGTCACACCCGCGTCTCGTATCGTAACCGTAACTCGCAACCGGGCTGCCGCGTGGAGCACTCCGCGGCTGCTGAGAGACTGAAGCGGAGCGTTGGGACTTTTACGATACGGTGAGTCTAAGCTTCCTAGAGTATCGTATAGTCTAAAAGGATGCGATGAGTTTAAAAGGGCTCCCCCTTAGCGTATCGTATAGTAGGTACAGTCGAGTTCTCCAATATCTATACACAGACCTTATTTCCAGTTACATAAGGTCCGTGCTTGGATATTTATGAACCGTTGGCTGTACAGATATTGGAGAACTTGACTGTATCATGTAGCTCTACACCAGGGTTTCTTAATTTTTTAGTAAGCAAGTAGACCTCTTGCTTAGTTTCAAAGAACTGCGAAGCCCTTCCGAACAGGATATAAAAAGCTGTGAAAAGTAAAAAAAGAATTCTAGGCCTGGGCCTTTAATTAGGAACTATGCTCGAGAGCGATAAAAACGGGTCACTTTGTATGACTAATTCCATACAAAGTGACCCATTTTTTTGCTCTTGAGTGTAATGTTAACTTTTGCACAGTCGGGTGCCGCACCTCTACGGAGGACCTACTAACACAAAAACACGACACAAATTAAAGGACTGGATTTTTTTCGCATTCAATGGTTCAACCGTTTAAGAGCTGCGGTGCCACAGACAGACACACAGACACACATGGCGGTCAAACTCATGCTTATATAACACCCCTGTTTTTACGTCGGAGGTTAAAAATCATCCAAGACATTTTGAATAACCTAACAAACTTAGAAAAGTTCGAAAGTTAGTTGAATAGGTTAAGAGAGGCCAGTGCCCAGCGGTGGGCCGTAAGCATAGCCTAGTGATGGTGGTGCTGAACAGGTTGAAAATAAAGAGTTTTCAAGGCCGAAGCTCAACTAAAAGTTAGGGCAGTAAAATTTACCATAAAATATCATTATTTTGTAATTAATCATGAGCTTCTCGGTGAAGGAAAGCATCGTGAGGAAACTTCTGGGAAGCAATTCATTGATAATAATAATAATAAATAATAAATATCATGGGACGATTGACACCAATTGACCTAGTCCCAAACTAGGCAAAGCCTGTACTATAGGTACTAGACAACGGATAAACATACTTATATAGATAAATACATACTTATATACATATTAAACATCCAAGACCCGAGAACAAACATTCGTATTCACCATACAAACATCTGCCCCGGCCGGAGATCGAACCCGGGACCTCAAGCTTCATAGTCAGGGTTATTTTAGCTGGTATTGAGCATTCATTGAAAGTAAGATATACCTTATTTTTTTGGGCCATCAATGTATCTATTTAGGTTAAAGTTAAAATCGACAGACATACCTACAGTGAACCTAAATAAAATCATGTAAAAATATCACCTCAAGCAAAACCGCGCTCTAAACCCAGTCTTCGGGCAACCAAATACGATTTAAGAGCGTATAACGAGTCGCGAAACAATAGAAAATTATAAAGTGCGCGCCATCTATCCGCCAAATACGGAACCTCGCTACCTGTGGCAAATTGGCAATCCAATGACTACGGTGGATTGTTCACTGATTGTTATTTGACTATTGTAGTATTGTTTTGTTGGAAAAGTACGATAGCCCAGTTCCATATTGGCAAGTGGGATGGGTACGTGGGCGTAACGAGGAGGGGGGGGGGGGGGGGGGGCGGATCCCAGCTTCTTACAATCATACTTAAAAAAAATTGATAATAATAGTACTTTAAATACGAGTTAATATTTTTCAGGCTGTCTTTATCGTCCGCAATCTTAGCGCAAAAGCATTTCTTCGTGGAAAAAGTACTTGAAATTCGAACGTGAACATTTTCCACTATCGCGCTCCCCAAAGGGTCAAAAGCTGATAAATTTCCTACCTCTTGGGTCAAAAGCTGGTTACGCCCTCGGATGGGTAAATTAAATGTACCTCAAGGTAGCTAGTTTATCACTAAGGGCCAACCATTCAACCATTCTTCAACCATTTGCTGATGAAGTTTCCGGATAACCAATCTGCGAGATATTCTATGAGATAGCATATTTTGTTTGTTTCACTCTATTTGGCAGCTGGTGAATTCAGTAAAAAAATCACGTGGATCTATTTAGCAGATATTTTATCTGCCAGCTTACTATCAGATCAGGAACTATTCGCAAATGGTGAAACACGCCCTTAGTATCCTATCCTTGGCTCATCAGCTCGCTAGCGAGTTGAAGGTTCATAAAATACTCAATTGACCACTCTTTCTGACACTTTAAACAACTCTACGAATTGCTCATCTTAAGTGGCAGTGAGAGGGGTACATTGTTCGCAGGACTGATGGCCGACGGAGCCAGAAAGTTCTCGAATGGCGTTCGCGGACCGGGAGGCGACCTGTAGCTAAGCCTCCAACAAGATGGAGCGACGACCTGGTAAAGATCGCGGGACCGCGGTGGATGCGGAAAGCACAAGACCGGTCTGAGTGGAGAGCCTTGGGGAAGCCTATGTCCAGCAGTGGACGTCTTTCGGCTGACATGATGATTATGATTATGAACTCTACGATAGTGACGTGATGACCAACTATGCAACCGCGACTATTTTCAAACGCAATTTGCTAGAAACGTAACAATATTTACTCTGCACCTAATATCATTGCCACGGTCTGTATGTCTTGATACATCATCGATGCTGGACTTGTCTTTAGATCTAGATGTGGCATAGCAAACCGCTGGGCGCGTGCCAAACTATATGCATTGTTCCGTGCGATACTAAATATCAGGTCATGCGGCTACTTTCCATAGTCCATACTGGACAAAGTTGGCCCATTGTGCCCCAATGAAAGTCAGCACTTCTTTAAAATTCACTTCTCCCGATTCATTCTTCTTTGTTTCATTCTTCATTGAAGATATCCGCAGTAGAACTAAAGGTTACGACATAGTGGCAGTGGGCAGAGTACATTGCTCGCAGGACTGATGGCCGATGGGGTCTGAAGGTTCTCGAATGGCGTCCGCGGACCGGGAGACGAGCTGTCGGTAGGCCTCCAACAAGATGGAACGGTGACCTGGTAAAGATCGCGGGACCGCGGTGGATGCGGAAAGCACAAGACCGGTCTGAGTGGAGAGCCGCGGGGGAGACCTATGTCAAGCATACATTAGAAGACAGAATTTACTGTGAAAAAGTGCAGACTCTAGTTTCATCGATGAAATAGTAAGTACAAATAATAATCTTAAATCTATCTATACCTATAAAACAGTACTGTAACTGACTGATAGACAACGCACAGCCTAAACCACTGGACCTAGAGACTTGAAATTCGGCAGACATGTACCTTGAGTATTCTAGAGGTGCACTAAGAAGGGATTTTTCGAAATTCCTACGGGATAGGGAACTAGCCCATTTTGAAATATTTCACGGGGGCAAAGCCGCGGGTCATAAGCTAGTCTTATAATTACTCTTCATGTTGGATTCGGCCTCATGAACGCCTTTCAACTGACCGGGTTCCCATGGGCCCGTGATCGGAAACCCGTACAGACCTACCAACAATAATAAAGCGTGTAACGCTCCCAATCTGCACTGAGCCCACGTGGGAACTAGCCCAAGCCCTCTCATTGTGAGACGAGGCCTACTGTGCCCAGCAGTGGGACGTAAATAGGCAGAGTACAAAAACCGGCCAAGTGCGAGTCCGACTCGTGCACGAGGGTTCCGTAGAAAGAATTTAACGCTTTTCCCCCAGTGTTTTAAGAAGTTCAGTGTTAGGAGAGTCCTGCTCCTAAGCAAAATGTACGCAGTGTGGGGTCAGCTTATATTGGTCTGCGAAATCTACAGACAGACATAAAACATTAAAATTTAAGATTTTGAGACTTTTCTGAGTGGTTGTGCTATAAGAGCTACCTTCATACCAAATTTCAAGTTTCTAGGACAACTGGAAGTACCCTTTAGGTTTTAAAAGCACGGCGATTTGTATGGAAACGACCTTGTTAATGACGTATCTTTTGATTGCGTTGACTTAGAAGGTTGATTTTTTTACAGCTCCAAGGGACCGCAGGTTTGAATATTTGATATTAATTTCAACATCCTACCTTCACGCGTTCCAGAGAAAAAGGGTCTTGACAGACAGACAGACAGGCAGACAGACAGACGGACAACAAAGTGATCCTATAAGGTTTCCGTCTTTTCCTTTTGAGGTACGGAACGGAACCCTAACTATCAATTATTGACATTTGGAATAGGAAGATGGTCGGAAGCAGCCCATCCTCGCGCCGCCGCCTCATCAGAATACAAACTATGTTTAGTTAATAACAATGGGCAGATAACTATGCCACGTATGGCTGCAGTAACGTGCGGCGCCTGCGCAGAACAATGTATTATTATTAGGCAGTTTAAATTGGAAGTCTGAATAAATTACATAAAGAATTTGGCAAGGAATTGTGCGGTGGTTTTTTAAATATGCCAGAAGAATGTTAAGGCGAAGGGTAAGGTGAAAGTAGCGGAATCAGTAGTTTTTGCGCAAGTTTTATGGCAACAATACACGCTGTGGTGCTTTGAAAACAATACAGTCTGTAAATGAAAAACGGGACGGAAATGCTGGGAAATGCAGTGCTTGCACAGTTGTGTTCCGGTGTGGAGAGTAAGACAGCCGGTGTAATTACGGGCACAAGAGGCATTTCATCTTAGCTCTCTAGCATCTGCAAACCCTCCGCGGTTGCGGGTGTCTATGGGCAGTTGTGATCACTTTCCAGCAGGTGAACCACTTGCTCGTTTGCCTTCCTCGTCGTATAAAAAAAACGTGTATAATAATAATAAAAAAATGAATAAAAATAAAGTAAATATGGCACTGGAATGGCACTGCGGAAGCAAAGCATTTTGTTGCCAATAATAAGAGTTTAGATTACAGAACTAGGTACTTTTAACCGAATAGATGGAAAGGAACGGTTTATTGATTTGTATGGGAACCGAGCTTGTAACATTTTCTTAGTCTCTGGAAACTTAGAACAATTTTTTTTTCTATGAAATTTACAACCCTCCTCTACCAACATAACATAACATCTGTTTCTGTTGGCAGCATTGAGTGCGAATTAATGCCACATAAATATTAATTGTAATATTGGTAGAAAATTTATGAGCTAATTATTTTATTTTGGGATGCGAACGCAGAGAAACATTAAGTATGCAAATGTTGATAACATTTATGTTATTTTTAGAGGGTCACTGCATCAACAGACGCACTTGCAAAAAATCTACCAAAAATGTGGTACTATTTCTGTTATTTGTTATGGCATCCCAACCATAACGTAAAAAAATGTCTGCCGTGACGTATTCATGTTTGTTTGTGAAAATTTTGAAACTTTTCCTGTGTTTTTGTTTTTCCAAGTATGACTGAGTATGACTCCTGCGAATAAAACGTCGTGTAGAGCAATTGCTCCTCCGTTTTGTTTATAAGAAAACTGGGACTTTATTATTCACGTGTGGTGTGATTTTTCTATCGCGATATTTGACGATTTCATGTTTTTAAGACAGTGACTCTAAATTTGTGTTTTTGTGCTTTTCACCATGGGTAAAGGCCATAGAATGTGTGATATTTGCGGTTTATAGGAGACATGTCGGCGATAAATTATCCGTGCTTTGTAGCTTTATAAAACACGGCTCTGGTATACTAAAAAAAAAATGATGCGTAAAAGAGCATTCAGCTGCCTTATAATGCTGTATAAAATCTTGATTTTTTTTCTTGAAGTGCCTTTAGTCTTTTCATTGTCTGTATTGAGCTGTTTTGGTGTGAAATAAATGGTAACTAAAAAAGCAACATTATTACTGGAATATGACGTAAACGAAAAAATATTATTCATATTAAGATAAATACTCAATAAATCATTCTATTTACCATTTTCTTGACTTTCATTGTTTTATTTTTATACATTTCATCCACAAACCCCACTGCATACATCCATAAAATTATCGATATATCGATGAAAGAAAAAGTATCGATATGATGCAGGACATTCCCTTCCTTCCTTCTTCATTAACCTTTGACAATCCCTAAATAGTAGAATTAGTAGAATCACAGAGTAGAATAAAAAAAAATTGACAGTTCATCATCTCATGTTGGTAGCGTTGTTGTTTTTACGCGAATGTTGGCACTGAAAGGTTGTAAACTTCCTCAAAAGGTGTTGTATGAAGTTCCCTCTCTTAAAACGTAGTGATTATATTCTCTTTGGAGCAGGGGGTCGATTTTTGAATGTCACCGGTGACTAAAATTCTCATGCCCATGTGATGATATCAAATACGAATGCCCCCACCCACTCGTAAACGAGATCACTGAGTGACTTCTTGACCACTGGCAGTGACAGCTAACCTCAATCCACTATGTTGACTCGCTTGTCTACGACAGAAACGCATAGGTATTAGCTGCATGTTAGTAGACGGGTATGACATTCAAAAATACGGCTTTTGGCAGATAGTGATATCAATGTCATGGGTGAGAATTTAGTCACCAAGTGAGATTCAAAAATCGATCCCCAGGAAAGGAATGGAGATGTTAACGCGCGCTTTCCCCTCTGCCAAATCTCTAACATTAAGTCTGATAAAAATGATCAGGGTCTGTTGTTAGTGTGCGTGTTTTTGGCATTTGCGTGACAGTTTTGTTTTGTCTGTCTGCTTTATAAACATTTGACTTGACGTCACTGGTGTAATTTGCTGATTTAGTGAGGAAATACGGTGGTAACAATCAATAATAGTTTATTATTTCCTTATGGCTACTGCAACAAGCAGACGTAGGTATGCGCAAGAGTACGTACAATCTACCTACACCTATCACAGTGTCCATTGACCTTATAAAAAATATTCCGACGAATTGAGAACCTCCTCCTTTTTTTTTGAAGTCGGTTAATAAGCCGTCATGTCTCGCAGTGAATTTGGCCGTCTGAGGCCCGAGTACCAACATTCGAAACCTGTGTAACGTAATGGAGTAGTAAACGTTCGTATCGAGAAATTTGTATGACTTATATTTGGAACTAAAATTTAGTATGAGGTTTCTCGATTTCGATACGATAACGTAACGTTACGCAGGATTCGTAAACTTCGTTCTCGGCCTACTGTACACATAGTGTATTTTTTGATAGTTTACATTGCTAGGTACTTATATACTTTACTTACTTTACTCTATACAAACAAAGTGTGCCAGCCATGTTCTGTGAAGTATACGTAGTTACTTATTTATATATTCAGCCAAATGTTTATGGAGCACTTCCTCAAATGTAACTATTTTCATTACAGTTAATGCATATGGCAATGGACGTGAACTTGGGCGGGCGCGCCGCCCATAGAGACGGCAATTACATTGCGTACATCTGAGGTCGAGCACGAGTTTTCGAATCCTGCGTAACGTTACTGTTATTGTATCGAGATCGAGAAAGCTCATACTTAATTTTAGTTCCAAATACGCTCACGGGCGGCCGCTGTTCCAAACGTCATACAAACTCGACAACGTTTACTATTCGATTTTACGTGACGCAGGATTCGAAAAGTCGTGCTCGACCCTCAGTATTTGGAAACTCGTGCTCGACCCTCAGAGGCCCGAGTACTACGTACTACATACATATTCGAATGCTACGTATAACGTAATCGAGTGGAGCGTTATCGAGAAAATTTGTTTGGCGGGAAACCGATGAGAGTGGATCGTGTCGTTAATTGAATCTTGGTTTCTGTGCTTAGTGTTGTTTGGTGGATAATAAAGATAGTGTGTTATACAACAAATTAACGTGACAGTGCCCAGCAAATATGTCAAATCTGTTTGTGACCCCCAAATATCCGCCGGCTGCTGCTCGCCGTAGCTCGCCGTAAAGTACACTATCGCTTTACGGAAGGCATGAGCAGCTGACAGGACGTGACTAGGACAGACTGACACAACTCTGACGATGACAGGACTTTAATATACAGAAATTTACAAAACACATCAGACGTGGCTGTATGGACTCAGTTCCTTGGCCTATCCCTTAAGGGATGAATTAAATAAAAAAATTGTTTGACGTTTGGAACAGCGCCGCCTGTGAGCGTATTTGGTACTAAAATTTTATATGAAGTTTCTCGATGGCAATACGACAGCGATTACGTTACGCAGGATTCGAATATTCGTGCTGGGGCTCTATGCCTATAGACAAGTGTTGATAAGAATGGCGATGCCACGAAATGAATAGAGAGGTAAGTACTCGTAGGTACCTTGTTTTATTTTAGGACGACTATCCTTAATTTGTCGGTTAATGAAGAGCGAAGCGACGCGAAGGCTACAGCAGCGCCAAAGAGTTAATAAAAAAAACATTCCGACGGATTGCGGACCTCCTCCTTTTTTGAAGTCGGTTAAAAAGAGGATAGAAATTCTATCGCTTCGTTCATATATTATTTCCTTGAAGAACCAGTGTTGTCGCTTTTCACCCTCCATTTGCTATTAAACATTAAGATTATCATGATACTCGGGACCTAATCGCGTAAAGATACATATTTAAATTTAAATACCTCGACGTTTCGGACACGACGTTGCGCGTCCATGGTCTCGAAGGGACTGAAACGTCGAGGTATTTAAATTACAGATGCGCCAAATTGCCCCCACCTGATCTTAATCCATCGCCGTCATCATAACGTACTTACAACTAATAATAAAACAATCCATACGCAACAGTACCCAAAAGACACGTGACACGGGAAGAACGACTTGATTTACCAATAACGTGTCGGCGCCAGCGCGCACCCTCCCCTCACCCCTCTGCGCAACCAAATAGACCTAAGAATTGACTTCTGCGCATGCCCCTTCCACTTTTGGCCAGCGATCTTAATTCGCCGCGCGACCTATACGCGATTAAGTCCCGAGTATCATGATAATGTGTGAAAATCGCGAAAGTTTAAATCAATATAAACATTAAGATGTCGTGTGAATATAGATGTGAAGCCGGTTACCTACTAACATTTGTATCCTAGCGGCTAGAAACGGCTTATTTGGCTTTTTAACATTTCTAGCGATAACTAGCGGCTGGAAACGGCTGCTTACGTTTCATTGATATATTCACAATGATTTAATTTTTTGTTATTATTTTTCTTCTGATTTATTTACTATAGGATATATTTAACATAAATATAGATATAAACAATGACATTTGCATTATGTCAAGTGTTAAAAACTCGATATTCTCATACAAAATGTGACACAGCAGTGGAATGTCTCTGAATTAAGTAAATTAGTAGGTATAAACGGTGCTCATGTCGGCTACCTACCCGGTATCAAACGGCTGGTTATTCGTTTCTAGCGGCTGGTTTCGGTTACTACCGGCTTATCTATACGTGTGAAGCAGTAGCCAATAATAACCTAACCAACTTAAAAAAGTTGAAAAACCCCCGACATTGTCATTTCAAAGTTCAATATTTCAAAAACGGGTGAACCGATTTTAATGAAACTTAACTAAGAACCATTTCGATTAAAATAGCTTTCGACTGAAAAAAAACCGCATCGAAATCGGTAAACCCGTTTGGGAGCTATGATGCCACAGACAGATACACAGATACACATGTCAAACTTGTAACACCCCTCTTTTTTGTCGGGGGTTAAAAAAAAGTTCTTTCAACAGCACAAGCTACATAATTTTTCTTAACACCTAATGGGTAGTAGGCCTATTGACGTTGACGTACAATGACCTATTCCGGAAGCGAGGGTACGTTGACCCCTCTATCTTCGAGCCATCTAATTGCCCCTTCAATAACATAAACTACTACATGACATGACATTTCGCAGTGGAAGATAACTAGACAGCCCTAGATAATACGTCTACAAGGTGCTATAAGCCAACGCCACCATAAGGTCCATAAGCTACAACCTGGGCCGTGTTTTATAAAGCTACAAATTACAATTTACAAGTGGCAGTCTCTTTCTAACAAAAGGTGATAGAACGAGACTTCCGCTTGTAAATTGTAACTTGTAGCTTTATAAAACACGGCCCTGATAACGCTTAGAGCGAAGGCGACTTATGCGGTCATAGTCATTCTACTCTTTTAAGAAAAGAAGTACTTAGATGTAGTGATCTTTTACATGCGATAATTATATTATTACCAACATAATAAGAAAACATCAGGAAGAAGTTAGATATTGTTACCTACTTACTAATTGGACTATGATTGGTGGAAATTGACTTATAGACCTCACTCGACACAGCAATCCTAGCGGATTTTTCTCGCGATGCCCTCATGCAACAGTAAGAAAGTAAGTAAACACCTTATTGTACAAAAAAGCAGGATAAAAACACAAGTTACAACAATCATATTCGAATACAAAGGCGAACTTATCCCTTTAAGGGATCTCTACCCGCCAACCTTAGTGTGTGTGAAGTTGGAAGTTCCCAATCCGCCCAAGCCTTCTAGCTCTGAGAGGTGGGAGGCCCGAATACGAACATTCGAATCCTGCGTAACGTTACAATAGTAAACGTTATCGAGTTTGTATGACGTTTGGAACAGCGCCCGCCCGTGAGCGTATTTGGAACTAAAATTTAGTATCATCATCGCCAGGCCGTTATTTCACCAACTTTACAATTGTCAGTTTTCAATGACAATTCGGTGTCAATTGCTGACTTGAAGAGCGCGCTTCATATTGTAGACAAATTGTAAAGATGGTGAATTATGGGCCTAACACTGCATCGCCTGGGACACAATTTTTAAAGAGATGCAAGGTTGCGTAAGACTTGCACCTCTCTGGCTCTCTCTGCGCTCCATCGGCTGGGTCCGCGGGAACGACAAAGCAATATATATATATGTATTATTATACTTATTATTTGACCGTGGAGGCGTTTTACACCTCTGCTGATTTTAAATTTAGTTTAAATTGACCCTAGAGACTACATCTCTAAGCCATTTAGATTAAGTATTATATTATAGTATTAATTCTGGGAACCTATACATCCCTTTGTAATTTAAATTTTCACAGATATTTGACCTGGAGACCCTATACATCTCCTGCTCAATTAAAACGTGCCAGTAAAGTAGTGTTCTGGTTTTGCTGTTCTAATAATTACTTTTTACACTTGTTTCTAAAATGCGGTATTTTTTTTTCTCTCTTAATCTTTTAATGACAGAGTGAGGTTTCTTTGTGTAATTTGTCTGTGGTTACGTATTGTAAGAGCTAATGTAACTTGTTTTTAGAAAAAATGACTTTGTGCCAAGTTTCTTGCGGCGCATTCTTCTTGGCAATCATGGTCTTTCCGAAAGCGCTGGTAGACTCAAAAAAATGACGTGTAAAAGAGCATTCAACTGCCTATTTGCTGAATAAAATTTTGATTTTGATTTTGATTTTGATTTTAGTATGAGTTTTCTCGATTTCGATACGATAACGTAACGTTACGCAGGATTCGTAAACTTCGTGCTCGGCCTACTGTGTCAGTCATCAGTGGGTCGAAAAACAGACTGGAGATGAGTATTTAGATAGAAGCGTATTCATCATCAGATTCGCGTTAGGCCATTATCGCGATACGACTCTCATGTCGACTTTTCTATGTTACTCCACGTGGCGTCGTAAACATTATTATCAGCAATACTACGCTCAACCTGTAGCTCCCGAACTCTGATAACAATCGATTATCATAATGCCCGTCGAGTGCTGCGATATTATAACGCCATTATTGTGCAAAATTGTAACTAAGTAACTCCTAGACCTCCTAGACCTAGTATTTATTAAGCGTTACATTCGTTATTTTTTTTATATTTTTTGAACCCATGGTTTAGAAGATAAGGGGGGGGGGGGGGCACAGTTTATGCAACTTTCGGAACGATTATTTCCGATAATATTCGCTTAATCACAAAATTTTCAACTTTTGTTACATGTATGGATTGCCCCCTAGAGATATTTCTTTTTGTTATTAAACTATCAACCTAAGTGCGGCTTCTAAAAGATGCTGCCTTTATACCAAATTACATTAACATACCCTTTATAATTTTCGAATAAAATGCGTGTGACATACGGACAGACATGACGAAGCTATAAGGATTCCGTTTTTGCCATTTTGGCTACGGAACCTTAAAAAACAGCGTTATTGTGGCTTCTTCTCGTTCGTGTGGTTCGTAAATTTTGTTTTAAATAAAGCGTCGTCCGTAGCTCGTAGCGCGTAGGCCTCCGTCGTAGCGCTACGACGGAGCGTCACGTACCTACGTTTTTTCTTCGAGAAATCGAGAAACTACTGGAGAAACCCCATACTAAATTTTAGTGCCAATGCCAATGCCAATGCCAAATACCTACGCTCACATGTTATGTGGGCGCCAATGTGGGCACTGTTCCGAACGTCATACAAATTTCTCGATAACGTTACTACTCGATTACGTTACGCAGGATTCAAATATTTGTATTCGTGCCTTAGTAAATTTACAGTTTAATCACAACACCCGTTTATATTGATCTCCATGACCGATGCCTAAGTAGAAGATTTTTTCTCGATTATTTTTGCGCTGTCACTGAATCTACACAAAGCCAAGTCCGACGTGCTGTAAAAAATAAAACTGCCATATGTCACTAACTTTGTCAAAAATGTCACAATAATGTGAAATAAAGCAAAAACAATCAAACCGAAAACCCAGCAAAATTACACAAAATTATGTAACTCTTTATACAGCCTTCTGACAGCAGGCCAGCGTTGCGGTGTTCGGTGATTACCTATTTGTATTTCTTTATTAATAGAGATAATTGCCTTAATAATGCCTGTGATCACCTATAATGTCCAGCGTTAACATTGGGTTAACCGTGCCAACTGCTAATATAAGTGAAAGGTTATTGGTATGCTGTTAATTGAAAATCCGCACAAAGTCCACTTAATTTTAAAAATAACCGCAACAACCACCAACACCACCACGCGATGTGGCAGTTAAGGTGCATTGCCACTAGTGTCCGACCGAACTTGTTTCGGTTTCGGCTTAGTTTAGTTAAGGTGCATTGCCACTAGTGTCCGACCGAACTTGTTTCGGTTTCGGCTTAGTTTAGTTAAGGTGCATTGCCACTAGTGTCCGACCGAACTTGTTTCGGTTTCGGCTTAGTTTAGTTAAGGTGCATTGCCACTAGTGTCCGACCGAACTTGTTTCGGTTTCGGCTTAGTTTAGTTAAGGTGCATTGCCACTAGTGTCCGACCGAACTTGTTTCGGTTTCGGCTTAGTTTCGGCAAACTACGGCCAAAAACGAATAGGCCAGGAAACGAAGCAAGGGACCCCAACTGTAAATCCTCAGGCAAAGAAAACTTTATAGTATGATAGAGTATCATGGTTTAAAGGTATATTATAAAAATCCAAAAAAAAAAAAATACCGCAAGTTACGGTATTTTGGCCAAAATTCCTATTTCGTTGATAACCTTGTTCGGAAAAATGCTCAGATAAAATTTTCTTCACTACAAATACGAAAACTGTATGTGAATTATCCAAAAAAATCTCTTTACAAAAACCACTTTTTTCTTCAAAAATATGTTTTTTTATCATAATTTGCACCGCAAAATTGCTGTCACTTTTTCAGTGCAATACGAATTTATTTCCGTTTTATACTTACGACATAAAAATCCAAAATATTTACCATTAAACTATACTTTTTTCAAAAAATACCTTTTCGATCGCTGTGGAAAATTGCTCCGTCCGTTTTATTTACAACTATATTAATTTATTTTCTTTCAACTGCAAAAATATCCAAAAAAAAAATCAAGCGCATTAAAAACTAATAAATTTGCAGAAGTATTAAAATCGTGTTCAACGGAGAATGATTGTTATTTTGGATATTTTGGTTTTAAGTGGTAATGAGACCATTTGGTGTTATTAAAGAAAAACATCGGACTGAGAAATTTTCCATGCTGAGTTTTTGGTATTTTTAAATTGAAGTGAGATAGCTTGATTTTGGTAAGCATTTTTTTTTTTGGATTTTCTTACCGGTTACGCCAAATGTCATTCTAAAGATCTAAAACAAGAAAAATTTGACTGAGTAATTTTGCCACCGAAATTACGGACAAAAAAGTTATTATCTTTAAAAAGTGACAGTTTTTTTTGGTAAAATTTTTGGATTTTTATAAATTTACACCTAACAATGAAAATGACCCATTTAGTAAAATAATTTTGAACCGATTAATTACTCAGTCCAATATATCAAGCTATTTGTACTTTAAGGTATAAATACCTATCTTCGGCATGTTTTTTTTTTAATATTTTTATTTTAGTTTTAACTCACGTTGTATTACATCCCTGCAAAGTTTCATCGACTGAGGATTTAATGCGGGGTCTTCATACAACGAACCGCCAGATTACTCGGCCTAGAAACTGAATTGAAGAGGTTTCGCGCTGCGATAAAACGTTTTTTTTATACGACAAGGAAGGCAAACGAGCAAGGGTGTCACCAGATGGTAAGTGATCACCACTGTCCATAAACACCCACAACCCCGGGTGGCTTGCAAATGCGCTGCCAATAACCTAATTACACCGGCTGTCTTACTCTCCACATCGGAACGCTACAGTGCAATCACTGGTGATTAGCGGTAGGATTAGCGAGTAAAGATGGTGGTAGCGATCCGGACGGACCTCGCACAAGGTCCTACCACCCGCAAAACGCAAATGTGCTCGGTGCACTGCGCTGCGAACGACGAAGTCTCATTTTGCCGCGTCCACTCTCTTTAGCCGTATCATAACTGCTGTACTGCACTGAGGGTCGAGCACGACTTTACGAATGCTGCGTAACGTTACGGTTATCATATCGAGATCGAGAAACCTCATACTAAATTTTAGTTCCAAATACGCTCACGGGCTGGCGCTGTTCCAAACGTCATACAAAATCGACAACGTTTACTATTCGATTTTACGTGACGCAGCATTCGCAAAGACGTGCTCGACCCTCGGTAATATTCGTTGACCGTTACAGTTTAAAATTGACATGGTTGACAGAGGAGGAGACCTTCACTACTTGTTATTAATATGACGTGTATCACGTTACAAGAGTGAGCGAGGCGCGATGAAAGCCCTGCACGCTGTGGCGGCCGTGGTGGCCGTGGTACTGCTGCTGGTGCGCCGGCGCTGCGTCGTCAGAGGGGTTCGTTACCATCCTTCTACGGGTACAGTCGAGTTCTCCAATATCTATACAGTCAATAGTTCAAGAATATCTATACACAGACTTTATTGCCAGTTACATAAGGTCTGTGTTTAGATATTTATGAACCGATGGCTGCACAGATATTGGAGAACTCCACTACCATCAACCCGAGTTGGATTATCCGTTAGGAACTGTAGGCTTAAGAACTGCCCAGGGGCCCCGCGTCAGCTGAGCCCGTGATCTGATTTATTTGTTGCTAGAGAGGTGGGGATTGTAGAAACCTTTTCGACGTAACGTGCCAGAAGAGCCCCGAGATGTGCCTTGCCTATTAGAGTCCTCAAGAACTGCAACTACCTAAGATCATCTACAATAGAATAAAATACGGCACGAGAACTTCTTATTGGGCACCACATGATACATAATATAGGCTTATAGGTTACCTTGGACTTGAAACCCCATCAGCACTTACCATCATGAATTCCAGAAGCTATCAAGGAGTTCTGACGATGTGCGTCTATTTTCCTCAGATAAAACTCCAACTGCTCGGTGGTTTTGGCGAGGGCTCAGAGCAGGAGTTGCTAGCGAGCGAGGCGAACGGGCGTGGCATGCGGCAGACCTACCGACGGGACCCTCGCATCCACCTCGACTACGAGGATATTGACCAGCAGCCGCTGGATCACGACTGGTCTTAAGCCTCCCAGGCAATGAGTCGTGAGCATACGATCTAGACAGCAAGAGCTGGTCGATATCGACTCTAGCACATCTTAAAATTTCCTGATCAGCAATGCGTCACTGAGGATACATACAGTCTCTGACTCACGGCACAACTACGCTGCTCAACTGATTGATCCTCGGGAATTTAAATTCCCCATAATACACCTATAGGTTTTCGTTCGATGACTGTGAGTCTATTTATACTAGGTTGGGTTAGAGTTGCGCCAAGATGCGAAGCTACTAGACTGCGCGGAATAGGAGGAGCTCCGCGTATCGGAGCTCCGTCGACGTTCAGCTTATAGTCATCGAACTAAAACTAGTAAAGGTTTGTTATGGGGAATTTAAATTCCCGATGGCTTAACCAGTTGAGCAGCGTAGGTAGTTGTGCCGTAGGTCATATAGAGGGATATAAAAGTATGTCTACGGCCTAGAGCGCAATGTCATGGCAAAGCTGCCGGTTATGGTTGAATTGTATCTTTGTTACTCTTTGGGGTGATGCCAGGCAACCGACGCCACGGGCGAGTCTTTAGCGGCCCTTCTGATTTCCAATTTATGTGTTTCGTTCGAATGCAAGTAACACCGTTTGTCGTCTTGAGCTGCCTTCTTTCGTCAGTGGTCGGATTTCACGCCGCTACCGATCCCGTTGGTTTATTCCGATTTCTCTCCTTGTAGGCTGACTTAGAGCTGGCTGACAGATAATAACTCGCTACTTATATCGAGGTTAATTTGACGCATTGCATTCACCAGGCGTAAGCTTTAAGTTAGTGGGTCTAACCACAGTAAACTGGTCGAAGCAAGGGGGAATAGTCGGAATAAGCCATCCCGTCACTTGTTTCGTATGGTTCAGCTTCAACTTAAATCGAGTATCCTCAGTGACAGCAAATAAAGAATAACCTCAGTGCACCCGATCCCGTACCTAGTTGCACGTAAAACTCTTACACTGGCGTAAACAGACACTTGTATCAAACACTACGATTTAATTGATCTAAATATTAATACATTACCCGCAAACAATCACAATGTCGTTAAAAATAAAATATAGTAAGTACATGGAACTGGGTCTTTTATTTAGATTAATGACTGACAGCAGGAGTGACACGGTGGCACTCCCTGGGAAAACCTGGTGTACCTACCCACCAATGACGAACCTATTTACTGCATTCGCCTACATTTTAGCTTGATTAGACGTCTTGATATAGCTACAACTACATAGACTTGACGTGCGATCTGTCTAGCCGCAAAAACGAGGAGCCAGTAGTTTTGCAACAGCAAATAAAATCACCAGCGGGCTATAAATATTATGTATATTTGTACCAAACTAACGAACAAACTGGAGCAGGGCTATCGCGTGGGCGAGGTGCAGGTTCTCCTGCGGACGGGCATCATGAGGTATCGCACGTTCTTCTTATAGTAGGGGCAGGCGGGCTCGTCACAGCCCAGCACCTCCGCCTCCCGGACGGACGGGCCTCTTCGGGAGAGGAGCTCGTCGCCAAGTACCTGATGCCATTAGAGACAAGTAGGTAAAATGCAGTGGAACGTAGATGATAATGATGATGATGATCCTAAAGTATTAATGCAAAATCATCATGGCCAATTCATTGATGTCTATTTCTTTGATGTGAATGTGTATTTTCTGTATTTTTCTGTATTTTTTTTACACAAGAGGGGGAAAACGAGCCGGCGGGTCACCTGATGTAAAGCAATCACCGCCGCCCATGGACACCTGCAATGCAACACCAGGGGAATCACAGATGTGTTACCAGCCCTTTATTATGCTCGTATTGTATTGTAATGTATCAAGTTCCGTAATTAAAACTAAAATGGCGTAAGTACTTACCTGGACACCTGCCAAAACTTGCAAAGTAAGTAGTTACCTGATACTTAATGATGTTTTCTATTCCTAATTAGTAAAGCAAAACTATTTTATTATGTATGGAGCGTTGGACCGTATATGGAACGATTATAAATAGTTATACTTAGCCGGTTTAAAAAAATATTACCAAGCGACGCGCACAGGCGAGGAAGCACGGTCCACACACCGCAACCGCGCACAACGCCGCTAATAATTCCACCAGGAACATGCCTACCTCAACCCACAACATGTTTGCTTGCACTGTTAACTTCCATAAATACTACAAAATTAAATTACTAATTTAAAAGCGACTCGAAGGAATAGTTATTACAAAAAGGACAGTACAGTTGTTTTAGAAATACAAATTAAAGTGTCATATATACATATTTTTTTATGGTTTCATAGACATCATGATTTGTAGTTAAAAAGGAAGGAACAAGTTTGGTATATGTTTGTATTGTAAGTATAATTAGTAAAAAGTTTTAGTTAAAAGGTTGACCTAAAAAATAAGTATCCATGTCAATCCAAATTTAAAAGTAAAGAAGTTAAAGATTTATTACAACAAAACAAACGAAAACAAAAGTAATAATTGTCAATTTAACAGTAGCTTGCAAGAGTTATTTTCACGGTATAGATGTACTCCATTTTGCGCCAATCCAAATTGAAGTAATCAGAATTTTTTTAATTTTGTACGATATTTTTGCAATAAACTTTGTGCATCTTACAACATATAATATAATAGGGTATTAAGGTACTGTCGTTTTTTTTACTACAATCAATCTGCAATTAAAAGTACGTAACTATCTGCGTCACTATGCGTGGAGCGGGACTAATAAGCCATCAGTGTAGAGATTGCTAAACAATTTTTTTTATCGAGTTCAGTTATAAAAAGGTACTCTGTGATCGAGTTGTCATGT
The DNA here is from genome assembly GCA_963691665.1 of Clepsis dumicolana. Taxonomy (NCBI): domain Eukaryota; kingdom Metazoa; phylum Arthropoda; class Insecta; order Lepidoptera; family Tortricidae; genus Clepsis; species Clepsis dumicolana. The sequence continues at coordinate 13,333,171 of OY829523.1, read as the reverse complement.
CATGTCATTGTCATTCCCAGTTTATTACACTACTCTTTGATTGTCAGTTACAGAGTAAGTCAGCCCGAGAGAATTTGGCGGGAAACCGATGAGAGTGGATCGTATCGTTAAGTGAATTTTAGTTTCTGTGCTTAATGTTGTTTGGTGGATAATAAAGATAGTGTATTATACAATAAAATAACGTGAAAACGCTCAGCAAATGAAGAATTCAAGTGAAAACGCGTATTCCCTCTTTTTGTGACCCCCAAGTATCCGCGGGCTGCTGCTCGCCGTAGCTCGCCGTAAAGTACACTATCGCTTTACGGAAGGCATGAGCAGCTGACAGGACGTGACTAGGACAGACTGACAACTCTGACGGTGACAGGACTTTAATATACAGAAATTTACAAAACACATCAGACGTGGCTGTATGGACTCAGTTCCTTTGCCTATCCCTTATGGGATGAATTAAAAAAAAAAAAAAGTAAGTCAGCCCACAGAGTACCTCTTTTTAACTGAGTGCCGACTATTGCCGAATTTGCCGATTTCAGGGAAGATATTTAATTTTTTTTGAAAATGGGTCAATAATTTCGATTGATTCGAAATCGACCTACGATTTTGAAATCAGTATTATTTCTAGATCTAATTTTAAAACCAGTTACATTACAATAAGTGAAAATGGGATCGAAAACAGTCATAATGTAAGTTAAATATTGTTTTCAGATGTTTGTGTGAATTTTAGTGGATAAGCAAGCTTTCCTAGAATCATATTCACTCTGAATCTAGTTATACACACTGTATGTTCATCACTGGTAGAGTTTTATGCCTTCTTTGTTCAGTTTCATTTCATTATTGACTTTACAGAGTACAATTTCAGCTCTATTTTATATGCTTACAGTTGCGATTTATCATAACAAAACTAATTAAGTACTCCACCGAGCGCCCTGTGTGTGATTACACGTGAATATGTAGCATGTCACAGTGGCTCACGGTTTATGTTAGAATTTTTTAACCATTTCCTTCTAAGTGAAAATAGTGCTTGCTTTCTCTTTATTTAAGCAAACTGTTCTTTTTCAACAACAATTTGTTACAATAGGTTTATCACTGACAAAGTTTCCCTTGTTCCTTGGTAGCTTCACTCCCTTGTTTCATTTTAAACTGTCTGTTTTTAACTTTCTATTCATTCATTCATTTGTCTTATAATAAAACTTTTTACTACTAGCATAACTTCCTGTGTAGTATGATTTCACAGCTGAGAAGCTTTTAAAAGTAGTTTTTCTTTCAGTATGACTTCTTTGCCAAAAGGTATGCCGTTAAAAATTGGTATATTTGAGGTGCCTAGACCTGAGTAATGGGAGGTTAACGCTATGTAAGCCACTCCTTTGTCTGGAGATGTTGTTCAAATTTACAAATTTGTAGAGCGCTCCTTAATTGCTAGGGAATCTAGCACTTGAGGCACTGCTTCGTAAATTATTACGCCTGGCCCCTATTTCACCAACTTTATAATTGTCAGTTTTCACTGACAGTTCGGTGTCAACTGCGGACTTGAAAAGCTTTTGTTTTAGCATGCTTCATATTGTCAAAGAAATGCAGTTTGAAATGTCATATAAACTGACAATTGTAAAGATGGTGAAATAGGCGCCTGGAGTCTCCCCATAAGGCTGACATGGTCACACCAGTTGTACCAAAGCCTCAATAAAATATAAGATTAAAAAAAATTGGTAGATTCTCATTGTTATTCTCTGTATGCAGAGGTTTGTGGGTGTCGAGTGCGGCTCTAACATTTATGGCCACAAGGCTGTACCGGGATGTGCTTGTGGCCTATGACGAGGCTGGGTCACTGTCCGCACTGGAATACTCCTGGTATGTACGAGAACTGCTGATGAAAAGTTGGCCCATAAAACTAAAAGATCCAAAAATACACAGCTTAAAAAAGTTTAGAAACCCCCAAAGTTTCTACAAAATCTCTAAAACAGCTGCAGTGACTTTATTGGAACTTAGCTAAGGATCGTCACAAATTAACTAGCGTTCAATTAAATTGAAAATGCGTCCAAACCGGTCCGTCTGTTTAGGAGATACAATACCATATTTATAAACATACACACATATCAAACTTATAACACCCCTCTTACTGTGTTGGTGTACAATAAGTAAAAGCATCAAAAAGCTTGTGTTTTTTTTTCGAAGACTTATTGTTTTATGGTGTGGTCAGGGTATTCCGGCTGCTGCTGAATCTGGCAGGGTACTCCACACTGCTGCTGCCCGGCCTGCTGGTCTACAAATATCTGCAGCGCACAAACTACTTTGACAAACTTGGTGAGTATACACAAACAAAGTAAAATATCTTGAACACTGATATATAAGTTTACTAATTTAACATGAAACTACCGTGAGATTCAATCATAGTGAAATAAACTGATCACTCACGTATGTTAGTCGAGAATAGCCCAAGTGTTTCGGACTAGTCCTTCCTCTTGGAGCATTCACTTCGCCGGTGACGAGGGTAGTTGTGCGCCACTGTCAGTTGCAGTTTGTGTTTCGCTACTGGCGAAGCGTGTGCGAAACCTTTCCTATTTACCAGGCAAGAAACAATCTTATGACAAACATTTTGACAGGGGAAAGCTTTTCTCACTTCAACTATAAGTATCAACAGTACATACTCTGACTCAACCTCGTAAATTAAATGTTGTTACCGGTAATTTTCTGTGTGCCTTTTTTCTGTTTTGTTATGCTTATGTGGTGTTCTTTTTTTTTATTGAAATGGGCAAGCGGGTCACTTGATGGTAAGCGATCACCGCCACCCATGAGAACCAGCAACCCCAAGTGTCACTAGTCTGTAGTCTGTGTCTGGGGAATCGGGCCTCCGGCACTCTCACTGTCCGAACGAAACGCAACAGGGGTGCTGTTGCTTCTCGTCCATTCTCTGCGATAGAATGGTACTTCCCCGGACGAGCCGGCCCATTCGTACGGCAGCAAATAGCTACAGTATGGCTCTCTCACTACAAATACGTTCACATAATATGTTCTATGTATAAATAAAATGACCTAGTATTGTTTTGTATAGGTAGCGAAACCAAAGACGAGATCAAATCACCAAATCATCTGTGCATAGCAATAGCCCAGTGGAAACATGGATACGTTTAATAATCCGTTATTACGGTGTTGGGCGCCATGGAGTAAGAGTAATTGATTGGTGTCAGCTGATAATGGGGCTCCCTGTCACAATGTTTGTGATCCGTGTGGCGGATTGTAAAATAAAGCCAAAAATTATTGCCGTAAAGCATATTTTGACACCTCGCTGTAAAGGTTATCGTTATCGCGCACACGTCAACGCGGCACAAATTGCTTAGGAACCACAAAGCGTTTTTAAAAGAGCTGTCGAATGTGCCACAAGCTGATGTTTGTTGATTTTTTTTTTACTTTAGTTACATGTATAGTGCCCCCCCTAGAAATATTTATTTTTGTTATTTAACTATCAAACTTCATCAAGTCAAAAGAATAATTTTATAAAACCACTACAAATAAAAAATATCTCCAATAGGGATCATCATAGCATAATAAATAATAAAGTCAACAATATAGAACAATGTCAAGAAAAAATATCTAAAAACTCAGTAACAGAATTATCCAACAAAAGGTTTTTCACCCGGCGAGCAAATGTCTCTTCGCTTAGGTCTTTTATTTCGGCAGGCAGAACAACGTGTTCAGGCTAGACAGGTTCTCTCTGTCTAGTTCCGTGGCAAAAACCTACTGAAAGAATGTTTCGCAGGCGACTCGAGTACGTTCTCCCGCGTGCTGCTGGCCGTGTTCGGGCCGCTGGCGGAGCGCCTGCCCGCGGCCGAGCCGGCGCCCGAGCAGCCGGCGCGGCGCGAGGCGGCCGAGCTGGCCTTCTGCGCCGGCGGGCTCATGGCCTCCTACCTCGTGTGGGGGCTGCTGCAGGAGAAGATCATGACGCAGGTGGCGACGATTCACCATCACACTTTATAATATCACTGGCTGTTGCCCGCGGCTTCGTCCGCGTAGATTTCGGTTATCGCTTTCCTTCGGGAACTATATAATTTTCCTGAATAAAAAGTAGCCTATGATATTCCTCAGTATTCAACCTATTTTCTTACCAAATTTCATCTAGATTGGTGGAGCGGAGTTCCCGTGAAGAGATAATAAACAGACAGAGAGACAGAGTTACTTTCGCATTTATAATATTAGTTAGAATTAGGATTGCACATAACGGTCAAACTTGTAACAGCCCTCTCTCTGCATCGGGGTTCCAGAGCTACCAGCTGGCGGACGGCAGCTCGGTGCGCTTCTCGGACTCGCAGCTGCTGGTGTTCGTGAACCGGCTGGTGGCGTGCGGCGCGGCGCTGGCGCGGCTGCTGTGCGCGCGCGCGCCGCTCGCGCCGCTGCCGCTGCACCAGCTGGCCTACTGCAGCCTCAGCAACGTCGTCAGCGCCTGGTGCCAGTACGAGGCGCTCAAGTTCGTCAGCTTCCCCATGCAGGTGAAAGCACTGCTCAAGATATGCATCGGCGCACGAAAATATGACCATAACACGCACAACTAAGACACACGTACACATGACACTCGCAATGAGCGGTGACACGTATCGGCTGCGCTCGGCATTTCTCGACAATTTTCGGTCGAACCATCCAACTATCCCGCTCAGCGGGGACGGTCTGAATCGCCAAGTATGGGTTTTTTAAATGTATACTTACTCATTGAAGGTTATTCTAGTGTTTTTCATATCCGTATGGTTTCCACACCACATCACGACACACGATGACTATTTGCAAACTAATATTCACAATCAGAATTCCCGTGACAAGCCCGCGCGTCCCGACTGTCACCGCTGATTGACCGGGATGTAAGACCAGTACGACCACCCAGGTGCTGTCCAAGTCGTGCAAGGTGATCCCGGTGATGCTGATGGGCACGGCCGTGTCGGGCGCGCGCTACGAGCTGTACGAGTACGTGACGGCGGCGCTCATCTCCGCCGGGATGGTGCTGTTCATGCTGGCTAGCAAGGACGACTACGGAGGTACTGCAGCACCGTCTTACTGAACTGCCATTCTATGGAACTTGCTAACTATGTAAACAAACCGCCGTAGTAAATTCATCCGTCAGAGATTATTTCAGCATGACGGTTTGTTTACATAGCAAGTTCAATAGAATGACATATAGTCTTCTATAATGCGTTCAGAAATCGTAGGTGACCAGGGATCTTAAAATGAGAGCAAAATTAATCCGGTGAAATGGTTGTCATACGTCCATTTCAATCGATTTTGTATTTCGACTGTCAGTTTTCATCTTCAAAAGCTAATACAATTTAAAAATAGGCCTCAATAAAAAAAGTTGTCGATGCGAAACGTCCGCTCGGTATGTTTGTCTATGATTAAAATTAAAAAATGGGTTATTATTATAAAAATTATGTATTAATTATGTCTTAGGCTTCTGAATCCATCTCAGAGTACTTATTATGTAATGTATGTAACTCTAGACAATTGAACCTTAAAACACTTATGACCTTACAATGAAACTCGGCCTCGCCTCGTATGATAAAACCCTCAGCACCCTCGTGTGCATTTCCCAGCGGGCACGGTGTCGCTGGCGTCGGGGCTGGCGCTGCTGGCGCTGTACCTGTGCTGCGACAGCTTCACGTCCTCGTGGCAGGCGCGGCTGTTCGCGCGCACGCGCGTGCGCCCGCTGCACATGGTGGCCGGCGTCAACCTCGCGTCCGCGCTGCTCACCGCCGCCGCGCTGCTGCAGCAGCTGCCCGCCGCGCCGCTGCGCCCGCGCTGGGAGCTCGCGCAGGTGAGGCCCGCTACGCTTGACAAGGCTACCAGTGACTGTGGTATTGGTAAACGTGTATGGCGCGGTGTGCTTGCAGCACGGGCCGTTCGTGTGCGACGTGCTGCTGCTGGCGGCCAGCTCGGCGGCGGGGCAGCTGCTGATCTATCGCACCATCGCGCGCTTCGGCGCCGTGGTCTTCGCCATCATCATGACGCTGCGCCAGGTCAGCACAAGTTTTACAGTTCACCTATAAGGGTTAGGCAAAGGAAACTAAGTCCATACAGCCATGTCTGGTCTTTTTGAGGTTTCGTACCTCAAAAGGAAAAAACGGGACCCTTAGAGAATCACTTTGTTGTCCGTCTATCTGTCTGTCTGTCAAGACCCTTTTTTCTGGAAGGCGTGGAAGTAGCAGGCTGAAATTAATGCCAAATACTCAGGCCTGCAGTCCCTTGAAGCTGTGAAAAAAATCAAACTTCTAAGTCAACGCAATCAAGAGATACAGTCACCGACTTTTATACATGAAGACTGGCCACGCACCTCTTTAGCGCTGACAAAATGCTGCTTTCACTCATTAGCTGTTATTACCCTGACATGTCAAATTTCAAGAGAATATACCACAGACAAATATACCATCTGGATAATGTACGACTACCGTACCGACCTGCTAATTCATGTCCACAAAATAACAAGTAGTCGCATGATAACAATGACCTGCTAATTTACGAACATAAAATAACAGGTCGTTCTTTATTGACCGAGCGAGCGAAGCGTGAACGTTTCAAATGGGACAAAAATGCTTTCTTAATGTCTGTCCAGCTGTTCTCCTCTGCAGTGTAAAATTTTGTAAGCAGGCTCGATAATTATAGTTTTTTGGAAAAAAAAATAGCTCACGAGGTCTACAACTCTCAGAGCCACTATTGATAATATTTTAGGTATAAAAGACGAAAAAGCTCACAGTGGCAAGTGGAATGGAAGGCAAGTCTTTCGTAACTGTTTCAAAGGTAAAAATATAAAATAATGGAAAAATTACAAAAAAGGTATTTCAGTGTCGTCATTGGACAGATAATGGACAGTCTAAATCGTTAGATCTAAAAACTGGAAAATCAGTAGAAAGAGATGAAATAGTCAGTTTCTGTAATAGTTTTATTTAGTTTACTAGGAATTACAAAATGGCCATGCTGTTAGAGGTTGGGATTTATCAGGCGGGGAAATATTTTTTCGGCCCTGCATTATTTGGCTATAATATTATAATTTTAAGTGCGTGGTTTTCTTTACAAATAATGAGTATATTATTTACTTACGTATGGAATGTGATTCCATGTGTTTTGTTTTTCTTTTTTGTGTTATTTGTACAGTTCATAAATGTGCACGACGTCATTTTGAGCGGTTGAACTGGGCGAATCAACCAGATGTCACCTGCGCGGCGGCTGTTGGCGACTAAGTCACCGAGTAACCTAATCACCTATATTGCTTGCCCCCCGCGCGCGGTGAAGGGGTGGCGAATCTGTCACTATTTATTGGTACATCAATGGATACAGTCATTAAAATTGTTGTTTCAGTGCAAATTGCCGTTCCCTGAAAACCTTTAGGCTTACGGTACCTTTTAGGGTACTTCCCGTTGTCCTAAAAACTTGAAATTTGGTATAAAGGTAGCTCTTATAGCACAACCACTCAGAAAAGTCTCAAAATCTTGAATTTTTTTGTATGTCTAGATTTCACAGACCAATATCAATATAAAATGACCCCACACTGCGTACACTTTGCTTAGGATCAGAGCTCTGCTAACACTGGACAACTTAAAACACTGGGGAAAAGCGTTCAAATCTTTGTACGGAAGTCTCGTGCGCGAGTCCGACTCGCACTTGTTTATTTGAAACCCTTTTATTCTGTTGCAGGCTGTGTCAATCCTCCTGTCCTGTCTGGTGTACGGCCACAGCATATCGTTCGCCGGCGTGGTCGGCGTGTGCATCGTGTTCCTAGCCGTGTTCCTGCGCGTGTACTGCCGGCAGCGCCTGCGCAGGCGCGTGCGCCTCCCCTAGCCCGCCGCGCCCCGCGACTCACGCACCACGCGCGACACTGGCTGCAACGGCTACAGTAGCGCGCGAGGCGCGTCGCACGGCGTCTCGCGTCACGGCTGGCCGTGCAGTGCGCGCAACGGCTCGTGCAACGGTGTGCGCAACGTTAGTGACTACGAGAGGACGCGCAACGTCAGAAGAGAGAGTGAAGTGTAGAAAACAAGGCCAGTGTTGAATAAGGGTTTGTATGACAGCTTTGTTGCAACGAATTGGTGGAGCCTGTTCAAAATTAAGGTTATGACAGAGATGCCAATGATACCGGAGGAAAACATGGTAGGTATATATTGAGAAAAGGTTCCAAGTCACTCGAATATACAGGGTGCGTTTCAATGAGCCGTCAAGAATTCAGACGGGTTGAGTAAGTCTCAGGGAACACCCCTGTGAAATATTTTTTTGAGAAATAAAATTAATCGTTCCCCCATACCTGTGCCCTAAACACGACTTGTCGAATCCTGCGTCACGTAAAATCGAATAGTAAACTATAACGAGTTTGTATGACGTTTTGACAGCGCTCGCCCGTGAGCGTATTTGGAGCTAAAATTTAGTATGAGATTTCTCGATCTCGATACGATAACCGTAACGTAACGCAGGATTCGACAAATCGTGCTTAGGGCACTGTTGTCAACCAAGAGAGGCAATTGTTTTCTTTATTTATTTTTCCAAATAAAAACTTTACACTGATTTTTATTTAGGCTCACTCAACCCGCGGCGGATCATTGAAATGAACTCTGTATTGCATTTTGTTTTTATAGTCGCGTTGCTGCCGTGTTAATTCAATTTACACTTACTTACCCAGTGAGTAAGATGGTATTTGCACTAACTCTGCAGGTGTAAACTTGGCTTAAGAATAAGACAGAACTACGAATATTTGTTAAAAAAAAATGTGGTCAAAAATCCGCTAGGATCGCTGTCGAGTGAGGTTATCTGTCAATTTCGACCACTAGATTTTCGGCCAGTAGCTTGTCTATCATTGGTGGAGAATGACATAGACCTCACCTCAGAGCAAATACAAAGAATTTTGCGGGGTGAGGGGTGTTAGATCACGCCCACTTCTTTATTTTCCGTCTACCGGGCAGTAGCGAAACTGCTCGCTTCATTCTGTGTCGATGTTACTACATAGTTTAACTACCGCACACTAGATGTTACTAAATGTAGGTCTGTTTAAAAAAATATTATTAAAAACTGCAAAAATAATATTTTGGGGACTAAAAAGTCTCTAGGATTGTAAGCAGAAGCAATTTCAGTACGTATGATTTTTTAAATATGCTGAGCTCTACATACCCATATATTTTTATTTTCCAAGACACCGTGTCGCCATCTATTGTCAAGTAGAATTATATTTGCAGACGCCGACACGCAATGAGATTTTTCTAGAACTATTCAAATAAATTACGCAAGTAATGACATACAGATGAAATGTGATGCCATCCATAGCATCAGAACGTCTATCCGACTAGTTTTACATGATAAAACACAACACTTCATCCTTTTCTTCTCAGTAACATGAAAATAACACGAAAATGCTACCGGTGACAAAGCTGTGCACTGGACGAGCGATGACAGTACACTGACTAAGGCCACGCCCACTGTGATGACGTCAGGACCTATTTGAGAATCACAGTGCACAGTTGCTTAGAACCTCTTCTCTTTGCATTAGCTCTGAGGACCTCACTCGCCGCCTAGCGATCCTAGCGGGTTTTTGACTCGCTGTAACCCTCATTGAAATGAAAGGATTGTCATATAAAAAGGTATCAATAATAATTGAGTAATCATACAGTCAGCGTCCACAACGATCTAGCACGGCTCTATTGTTGTAGACATAAGAGCTAGTCCAGATCATTGTGACCGCTTCGGTTGCTTAGCTACTACTGCTGCTGACTGTACCTCGCCTGGTTGTGTTTTTTTTGTGAAATCAGTTTTTGATAATCGGTTCAAACGTATGTTTAATGTAAATGTTTAATTTATAGTACCCGTTAGTTTATGCGGAGTTGTGGTTAAAAGTATGTGAAATTTTATAAATCTAAAAAAAATGTCTAAAATCTCACCACGTATCACCAAGGGGGCTTTTTGGTGAAATAAACGGATCACTCACGAATGTCAGTCGAGTATAGCTAGACGTGTTTCGGACTAATCCGTAGTCCTCCCTCTGGGAGCACACGCCACGCCGGTGGCGAGACGTGAACGCGCAGTTTACGTTTATGATTGAGTCTCGCGGTAGTTTTATATTAATAGGGGGCTTCTTGTTTGTATTCGATTATTTTATGCGCGTAAGTGCAAGGGAGCGCGAGATATGCGCTACTCCGTTCCGACTCGTGCCACGGACGATTGGACAGGGTAGCTACTTGGCGCTTCAGCCGTACATCTCTTTTTAACTCATCATCATCATCAGCCTATTTACGTCCCACTGCTGGGCACAGGCCTCCTCTCAGAATGAGAGGGCTTGGGCTATAGTTCCAACGCGGGACCAGTGCGGATTGGGAACTTCACACACTCCATTGAAATGCTTCGCAGGATTGTGCAGATTTCCTCACGATGTTTTCCTTCTCCGAAAAGCTCATGATAAATGAAAAATGTAATTTCGCACATAAATTCCGAAAAACTCAGAGGTGCGAGCCGGGGTTTGAACCCTCGACCCTCTGCTTCAGAGGCGATAGGTCAAACCACTAGGCTATCACGGCTCTTCTTAACTACACCAGAAAAAATAAGAAGATAAATAATGTCTGTATCTTTTTCCGCTTCGTCGCTATATTCGTCTCTATCATATTGCTCTGTAGTCTAGTGAACAGCCCCCCTACTACGAAGTGCAAAATTCGAACTTGGTATCGTATCGTCCCGCTCACTCTCGTATTAATTAATATTAGCGTGAGCGAGACGGCACGATACAAAGTTCGAATTTTGAACTTCGTAGTAGGGGGGCAGGGCGCAAAGTGACATTTGGTTTTGTCGTGGTTTTAACGCACCGAAAAATATTTAGAATTATGTACTAAAATGCATAACGCAGTGACGACAAAGATAACTAGGAATATTATAACAGAAAGTTTTTCTGTAAATGACAATACTTAATATTAGTTGAAAATTGAAGTTGAAAGTTGAAACTTCTTAATAAGTTTATTAAAAAACTTAGCTATTGGTTCCTGTATTTATAATATTTAGTGCAGAGCGATACGCTCTAGGATTTATGTTTATTGCTAAAATCAATTTTTAAATTAATGTTTATTGATTACCATGGGCACAAATTGTTGTAATAACAGAAAAAAAATTGGTCGCAAATTCTCCGTGGCTGTCAGCAAATTAGGATGTAAGTACAATCAATAAATGTAGAAAAATGAGTGTAAACATGTAAAATATAAGAAAATACTGAAGTGCAATCGAAATATTATGTTTTATTTTGTAGTCTATGAACCCTGCGTCTATTTCGAAGTCAAAATACGAATCTTGAGATAACCTTTATAATTGGAGTTGAACAAAACGAACGCAAGTCTTTCGCAGTATTTTTATAAGAAAATGAATGCAAATATACTTACATACGTATATTTGCAGCACATAACTATGCGCATGTAAACCGCGTCCTGCGCATATTGAAATACGCTAATAGACAGAGTTGTAAGTACTTACAAAGTGGCGAGCTTAATCCTTGAAAGGTTCGGTTCCAGTTTTTACAAATTTGCTGCCCATCTCACCTTCGTAGAAAAATAAACCTCTTGTATGCTGGAACTAAAAAAATACTGCATTGAAGTCTTTTGGAAAATAAAATTGAAAATGTAGCCACAAAGTCTCTGATCGTGTTTCGGCATACGAGAGGTATACCTACATCTGTGACAAATCTAGCCTTTTTCCATCAAAAAGGTTACAACAGTGGTCAATAAGAATTACAGGAAGAAAACCAGAAAAAAATACCAACAAACGTCAACCTGACATTCCGTTTAAGAATCTTCTGTTTTATAAAATTATTGAAAGAGTCCCAGGATGCTCTGGCTCTCCAGCCCGTGCCACGTGAACAGCTACTATGAGTTCCAGGCTTTCCAGCAACCCAGCAGCAACTAGATAGCTCTGGACACAGGTGAGAGAATTATTTCAAGAAAAAAATACCAACAAACGTCAACCTGACATTCCGTTTAAGAATCTTCTGTTTTATAAAATTATTGAAAGAGTCCCAGGATGCTCTGGCTCTCCAGCCCGTGCCACGTGAACAGCTACTATGAGTTCCAGGCTTTCCAGCAACCCAGCAGCAACTAGATAGCTCTGGACACAGGTGAGAGAATTATTTCAAGAAAAAAATACCAACAAACGTCAACCTGACATTCCGTTTAAGAATCTTCTGTTTTATAAAATTATTGAAAGAGTCCCAGGATGCTCTGGCTCTCCAGCCCGTGCCACGTGAACAGCTACTATGAGTTCCAGGCTTTCCAGCAACCCAGCAGCAACTAGATAGCTCTGGACACAGGTGAGAGAATTATTTCAAGAAACCAATGTATTATCTCAGCATTCTCAGCTAGGCATTAGAGAGAATTATTTAATCTGGAAACGATGGACTAAAAGCGGTGGCTGGCTGTCAGTTTCCGTGTGATAGATAGAGCTTACGAGTCTGACTCAATGATATTATAAGTAAAGATACGTCATATATGCTCACAAGACAATCAAAAAACATGTTCCGAACATTTTAACATTTGCGCGCAAGTTTGGACCTTATTTGAGAGAGATGGTGGCCAAAGAGGCTACAAGTAGCCTTTTTTGCGCTTCATTTCCGGCGTGCTAATGACATATCTACCTCTTTTATAATTGTAATATCATTGGTCTGACTCCAACACCTCGCCACGCCACGCCGCGGCGCTGATAATGTATTATACTTAATACTTACTCGAACCATTCTTTCATAACTGAGAAGGTTTCTACGCTAATGGAGCTGTGCGGGAGGAAACATTCCACGAATAGCTATGTATCGATTTTACAGATCGTCCTGTATACATCTGCCACTCGAAAATGTCGAAAAAAATGCGATGAATTCGAAATTCCCGAAAACTAGTACACACAGAACTATACATATATGAGCTAGTACACCTAGTTGTAATTACCCTTGTAGTAGAAAAAAATCACGCACGGCATTACGGCATAATAGTTAATATACTCAGCTCACCCATAGATTTATACCAATTACGAGTGGTATTTTCACAGGTGTGTTTTTGTAAAATTGGTGGCCTGTGCCAAGCGAGAGTAGGAAGATCTTATTGGTGGATTTCTCCCGCACCTCTTCACTACCGCGGGAACCTATTCCGCTAAGCGCTATGACCATTGACTTACTAACACCATGAACATTGGGTCTAGTTCTAGTATGTGTCCCAGTGCAACACGGCATTTTTCGATGACGGTCATTATTACTACGGTACGGTTCTACCTCATAGAGTTGTCGTTCGACCAAACTATATTTTATATTTCATTTTTTTTGTGTAATTTTGCTTTCATTTGACATTTTTAATTTATTTCATTTATTATAACTGTGTAACATCTTTCTAACATTAGGTAATAAGGAATTTTTATGTAACTACTAACAAAATGGATAAATTATGGTCTGAATAAATGAATGATTAATTAATTAATATATGACTAACGTCGATTAGTGGTCTTTTGTTTCGGACATTTTTAAGTGCTAACCCGAAGTCCATGGTGTTGGTAAGTGAATGGCTACGACCGTAATGCTGGGGAGTGTCCGCTACGGCGCCGCGCCGTCGCCCCAGCGAAGCGTAGTCCAGTCGGTGTTTGTCCGGCAGCGCCGGCGATGCTGGTGCAGATCGTGCTGACGGCGCTGACGGCGACGGCGCTGGCGCCGTGCGTGCTGCAGCGCGCGTGCCCGACGCGCGCGCCGCGCCCGCCGTCCAGCGTCTGCATGCACCGCTTCGAGGGACAAAGCCCGTACGCTCTCGCCCGCAGATGCTGGTGCAGGTGGCGGTGACGCTGCTGGCGGCGCTCGTGCTGGCGCCCTGCTTGCTGCAGCGCGCCTGCCCGCGCGCCGCGCCGCGCGCGCCCGCCGGCATCTGCATGCATCGCTTCAAGAAACCAATGTATTATCTCAAGGTGCGGGCGGACTAGAGGCAGCCTCACCGCACGCCTCGGGCCGTAAAGCAGACAGTCGGGAGGCGCCTTTGCTTATCTATGCACTACAATTTTTCTGCCACTTTTTGAGGGGGACGAGGTACACACGTACCTACAGCACCTTATACGCTCATGTCAGAATTTGTTACGTTCCTACGAACTCATACTAAAATGAAACTGCCACGAATGCCAAAAACACGCACACAATCCCTGTGCATTTTTCCTTATTTTTGGCAGAGGGGAAATCTGCGCGTTAACATCTTCCCTTTCCTGCTCTAAGCGCCAGCCCCGGGGCGAGGCGCGTACCCTTTTGAAACCATGCGTACCTCGCCAGAGGCCGCCTCTAGTTAGTACGCACCTTTAGGGTGCGCCATGCAAACGTAACAGGGCGGAGACACATTGACTTATCACTTTATCATGCTACAAGCATAAAGTTGATGTTCCTTCAAAAGCATTCGCAACGTTGTAGGAACACCCTTTGGGTCTAGCAGGGTCCTGGGGAAAAATTATCAGGTCCATCTTATAGAAATGTCATGAAAAGCTTACCTAATACATTTTATAACAATTATTATTCAACTATTGCCATAACACAACTTCTGATGATAGTAAAGCAAACGACGTCATTGGAATCTAAGCTTGCGAAGCTGCTTAGAAACCTTTAAAAAAACCTCGTCTTGTCGCGGTTGACGAAAGATTTCATTTTACGTGTACCTTAATTAAGTTAAACCTTAATGTTGCAGGCCCGCCGGATCTTGACCCCGTTCTTGAAAAAATAGAAGAAATTTACTCAAGAATTTTACCTATACACCAGAAAAGAAGACATTTTATAAAATCTGCTCTTCATGAAAATTTTGTCCTGTAAGAAGGTTGTTCCACGTAAGTAGCGCCTTAGACTGACCCAATTTCTGCACTGCCCAAGACTGGCTGTTCAAAGCGCCAACAAAGACAACTTCCGCCTTTTATACAGCAGTCGGATTGTGCAAATAATCGGTTTGTTTCCTCGCGCGGAACCCGCGGGCATTCCGCGCGTTGTCATTTGTTTTTGCCCACAATGACGGATGAGCACACGCAAGTCGAGTCCGGCGCGTGTTTACAAACAACGCTGTCCACTCTCAAAATATCACCCTGTACCAAGCGACGGACTTGGGATTTGTCTGTTTATAATTTAACCGATACACAAGTACCTACTAAGTTGGCCGTTGGACTGGGCCATTGTATCGATTTTACAGATGACACCTTTGAAAATATCACTCGAAACCATAATCAGCGTATGTCCATAGGGTTTCTACTTACCTACTGTTCTACAGGAATTTAAAATTCATGTAATTTTTTTCCCACTTTCGAGGACTATTTTCACAGGTTGGTATGTTCTAAAATTGAGGCTAATAAAGATGGGCATAAGTAAGTAAGTAAGTAAGTAAGTAAACACTTTATTGTACAAAAAATAGGATAAAACACAAGTTACAACAAGATAAGATAAGATTTGTTGTACTGAAAAAATTTAGAAAGATGCGTAGAAGATCTAGTGAGAATAACTCGAAGGTTTGTCGTCTGCTGAAGCGCGAGTGAGCTAGGCCACTAAAAACTATCCTCAATGTTTGGGGATGAAAGTTTCTGGAGTGGTTAATGTGTATAAGAGTCAATCAACTTTTCATTGCCACTCGTTGCCGCGGAGATGTCCCCTGGGTAACTCGTCAAAAACAAGATCATCTAAGGCACCACTCCATCAAACGATAGGAGTTTCGACAGGTATAAGTATGTTCATGCTTCATCTCCTAAGCATGCAAATCCTGATTTTCGGGAGAGTGGGGTCTTAGAAAATCTTATTTTAGACGAGCTATCCAGGGGACATCTCCATGGCAACGAGTGGCAAAGAAAAGTTGTCTTTTTTTTTAGGGCTTATTATGCTAGGCGCAGAAGATATGTAATTTTCAGTAACCGATTTTGATATTCCTCAACGTTGCAATGCCATTTGTGTACGTTTACAGAATGACAACACCGTGGTAGCGGGGCGCGGTGCGCACGCGCTTATATCACCGGGTGGCCGCGGCGGCGCGCGAGTGCGTGCACCGCCGCTTCGCTCGCCACTGCCACTCCCGCTCCTACGCCAAGCTTCCGACTTGGACATCTGATAAAGTCAGCATCAAATGGGTGAGATGGCTAGAGCGATGGCGAAGTTTCTGCTGGTGTTCGGAATGGTGGCCAATGTCCACCAGGTGAGTAACGTTTTTAAATCTTCTTAGATCTGCTGTAGGCTCGAATACTTTGGTGACTTTCTGCGGTGAAGCCAATCGTGTTGTGTTTGTGATTCAGTTCTCTGTGTAATCATATAGCATTGCATTGGAAGGAAAGTTGTGAAGTGACGGGTATCGTGACTTGGCTGTAGAATCTAAGGTTAGATCAGTTCTGATCATGGAAACAAAGTACTTTGAATGAAGTCGTATTTTTAGAGGACATTCGCGGTCCCTAATTTTTGCTAGAGCCAATCGACAGCTGATCATTGGCTGATGCATTTCCAAGCGGATTTTTAATTTTTGTGTTTTATTTTCAGGCATCCACGACCTGTAAGAACTGTGTGGTGAGTATAACAACTTATTTTCCAACAGGATCAAAATCTACAATCTTAGGAGTTCAATCATATTTGTTCTTTTAGGCCAAGCCAGCTCATTTCATACTACATACTTATTACCCCATATTTTACGCGACTTCGGTACAAGCTCAGAGGGTCGAGCACGACTCTACGAATGCTGCGTAACGTTACGGTTATCGTATCGAGATCGAGAAACCTCATACTATATTTTTGTTCCAAATACGCTCACGGGCGGGCGATGTTCCAAACGCCATAAAAACTCGACAACGTTTACTATTCGATTTTACGTGACGCAGCATTCGTAAAGTCGTGCTCGACCCTCTGCTTAAATTGGGACTAGGGGTCAATTGGTGTCGGCTGTCGCACGGTATTTATTGTATAGGAATAAACTATTGATCTCTTCCAAAGCATCTTCAGCTGCCTGACAAGTGTGCCTTCCAGACGCTCGGCAAAGAGGAGAAAGCGATGTTCCGCGCGCACTCGGACGCGTGCCTGGCGACGTCGGGCGTGGCGCCGGCGCTGGTGGCGGCGCTGTGCCGCGGCGAGCCCGCGGACGCGCCGGCGCTGCGCGCGCACGTGTACTGCGTGCTGCGGCGCTGCAAGCTGGTCGCCAAGGACGGCAAGCTGCAGAAGGCCGCCGTGCTCGGCAAGCTGGCCCTGCGCGCTGACGGGCAGCGCGCCACCAAGGTGCGCCTCTAGACAAACCCTTCGGCCACTGCCTCAGCATGTGCTACCACCATCTTACTCGCTAGTCCGACCAAGCAGAAGTGTAGTGTGCAAGCACACACCTCCACTCCATTTCTATATTTAGAATGTATCCTTAGCATAAGAGAGCATTAATAAAAAAAGTCTTTACGTATTGTAAGAGCTAATGTACTTAATTTGTTTTTAGAAAAAATGACTTTGTGCCAAGTTTCTTGCGGCGCATTCTTCTTGGCAATCATGGTCTTTCCGAAGGCGCTGGTAGACTCAAAAAAATGACGTGTAAAAGAGCATTCAACTGCCTATTTGTGAATAAAATTTTGAATTTTTGAAAACTACTCATTAACCGAGCCAGACGTTTCCCTCAACACCGAACACTACAGCAGTGCTTGCACTGTTGTGTTTCGGTGTGGAGAGTAAGACAGCCGGTGTACTCGTAATTGTTGGCACAAGAGGCATTTCGTCTCTTCAAACCTCCCGGGGTTGCGGGGGGTGTCTATGGGCAGTGGTGATCACTTGCTATGAGGTGACCCACTTGCTCGTTTGCCTTCCTTGTTTTTCACAGATTTCAAACTGATGCGTAAATATACAGAAAAACCAGAAAAAAATACTCTCGAGTTGAGGTTCGAACCCAAACCTTTACAAAACCGTGGTAACGCGCTAATCCAATTACGCTATTCGAGCAATCCAACAACGACCCCCACTGCTGGGCACAGGCCTCCTCTCAGAATGGAGGGCGATCTCTTCATTAATTATGAGTAATTTAAGTTCCTTTATTCTGTTACCTT
Source organism: Clepsis dumicolana (assembly GCA_963691665.1). Classification (NCBI taxonomy): domain Eukaryota; kingdom Metazoa; phylum Arthropoda; class Insecta; order Lepidoptera; family Tortricidae; genus Clepsis; species Clepsis dumicolana. The sequence goes on along the minus strand of OY829523.1, from coordinate 13,315,165 downwards.
CAGGTGCTGGAGAGCTGTTCCGACCACCAGCAGGGCGACACGCCAGTGGAACTGGCGTGGAACCTGTTCCGATGTGGCTACGATAAGAAAGCCATCCTCTTCGACTATATGCCTACTTTAGAGTAGCACGCTACTCGCCGGCAGATGTCGCTCTACTGATAATGCCGCTACTCGCCGCTAGATGCCGCTGTATCCTCCACCGTTTATAAATTATTTCCGTTTTCTATGTAAATTTTTCTTCTTATTACACTGTATTTAAAGTTTGGTGTGTTATTTGTAGGAATAAGGATCGGATGGAAATATACCCCATACACAGCAGCACAAAATTAGGTCCAGTCTAGAGTCTATATACAAAATTACCAATATCTACTTACATAGAGGGCTACATTTTTACCGCTGAGTAAATGTACATATTTTGACCTAATAGGATGGTAGAACACTGAGCACACTTAATAATGTAACCGACTTAAGAAAGCTCAAAACCCCCGACATTTTCGTTTCAAAGTTTAATATCTCAAAAACGGCTGAACCGATTTTTATTTTTACCCGACTGCCCGAGAGGGTTATGTTTTTCGAGCGTATGTATGTTATGTCTAATTCTTTGGCACACTATACAGCATAACCGTTTGACGGATTTCGACGTATGAGGTGTCATTATTAGTTTCGTCTGTTGTGGAAGTGACATAGGGTATATTGTTTCCAAAAATTGCAGTAGGTTTTCTGTTTTTAATTTTAAGTTGGGTAGGTTATTGCGTCGGGGGTTTGGGTTTTTGTATTTCTCGTGGAGCCATCGGCTATAGCTGTGGGTTACGAGACCGGTGGGAGATTAAGCATTTAGTGTCAATGAACTTTTTACTGCCACTCGATGCCATGGAAATGTCTCCTGGGTAACTCGTCTAAAATAAAATGTTCTAAGGCACCACTCCATCAAACGTTAGGATTGCCAATTCTTTCATGCTTCCTCTCCTAAGTATGCAAACCCTGACTTTCGGGGGAGTGGTGCCTTAGAAAATGTTATTTTAGACGAGTTACCCAGGGGACATCTCCATGGCAACGAGTGGCAATAAAAAGTTGACTGACCATTTAGCAGTGGATAGGTCAAGCAACAAATTAAGATAGATGAATTAATAAATTAAGATAGATGAATTAATTGTATTGAGCGGCAAGGATTCTTGGAAGGTGCGAGCAGCATTTGTGACCGCGATGGAATTTCCGGACCGGAATGAGAATATCATTAGATCATACTTAGGCCTTAAGAAAATTATTGGAATTAGTTGGTGAGACATACAGGAAATTGGAACATCAAACAGAGCTTCTAGTGTAATCAACGACCAAAAAAATGCCTCGGTCGCGTTCGCTTATGCGTCTGACTGAGGTAGGTACAGTCTAGGAAATTGATTCCTGATTCACCATGGAACCTTTTCACAGTAAACGTCATAGTGACATCGCATAGCTTGACAATTAAAATCGTTATGAACTATGAAAATGTTCTATGGTTTTTTTTATATAAGAGGGGGCAAACAAGTAGGCGGGTCACCTGATGGTGGCCTTAATTTCCTCGACTCTAGTATGAGCGAATTGGCAGCGCACTATGTTGGCAAGTATCGATAACACACAAATTCTATTTGACACTTTAACGCAAACGCGTTCGAGACGTATTTTTTGGCTGTCGATTACACTAGAGGCTCAGTAATCAGTAGTATTAATATCGACGACCGGGTGGTCTAGTGGCTGGAGAACCTGAGGCCCCAGCACTAGTATTCGAATCCTACATAATCGTAATCGAGTACAGACAGTGTTACCGAGAAAATTTTAATGACGTTTGGAACAGCGCTTAGCATATTTATCTACATGCTTATACATATACGTTTATGAATAACAGGGTAAGACAACGGATAAACCCGTTGTCTTACCCTGTTATTCATAAACGTATTTTAACTAAAATGCTGTTAAGTTCGTTTGTCCTTTTTTGTCACATTGACATTTTCGTTAGTAAGAAGAAGACAAAACCTGTTTTAGCTGATGAAGGCTTGAGTGTCGTTTATGAATAAGGCTCTTAGTAGTTATCTTACCCGTAAGCAGTAGTTTTTGGGACTAGGTCAATTTTGTTTTGGTGTCAATAAAATTGTCCCATGATATCTAGGTATCTATTTGATAACATAACCTAACTAACTTAGAAAAGTTGAAAACCCCCGACATTTTTATTTCAAAGGCTACACCGATTTTGTCTAAACTTAGCTACAACCATTCAGATTAAACTAGCTTCTAAATCGGTTTATCCGTTTAGGAGTTACGATGGCACAGATAGACATGTTCAAACTTATAACACCCCTCTTGCGTCGGGGGTGAAAATGGCAGCGTAATCAAAACTGCTCATCAGAAGAACTAGTAAGTCTTGTAATAATACTGATACTTAAACATATGGATATATTCAGCTAGAATTAGATTCGTCACCGAGTCAACAGCCTCTGCAAAGCCAACATCATTGGGTATCAATGAGCCGGATGGGAGCATAACGCTAAATAGACAATGAGCAAATCAAATACTTTACATGACTCATTGTCATGATGTATTCAAAAATACTTAGGTATGTACCTACCATGTTGGTGTTTGTCCGAATAGATTACCTATTAGTAAAGTATTAATCTTAGGACCTTGTGCGAGGTTAGTCCGGATCGCTACCACAATCTTACTCGCCAATCCTGCCGCTAAGCATCAAGTGCTTGCACTGTTGTGTTCCGGTGTGGAGAGTAAGACAGCCGGTATAATTACGGGCACAGGAGTCATTTCATCTTAGCTCTCTAGGTTGGCAAACGCACATGGAATTCCCCCTCGCTTGCCGGTGTCTATGAGCATCGGTGATCACTTACCACCAGGTGACTCACTTGCTCGTTTGCCTTCTTTAAAAAAGTAAAATAAAAAATATTAAAAAAAAACACCTACACGCGGTCCTAAACCTGCTGACATTTTGAAAAAAAAAAATAGCGAAATGCCTGGAGAAAATCCAAAAGCTTATGGCCCTGCAAAGTTAGACAAACTGTCACACCTGTGCCAAAAACACGCACAGTCAACAGATCCTGTGCATTTTGCATAGAATTATTGGAAGAATTAATGCAATTTTTTTGTAATTTTTCCTGCTCTAAGGATTAATTTTACTTACGCTACTTTCTAACGACGAAAAAGATAATGTCGTTCTCGTGTTCAAAATGAGTTTTGTATTGTGTATTGTATCATAGCATCATAGCGAGGAGTGGCAAGAACGTTCCTACGAGTACCTTCGTTATGTCCTTAACACCCGATTATGTATCGGTGCCAGCATCAAAATCAACATGATATTAAAGTATCGGACAATTATCAACATTCTAAGGTGCTGCAAGCTGAGATCACGCCGTGGGCGGCCACAGTGCAAGCTGGCAGCAGTGGCAGTATCGCGCGCGCCATGGTCCAGCAGCCATCTTGGATTCCGAACGCGCCAATTTTTAATGGGATTTTGTGAAGTTTGTTGCTTTTACGTGTGAGTGTGGAATTTGAGTGTTGTGTGGATTTTGGATGGTATGCTCGGATTTCGGGAGAGGTGCTGGAGAATTGTCGTGAAACGTAAGTATGAATATAGGGTTTAATGCTGTAGCTTGAAAAATAAGCTGCCAACAGTTACAAAAAAAAAGTTGTTAAAAAATACAAGATAGAGGGGATGTCGGGATGACTTCGACGCATCACGGGTTGGAATTGAGGAACTGGCCATTGATAGACACGAGTGGCGAGGGGAGGAGAGGCCTTTGCAAGCATTATGGGATACTCTGCCAGGCTAACATAAATATATACAAAAGGAAAAGTTAACAAAGGTACAAGTAAAGTTAGTAAAGTTACTGGAAGTGAAAATTCGGTATTTTTCTAGTACTTACTTTGACTGTTACCTAATTGGAGAAAATAGAAATCGAAGTTCTCTGCCGTCAAAAGTTAATTTTAACTTATTTATTAACTGTTAAAAATTATAACTTAATCTTTGAAAAGGTGACATCTTTATTCCTCGTCGTATAAAAAAAAAAATTGCCAAATTTCTTGCGGTGCATTCTTCTTGGCAATGATGGTAAATGTCCCGTGCCCGACAGTGACCTACTAATACCTACCTGTTGGCACCTTCACCCTCATGTCATAGCGACAGAGTGACGGCGGGTGTCAACTATTGGGCATTAGGGTGTCGAGCATTGGGACGATTACCTTAATTCCGAAAGCGCGGGCAGACTGCAAAAAAACTTGTAAAAGCCGTAAGGGAAATCACTTTTGAAATTATATTCAGGGTTTTCAATCGAAAGCACAATTGCAAGGATATAACTTAGATTTGAAATTAAGGCCATAGCTAACCCATACCCAGATGATGACATGGAACGTAACGAATTATTCCGTTCCGTTGTACGGAACACGCCATCACGCGCCCCGAGAACGCCGCGCCACTCTTGCTGCAGCTTGAAAGCTACTATTGGTAATTAATTGTTCTTACGTTACAGTAAAATAAAACGGATCACTCACATTAGGTACCTATATAAGCCGAGTTTAGCCAGACATGTTTCCGACTAATTCGTAGGTACTTAGTACCTTCCTCTGGGATCGCACGACCCGGCGGCAGCGAGACGCTCACTGCGTACCACTCTATACGACTATTCTTACGTTCATTGCATGTTCAAATTCCTCTTAAATTAGTTAGGTACCTATGTTATTTAAGCAGGTAAGTACATTTTTTTGGGACAAAAATAAAGTGATTTACCAACACACTTTGTGTACCTACAAGAAAAGGAACCATAGCATACTCAAACAAACATTTGCCCGGCGTGGGAATCGAACCCAGGACGCTTTTGGAATGCGTGGCTGCTGTTCTATAGCAACTGGATCGCCAATATTCCGCAAGCAAATTAGTGGGGAATTTTAAATGGATGGCGTGTTAATCTGTGGTATTTAAGATACGATGTAAGATGCAAAGGCCTTTTTACCCGACTGCCGAAGGATGGAGGAGTAATAAAATATAAATCTACTGTAGGCAAGTTTAATGTTAATGATGATTGTTCAAAAAAAAGAATCGACGAAAAAATTCTATAAAATTATCGAATGATCACAAAACTTCACGTAGGACAGTCTTTTTTGAACATTTTCAGTTTTTTTTTCTTAAAAAAAAATACGAAAACGCATTGACAAAAAATCTCCAAAAAACTTCGAAATCGCCGGACAGACATACGAACGAATTTTTGTAAAAGTTGAAAGTGAGCAATATAAAAATAATAAGAATAAAAATCGAAAAGTATAAAAAACTATTATTAATTAAGTACACTTGACTCGAAAAAACAGATCCAATTAACCGACGTCTTTTAGGAGATTTTTCTTGTTAGGGCTTACACCTATTAACGAGCTGTAGCCCTGTTTCGCTTACTGAAGCATTAAATAAACGAACTACATAATTTGTCACCACCTCGTTAAACTATAAACTCAGTAAGTATACTTAATTGATTTATCTGCGAGCCGCAGTCCATCACCGGTGGGTGGCGGAGGCTTGAGCTTTGGTGCTGTAGTCATAACAACGAAATATCGCCTATAAGGCATATCGCCATAAGACAAACGCCCATAAGGCACACCCCCCATAAGGCAATAAGGCTTTCGCAAGGCCTTCTGATTTAGGCTGTACCGATCATAACTGAATCGGTAAATATGACGGAGTTTTGGAGGTGGAAAGGTAATGATTTGTTTTTGTACAATACGATACGATTAACTTTTTAGAAATCAGTGAATTTAGCCACTGGGTGAGATTCAAAATCAACCCCCGATGTAGTTCACAACCACAACTTACAAAATAAAATCAATTTAGTACAAACTGCAGCACTTCCTTATCATCAAATTACTTAAGTATATTGCACAGATTATGTTTTTATCAGTACCTAGATAAAAAAAAGAGATATATTGATTATTGGGAACGGCTGATAGATTATCCAGTATAATCGCGAATGTAAGAAAACAAAACAAACTGCATCAAATTAGGTATTCTTCAACGTTGTAGGTATGTACATGTTCGAAATGGTCTCGAAAAGAATTATGCAGTGAATTCTTTTTTTTTGTAGGTCCTGAGGCTTTTCAGGGCAACAATCCTTATCCTATCCGAAAGTAGCACAGCGCTATCTGTGGGATTCCATCGAAACTATTTTAACCCCACTATATGTATCCCTTTACTTAAACGATTTCCCGTACAAAATTTTAAACGTGACAGAACGAGTTAAGTTTCTCTTGCGGTTAACTTAATCAGCGTTTCTGAGTACAACAAACCATCTTATCACTCTTCATTCATTTGTCATACTTAGTCCGCAGCATTTATTGAGCACGAAATCGCACCGTCACCGTTAATCCTACACAGCGGTCGAATCGCCGTGCGAACCGCATTGTTTACTTTCCATTGCCGCGGAGGCAAGCTCGGTTATAAATTCATAACTCGGTGGTGGAGCAATGTAACGTATACGCACGATATTTTCTCGCCATGTAAATAAGGTTATAATGTAAGTGGTTATTAGAACTGACGGTAGTGGGCGCTGCTACTGCCCACAGCGCAGTGAATCATGGAATATTGTACTTAATTAAATTAAAGCGGTACAAAACATGTTACTACACTAGCAGGAGGCGCTGGTACGAAGTGGGTGACTCTACGGATTGCACCTTCAAAATTAAACAGGCTCAATCTAAATATGAATACCTATGATATATATTTCAAAATTAAACCTGAATTTAGAAGCCAAAATGTCTGAGGTAACAATTATGTGCGGACTCCTCATACGCGTTTGATCCTTAAACATTTTTGAACAGTGTATTTAGAATATTTAATGGTGCTGATGATCACGGGTGTTATGCTCTGAAGTTTTTTTCAATTTATTTTAAAATGGGCCTAGGGCAAAACTAATTATTGTATGGGTTGTATGAATCGCTGGAAAGCGTTGTGGAGAAACGATTACAAATATCCGCGTGCCGTGTCATACGTGGTCTGTGGGTCCAGCACGAGTTTTCATCACGAATCAAGTAGTAACCGTTATCGTATTGCCATCGAGACCAAATAGGTACCCTTACGGGGGGCGCTGTTCCAATTCCAACCGTCATACAAATTGTCTCAATGGCGATACGGTAGCGAACGAGGTTATTCAAAGACTTTCAGGGTTGACGTGTCAAATTTGTGGTCATGTAGATTCACCCGAAGTCCCGCCGCTAGCAGTTCGGCTCCAGCGAACCGCGATGACGGATTGCCTCTAACAGCGGACAAAAAGTGTTAATGTGGCGTAATGAGGGCTGTCGACGACGCCCACGCACCGTAGGCGCGGGTTCATCGCCGTACGAGACATTACACTATTATGTACTTCGAGTTACACGCCTTCTATGCTACATCTGTGAAACCTGTGCATCAAATGCGGGCAAACCACAGAACTAATGAAAAGATTATAGAGGTGGCATGGTCGCGTGAACTTGTCGCCGCGCTTATGATGCGTAAGCTTTAGAAAAGAGATGATAACGCGCGATTTCCCCTCTGCCAAAAATATAACAAGTCTGTGCAAGATGCACAGGGTCTGTTGATTGTGTGCGTGTTTTTGGCATTTGTGGGACAGTTTTGTTTTAGTGACAGTTTGTAGGAATGTTTGCCGCGTGGTGCCGGTCGAGAATTATACCACCCCATCTCTTCCCGTGGGTGTCGTAAGAGGCGACTAAGGGATAAACCGGAGGATGGGCAGAGCGTCCTCTGCGAACTATCGGGTATAACTGCGGTCGCCAACCCGCCTGCCAAGCGTGGCGACTAAGGCATTTTTCCCCCCAGAGGTACAATATTAAAAAACAAATGTTTAAAAAAATGAATTCACAAAATCAGCTCAGACCCCTAGTCCCCGTCGGCCCCGCTATTCCTGGCTCCTGTAGCGGCTATGGTAACAGCGGGGCAGGGAGTGCTATAGTGAAAGCACAAGACCGGTCTGTGTGGAGAGCCTTGGGGGAGGCCTATGTCCAGCAGTGGACGTCTTTCGGCTGACATGATGATGATGATGACATCATCCTACATAGGAATGTAACAAATTTTGAACGTGTGCTGTAACGTGTGTGTTCCTCGTCCCCCTCAAAAAGTGGCAGAAAGATTGTAGCCATTAGCCAAAGACACACCCAGTCTGTTTACTTTATGTGCGAAAGACGAATTGCACGAGTTGTGGCTCAGTATTGGTCATGATCATGATAAGTGTTCTATAAAATGCTGCAAAATACATTTGTAATTGCGGAAACTCGTCCACAGTAAGTTCCTCTAATTACACTAATTAATTGATTGCGTAGTGCTTTTTGTGTTCCTAGAGCAAAAAGTCCTCAGCCTAAAGGTCACAAAGTAAGTAATTTTCCCTCCACCTAAGTAAGGACTTCTCATTATACTAATTGCGCAGCGAAGTGCGAATCTGTGCGATTTCGCGCCAAAAATACCAATGAGTAACCGATCACCGAAGATGGCGGCCGTAAACCATAGCCGGCGGACAATGCGCATGCGCGAATGGGCAAAATGGCCGGCGGTAGTGATGCGCGTGGGATAGGTATCGATATTGCGTGCAATCATTGATTGTGATGGGCGATGATTTGATTTTTAATCAATCGGACGTAAACTAAAAAATGTTTTACTGTTTGTCACAAACACATGCTAATATTTAAGAATTAATACTTACACGCACAGAATTATTAGGTATCTCTCTCTCTTTCTGTGTAACACGTTTGTTTGTGTTTATTGTGTGTTCGTATTGAGTTGCAAACACTATAAACTGTAGGAGTGCCTGTCGACTTTTTGTGGTCACGATTGTGTTTCTGTGAAGTACTCAATATTTTTAAATGTGATTTAAAAATACAAATAATTTCAATGCCTACAAGTTGATTCGTAGTACACAGATATCGTTTAAAAAGGTTTTACAGTCGAACCATTTGATCCTTGACCCACCGTAGAACGTTCTCACAGTAAGTGTCATACTTAATGATTTTCCTTGTCATGCAATGTGATATCACCATGACATTTTCTACGAAAAGGTTCCACAATGGGTCATGATTCAGTTGGTTCAATAGTACTTCCCACTTCATCATCATCATCAGCCCACAGCAGTCCATTGCTGGACAAAGGCCTCTTTACTTTCCACTTAGGATAGCGATGCAGGCTAAAAAAATCTCTCTAAAACGAAAACATCGATATCTGTAGGTGCATCTTATGTGCATATGGCGCAGCCCTGCGGGAGGGCATCAGGAAATATCTCTGGGTCGACTAAAATGTCGACAATTTATCGAGGTCCTCTTTCGGCAATCAGATTGTTAATATTGTTATAACTGAATTGGTATTTATGGCAACTGCTGTGGATTGTTTTAGGCAAGGCCTGCGTAGGTCTCAAGTTATTAAGGTAACTTTTTGGGAAATAACTACTGATACAGACACAGTTTTATTTTATTTAGTACCTAAGTATATGTTTATGGTTTTATGGTAAGATGGAGAGCTTAGGAAAGTAGGATGGTTTTACAAGATTTTTACTTTACTTTATTAGCTTACTAAAACCAAATTACATAGTGCAATACTCCATTTCTATTGTAAACGTGTCAAATACTATGAGAATAGTACAGTCACCAGCAAAAGTTGCTAAGCAACCGACGCGTTCACAATGATCTAAGCACGGCTCTATTGTTATAGGCATAAGAGCTTGTGCAGAGCATTGTGACCGTTTCGGTTGCTTAGCTACTTCTGTTGCTGACTGTATGTTGCCAATACACGCCGATAGAGGAGCCGATTTGACTATAATAGTAATTGAGACGTTAACGCGAACGCGATCGAGACGTTTTTTTGTGTCAAAAATTACACTAGAAGCTAGAGCCCTTGGTGTAAATTTAAGAGACTCTTACTTAACTGTTTCTTTACTTGAGAGATTTTTTTCTTGTGCTAAAAAGTACCTACACTTAGGCTCAGCTCTCCTATTAGCTTTGCGCTCTCGACATTTCGTACTTCGGATATCCATCAAATTGCTAATCACGTCGTACCTATAGGCATTGATTTACTAACCCACGGAGCGTTCGAAAACGTTTGAACCAAAAGACCACTAATTTGCAAAAAAGACCACTTATCGAGCGTCAGTCAGTCTTAGGTCGAACGACAGCGCTATGACGTATGGCTGTCATCGAAAAATGCAGTGTTGTATTTTTCACACACAATTTTTCGTGAATTATGTAGCTGTACAGTTGTAGGTACTAGACCCAAAGTCCATGGTGTTAATAAGTCAATGCGTAATTAAATTAAACAAATAAGTAACTGCTTTGAAACAATATGCCAATCGCCTTTTACAATAATCGTCGATTTTATGATGTCGTAATCCACTAAATGACATTTATATAGACTGGCACGACTCCGCCATAGCAGTTCGATTCGGTGTCGTCTGTGACACCCACATTATTATTTGTATCCGGAAGTACCATAAATAGTTCCCTTTTTGGCACGCGAGACGATTTGAGCTTTCAATTTGATGACCGTATAGCCTAATGGATAAATAACTTGACTATAAAGCTGGAGGTCCCGGGCTTGATTCCTGCTTTCATCTTAGCTCTCTAGGTTGGCAACGCATCTGCAAACCCCCGGTTGCGGGTGTCTATGGGCAGTGGTGATCACTTACCATCAGGTGACTTGCTCGTTTGCCTTCCTTGTCGTATAAAAAAATGTACAGAACAGTAAAACGAGCACGCGCGCTGTTTTATCGCTAGTTATTTTGAGGTGTAGAAACTCTATCATTTGTGATAGTTAACGAAATGACGGTACTTTGACTCAGCCTTGTATAGGATAAACATTGACGAAATTGGAATAACCTCTTTAGGTTCACGGTCTACAGTGGTTATTCCAATTTCGTCAAAGTTCATATACTTACGAGGTTGAGTCAGAGTACCGTCGAAATATGATATGGTTTATCACACCCCTTCCCCCTCTCCATCTTCATTCAAGAGAGTTCTGCCCCTATCCTACGAAGTGCAAAATTCGAACTTCGTATCGTGCCGTCCCTCTCAAGCTAATATTATTTTATACGAGTGTGAGCGGGACGATACGATACGAACTTCGATTTTCGAATTTCGTAGTAAGTAGTCCCCCTGAATCTGGAATGAACGCTCTTAACCTAAATCCAAAATAGGCTTTGCTGAGCTTAAACCAAAGAGTTGGTCTAAGACCCTTGTGGGATGTTTGTAGCCAAAGCGATCATTAAATAAAGTGATTCCGTGTAAGGAGTGCTATTCACGATGAGGATGTTAAGTGCCGTCTTGAAGTCAGTGGACAGATTTATCATACTGTTAGTACTGCGCACTTAGATACAGTCGAGTTTGTTAAGTTAATGTTAAGTTCAATATGGTGTACCCATTGACACCAACACCATGGACTTGAGAGGGTCGAGCACGACTTTACGAATGCTGCGTAACGTTACGGTTATCGTAACGAGATCGAGAAACCTCATACTTTTTAGTTCCAAATACGCTCACGGGCGGGCGCTGTTCCAAACGTCATACAAACTCGACAACGTTTACTATTCGATTTTACGTGCCGCAGGTTTCGAAAAATCGTGCTCGACCCTCGGGTTAACGTTTGAATCCTGCGTAATGTAACTTTATCGTATCGAAATCGAGAAACTTCTTACCTACTAAATTTCATTTCCAAATATGTTCACGGGCGGGCGCTGTTCCAAACGTCATAGAAATTTCTTGATTCGAATATTCGTACTCGGGCCTCAGTATATATTATACCTAGGTATATAATGGTAGCTACCATTTGTACGTAGGCCGACCATTAGGTGAAGAAGCACTCGTGACCAATTAAATGGCCCACGCGAACTATGCCGCAGAAACTATTGTATTGTCCTCTCGTGACCGCTAAACTGCCAAATTGCTGAGATTTTTTTTACCCGACTGCGTGACGCAAAGGGTAATGTTTATCAGCCAATGCATTGTGTTTGTTTGCGTGGGCCAATGTTGATAATTCTTATGTCAATCGATTTGTGTTAATCCTGCGAATGTCACTAATATAAAGCATGACAATAATCCGAATTCAATATGGCGATAAGTAGACGCCATAATGTGAAAAAGAAAAAAAACTTGGTAAACTACGTCTGATGGGGCAACATTGGAGATACCTCTCCAGTATTTGAAAATGTTGATATTTGAAAATGGATATTACTTAGAGTGCATACCTAAACCTAAAGTTTTAGAGAGACGTATATTTGGGATCTATAATTGGCATTTCGCACGCTTAGTATTAAAGTGACTCAATTCTTAATATGACATATTGCAAAATTGAATTTAAAATCTAAGCCTACAATATGAAATATATAAATATAAATATCAAAATTGTCGATAAGCAAAACTTAAGCCTCCTAGGGTCACCAATCTTCGACGATGCCATTCCAGATTTAATCGCAAAAACTGTTTCAAAATTTCAAAATTCTGCAGACCGGCTGCTGGAAATCAGTGCTCACACTGCTATCACTATTCTAAAATTTTGCCTTTTTGTGCCAAAATTTACTTATTTGCTTCGTTGTTGTCCCTTTTGGAAACATCAAATTTCTCTGACCTTAATTGATTCCCTTATGAAAACTTCTTTGGAATCTATACTTAACTTACAATTCAATGGGCAATCTTGGACCCAGGCTTCCCTTCCTATCAGATATGGTGGGCTAGGTATCCGCAAAATTTCTAGTGTTGCTTTACCAGCGTTCCTATCATCTGTCCACAGCACGTCCACCCTCGTAGGTAAAATCCTAAAGGATTGTCCTTCAAACTACGAGACGACGGGTTTGGTCGATGCTAGGAATGCTTGGCTAATGGCTTGTCCGGGTGAAAATCCTCCCGCTTATCCAAATTTCCAACGGAGCTGGGATGACACACTATCCAAATTAACTTATTTTAATATTCTCAGTTCCAGTTCAGGCCCAGACCGCGCAAGGCTTTTGGCTGTGGCAAGAAAGGAATCCGGTGACTGGCTTCATGCTTATCCTTCCGTTAACACCGGAACCTTTCTTGAGCCTGAAACACTGAGAATTGCAGTCGGGCTAAGACTGGGTGTTGCGCTGTGTTCACCACACCGTTGCCTCTGTGGCACCAATGTGGACGAAACGGGACACCATGGTCTTTCCTGTCAAAAGAGCGCCGGCCGTTTCTCCCGTCATGCCGCGCTCAATGACATAATCCGCCGGGCTCTTGCCTCTGCGAACGTGCCGGCCATTTTGGAGCCAAGCGGCATTGCCCGCGACGATGGCAAAAGGCCGGACGGTATGTCTCTGATTCCCTGGAGAATGGGTGGGGTTCTGGTTTGGGATGCGACCTGTGTCGATACAGTAGCACCCTCACATCTCCAGGGAACCACACAAAAAGCTGGTGCGGCGGCAGAAACGGCCGAAAATAGAAAAAAATCTAAGTATCAATCTCTCGGTCCGAATTATAATTTTGTTCCTGTCGGGTTTGAAACTTTGGGTCCATGGGGTCCCAGCGCTTACAAGCTTATTTCTGAGTTACAAAAGCGCTTAGTTGATGCAACTTGTGACCAAAGGGCTGGCAGTTTTCTCTCTCAAAGAATCAGCATCGCTATTCAGCGAGGCAACGCTGCCAGCCTTTTGGGCACTATGCCACGGGGGCCTTATTTAGATTTAATTTAGTTTTAAGTTGTAGTTTATTTAGTTTCAGCTTAGATTTAATGTCATTGTAAATTGCTTTTATTATGTTAATAAAGTAGCCTACAAAGTTCATTTAAGATTTATCATGTATTTAGAATTGAGTCACTTTAATTCTAAGCGTGCGATTTGACACTAAAATTTATTTGATTGATATGGAGTGTGAATGAAAACCTTTGCTTACCTACTTCAATGACTTCTCAAAGGATTAAAGGTCCCTTTTACGTAAAACATAAAGTATTTTTTGGCTTGCTTGCACATGAACCACATTATTTGATGAACCTTATTATTTCTGGTAGAGATCCCTTTAAGGGATAAGTTCGCCTTTGTACATTTGCTTTTGTTCTGTTATCTGTTATTTTTTGTTTTATGTGCAATAAAGAGATATACATACATTTCTCGACTATTGCGGTGTAAATGTTTGAATGAATGAAGTGGGTGCCGGCCGTGTCTCTGCGGGGGCAGCAATGTGTTCTGTCACTGCGCATGCGCATATATTAATTCGGTAATTGTATAGGTACGTTTGTAATTTTCAACACTTCACGGTCTATGTTTGGAATAAGTGTCGATTTGAATCAATAATTTTGACAGCGTTAGAGCATGTCTGTACGTACGTGTACAGTCAGCAGCAAAATTAGCTAAGCAACCGATGCGTTTACAATGATCTAAACATACGGCTCTATGGCTATAGACATAGAGCTTGCGCAGATCATTGTGACCGCTTCGGTTGCTTAACTACTTCTGCTGCTGACTGTACTTACGTTCTTGTTTGATGTATAGCAGGCTATGTGCAGACGTTTATCTGTCAGTTTTAACTGTACTCTTGGACTGAGACCCAAACACGAATATTCGAATCCTGCGTAAACGTTATGAAGTAGTAAAGTTACCGAGAAATTTGTATGAAGTTTCTCGTTTTCAATACGATAAGATAACGTTACGTTACGACACGACGATCTGATACTGAAAATTATAGAAGGAAAGATAGAAGGAAAGAGAGGAAGGGGAAGGCCGAGGATAGAGTATTTAGATCAAATAAAAAAGAAGATAGACGTTGTGTCGTATCGGGAGGTGAAATAACTTGCATTGGAAAGAACGGACTGGAGACAACTGCATCGACAAGAGTAGCACTCTTAAATAAGATGATGATGATGAACGTTAAGTTACGCAGTTTTCGAATATTCGTGCTCGGGCCCTATGAGGGTCGAGCACGACTTTACGAATGCTGCGTAACGTTACAGTTATCGTATCGAGATCGAGAAACCTCATACTAAATTTCAGTTCCAAATACGCTCACGGGCGGGCGCTGTTCCAAACGTCATACAAACTCGACATATTCGATTTTACGTTACGCAGCTTTCGTAAAGTCGTGCTCGACCCTCTGAACAGTCAAACCGTTACTTTTGTAGAAGTAATACCAAACCAAAGCCTTAAGATACATTGTAACTAATACTAGCCAAATTATTTAAATTTATTAATTAACCAGTTATAATACTGTAACTACCTGTGACTGAGGATTATCCATCCATCCATCATTCTGCAATGTCAACTAGTCAAATGTGCACTAAAAAGCGGGGGTGGGGCTTACGCGGCGCGCTCTACTCTCGCGCAGCTTGTGTAAGTTGATAAATGACGCGACATACACACACGCATGATTATAAATTATTTTCGTCACGCACGATCACGAAGTACCTAGTTACGGGTTTTTACATTGATTGGGGATTATTCACTTACTTCTTATTTTCAAGACAACCATTGGCCACGTACGTTTTTATATTACCTGAGTGCTGTGTGGTGCCCGAACCATGCATTTTTAAGCGCGCGGTTGTTTTGTGCGGAAAACGCAGCGAGACGCATGCGATACTTATTACAGTTAGTTATTAAAAATCACGTGTCTTAAATTATACGTACTTTAGATAGCTTCATCATAATACATATTATACATACAATATGTATATTCCATTATTATAGGTACATACAATAGGAATATACATGTACGATCCATGTGTGCACGTAGCACGTAAAGCTCCATTGTTGTGTTCTTGATCTCATTATGTTTAGTTAATATGTGTTTTTAACCCCCGACGAAAAAGAGGGGTGTTATAAGTTTGACCTGTGTATCTGTGTGTCTGTGTATATGTGTATCTGTCTGTGGCATCGTAGCTCGCAAGCGGATGGACCGATTTCGATGTGTTTTTTTTGTTCGAAAGCTAATTTATGATCTCACATGTATATAGTTTATTTTTGTTATTGTTTTGTTAGTTACATTTTATTATTAACTTGATAATTTTGTTGAGTTCGTCAAAACTATGGCCTATTTAAAACACAATTGCATTATTGTTATAATATTAAATAAACGTACTTTGACTTTGACTTTGATCAACTTTTGCCTTCAGTGCTGTTCAATGCTGCGTTCACCGCGTAAAAAAATGTTTGGTAATTAGATTATCAGTGCCCTTAGTGTAATCAAAAAGCACAAAATACGTCTCAATCGCGTTTGCGTTAAAGTGTCAAATAGTATGAGAATTGTTAAACGCGAACGCGATCGAGACGTATTTCTTGGCCTGGTCGGCGATTACACTAGGCGCTCAGATGTAAAATAACGTGCGTGTACTCAAAGTATTATGTTAAGTGCACCATTTTTTTTATCGAGACACATTTCTATTGTCTTTTTAGGGTTCCGTACCTCAAAAGGAAAAAACGGAACCCTTATAGGATCACTTTGTTGTCCGTCTGTCTGTCTGTCTGTCAAGACCCTTATTCTCTGTAGCGCGTGAAGGTAGCATGCTGAAATTAATATCAAATACTCAAGCCTGCGGTCCCTTGAAGCTGTGAAAAAATCAACCTGCTAAATCAACGCAATCAAAAGATACAGTAATTAAAAAGGCCATTTCCATACAAATTGCCGGTTTCCAAAAACCTAAAGGGTACTTTCAGATGTCCTAGAAACTTGAAATTTGGTATAAAGGTAGCTCTTATAGCACAACCACTCCGAAAAGTCTCCAAATCTTAAATTTTTATGTCTGTCTGTAGATATCGCAGACCAATATAAGTTGACCCCACACTGCGTACATTTTGCTAACACTGGACTTCTTAATCTTTCCACGGAACCCTCGTGCGCGAGTCCGACTCGCACTTGGCCGGTTTTTTTCTATTCGATTATTTTATTCAAATAGTTTTAGTCATTCGAAATCAACTACCTATCCAAAATACAGTTGCAAAATAGAACAGTCACCAGTCACCAGTCACCAGCAGCTGTCAATGGGTAATGAATGGAAGCGTGTCAGCGGAAAAGAGTCGCGGGCGCGGGCGGCGCGAGCGCAGCGTGGGCGCCGCTGCAGCCGGGTCGCTGGCAACTTGCTGCAGGAGACATGCACGTATGCCCACTTGTTACTAGATAGGTACTTTAAGGAGGTCGTTTCCTACTTGCTTGTGGTGCTAATGCTAAGTAACGAATCGATAATTCGTTATGTGAATTTGAAAGAACATGCCCCTATTTCACCATCTTTACAATTGTCAGTTTTATATGACAATTCGAACTACATTTCTTTGACTCTTCAAGTCAGCAGTTGACACCGAACTGTCATTGAAAATTGACAATTGTAAAGTTGGTGAAATAGGGACCAGGAGGTGTCTCGCAAGCAAACAACTACCTAAGCGCGACCTGACGTATAGCGTTTATAGAAAGTCGTGTATTCGCTTGATCCTACAAATAAAATAAGTTAACCTATGAAGTGTTGATTATTATTGAGAATACTTCTCTGGCAGCCAAGAAGTAGCTACTACCGCCTTTCAAAAATAAGTTAATGTGATTGGATAATAATAATACATTTGACATAGGCTGATAATTGGATACAAGTTAATAATTGGATATGAGCAAATAATTGGATATAAGCTAATAATTGGATATAGGCTAATAATTTGATATAGGCTAATAATTGGATATAAGCTAATAATTGGATATAGGCTAATAATTGGATATAGGCTAATAATTGAATATAGGCTGATATTGGATATAGGCTAATAATTGGATATAGGCTGATAATTGGATATAGGCTAATAATTGGATATAGGCTAATAATTGGATATAGGCTGATAATTGGATATAGGCTGATAATTGGATATAGGCTGATAATTGGATATAGGCTAATAATTGGATATAGGCTGATAATTGGATATAAGCTGATAATTGGATATAGGCAGATAATTGGATATAGGCTAATAATTGGATATAGGCTGCATGATAATTTGAAATAAGTTTAGATCTATAGCCAATTACAATTTTATTTGATTGTAGAGATTTAGGTACTTACCTATTTTTAAATTTTTCAACATGGCATACGTAACTAAAAGTTTAATTTCGAAAAGCGTAGGTAAAAGAGCGCAGAAACTGCACTTTGTATTAAGGAAATAAATATTGCTACTGATATGTAGCACTGAAAAAAGGACGCAAGACGGTTAGGTCATCATGCAGACTTGGGTACTTACGTCTTTCGTCCACATATCATGCGATATGCCGTAGATAAGTTAAATTTAGAAATGTTTATATTTACATGTCAAAGTGTTTCTGACCTGGACATAAGAGTTATTTTTGCCTGACAAATGTTTCACTTTTAAATCCAAGAGTAAAAATACTAAGTAACATTATTATATACCACTTAAATCGCCTAATGACGCACAGAAATCAATAATCAAAACCCTGATTTTATAAAATTAAGTACTTATTTGGCGGTTCAATGCCCACGTAATTTTTTTGATCTTACAACCGCTTTCGCGGAACGACCACGATTGCCAAAACTGAGAAAACTGGCATAATGTAGGTATTTTTTTTCTAAAACAAGTCACAACAGTTCTTACAATACATAACCACAAATGCATTACATAAAGAAAACTTACTAAACTTCTCTCTTTCTGTGTACCAGAGGCACTGGTCTGACCTCTTCTCTAAACCAGTTACAAAAATCCCCGAGCCCCTAATTAATTCCCTGCGTAATGAGTCAACCAACTCAGCCAAGCCGTCGACTTCCGCTCTTGCCGCGAGGCCCGCGAGTGCCATATAAGGCGGCAGTCCGCCGCTGCAGGTGGCGGCGCATCGTCGCCCGCGCAGCTAATTTCAGCGCCGAAACTAAATACCCAAAAGCGAGCGCGCTTGCCTAATACGGCACCTATCTCGAGTTACGCGCGCTCTGGCACCGCGGCAGAAAAACACGTAAAAACGCTTTTATTTCGGTAGCGAGCCGCCTCTAAATTTAGGAGCTATGTTCGCATGAAAACTGAAAGTAATACGAGCGATTTTGGTCGGGCCGAGATGTCGGAGATGGCTGTATTTAGATTAGAGCGCCGACCTCCGCGCGCTGATAACGTGCGCGCGCATAACCTCGCCGGGCGCAGTCGGCGCGCGCGCAACGGACATGTGCCTGTGATTTTGTGTAGTGCATACTAAACTGGATTTGGATGTCACAAATGCTGCCTGAAGGCGGAGGTAAATATTGCAACTTGCGTGAGCAAGAACCAGTCATTGTAGCTATAAGTACCACTCACATTTCGGCGACTTTCTTTTATCATAAATATTTTATTTATAAAACCATTTTACTAGTACGACTTATATTTCTAAATTCCCGTTTTTGTACGAATTGTGTTTGATTTGAGCGTCGAAATTGGCTTTACTCCAGTAAAGTTAACCCACTTCGTTATCTGATGTTGTTATCGCAATAGAAACATTAATTTTATCGCTCCGGCGCGGCGTTGGTTGCAACAATTAGATCCGATCGATTGTATTATCAAATTACTAACGTAGCCGTATTTTTTTTTTGTAAAAAACAACTTGTTGAATTTAATTAAGACACTGTATATCTCTTACACAAGTTACGTCTAAATGTAAATAGGTAGATGCAAAAATCAGCTAAGTACGTTTTTCCATTGTCGAAGCCTAGCTTAATTTTTACTCGAGTGCCTAACTTAGACAGACAGAAAGTGTGTGTTTGTTTAAGCAAATAATGAATGAAGCCATAGTTTCTAAATAACCGTGTGTTATTTCGAAACTTCCCACTGCACTCGTTCCCTTAATATTTCGGTCTCTAAACAGTCATGTAATTCGAGTATTTACATCGAATCATCGCGCGTAACCGTCATGCACCAAACGAAACCAAACGCAGCCTAGTTCTAACATTACTGATGCAATTTTGAACTAGGTACCTGATTGGCATAATTACTCACTTACGTAATCTTGGTATAGGTACTGTAACATTTTATTGAAAACCAGTGTGTTTTTATATTTTTGATAACAATTCTCTACTTAGTCTTAATAAATAAATAAATAAATAATAAATATCACGGGACAATTTGACACCAATTGACCTAGTCCCAAACTAGGCAAAGCCTGACTATGGGTACTAGACAACGGATAAACATACATATATAGATAAACACATACTTATATACATATTAAACATCCAAGACCCGAGAACAAACATTCGTATTCATCATACAAACATCTGCCCCGACCGGGATTTGAACCCGGGACCTCAAGCTTCATAGTCAGGGTCTCTAACCACTAGGCTATTCGGTCGTCTTGCGTTATTTAAATTGATATTATATCAAATGCTTATTATAAACATTAACTAACATAGCAGTTTAATTTAAATATAGGTAGATTGCTTATTAAATTTGCTAGAAAAAAAGGATACCTACCTCGGTAGGTACTTACTTTACTTGAATTCGGTGCGCTTGAAATGACCGCGTTAAAATGTCACTTTAATTGACTTAGATTAATGTCAAATGAATAAATTTATTTTAAAGTCAATCTTATCTGTGATTAATTGATGATTTGAGATCTTCTATAATTTTAATGATATAAGATTTTTTCTTGTCGCAATTTTATGAAACTTCTGTGGACAAAATTAAATCTGCGTTGTAAAGGATAGGTAATATCTCTACCGTAATAAAATCTAGACTGGTTTTGTTCTGCGGCTTTTGTTTGGATCATTTTCTTTTATACCTACTCGTAACTAAGTAGGCACTCTACTAAAAGTAAGAATTGTCATTGTCATTTCTCGATTTCTATGCATCAGTTGCGTCTAACGCGTGTAGAAATATTAACAACTTATAACTTCCGTACTTGGGTACTTATTGCAAAAGTACTAAGGAGAGTTTACCAGTTTTTGCACCCACAGTCCTCACATATACATACCTATGTTTAAGTACAACAGTTAACTTCAAGTTAATTTGACGTGGGAGTCGCCTACGGATAGGTACAGTCGAGGAATTTAATTCCCTACCCATTTCGTTGAAATGTTGTTAAACATTCGCAATGCATTAAGGTCGAAAATGCCAACGTAAGCGCGACATGTCAAAGCGACGTCGTGTTCTATCTAGCTCTTATGGTGACAGTTTGCTATACGATATTAAACCTTAGGTGGGTTGGAAATTTAATTCCTTGACTGTACAGCAAGTTAACGCCTAGCCTAGATTCCATAGAATTTACGCCTATAGTTAGTTATTATTTATCACGAGTACCCTACCTGCTATATTTAACAATCTATTCTATTTATTCAATTTTTTTTGTAAATAAATGTCATTTTTACAATTGAGTCCAATAATTGACCTAGTCCCAAACTAGACAAAGCCTGTACTATGGGAACAATAGACAACGGCTAAACATACTTACATATAGATAAATAAAATACATACTCATGTACATAATATCAAACATTCAAGACCTGAGAACAATCATTCGTATGATCATCATACAAACATATTTCTTACGGGACCTAACTTCCGGAAGTTTAAAAAATGTATTCGGTTGCGTAAATAACTAACCTAACGGACTAGAGGAGGCCATGTCTAACACATACACATTTGCGGGTGGTAGGACCTTTGTGCGAGGTCCGTCCGGTACGCTACCACCATCTTACTCGCCAATCCTTGCGCTAAATACCAGTGCTTGCAGCGTTGTGTTCCGGTGAGGAGAGTAAGACAGCCGAGGAAATTATTGGCACTATTGGCATTTCATCATAGCCCTCTAGGTTGGCAACGCATCTGTAATCCCTCCGGGGTTGCGGGTGTCTATGGGCAGTGGTGATCACTTATCATCAGGTGGCCCACTTGCTCGTTTGCCTTCCTCGTCGTATAATAAAAAACAATATCACGCTCTCTTTTAAAATATTAAGCCTAAATGTAGAGTTTCACTATAAAGTATTTATTATTGCGACTTTGTATACCTACATTGGCAGTTCTCATTATATCGTCCTCGTTCAAACAAATATTTTGATAACTACGAACTCCTTTCATACCTCGTCTCGTCATAAAAACAAATTGCACATTTGAATCTAGGCTGAATTAAACTCACATCTACTAAGTAGTTTCATGTGCAACTGAACAGAAAGTGTTCTTCGGTTACTCGATTTATTTATGCAAGTATGTTTTAATAACTATTATGATGTAACGATAGATGACCTTCGTCGTATGCTGGTGTGATGTCTTGCATCATTGATGACCACTGACTCATTGGAGTTATAGGTGCAAGGGGACTCGAACTGATCTCTCGTCATAATATCATCCAATCATTTCATTACGACGTGGGAACTAAAGCCCACGAATTTGCCCAGCAGTGGAACGTAAATAGACCACGTAAATATGACGATGGTTACATAATAAATTGCGATTATAATTTTCCTTAATTTCGTCTTTACCTTCACTTTGGATTGTGACGATCATAAGTGTGCATGTACTTACTCAATTATTCTTCTTTCTTCTGTACATACTTACCTACCCCTGAACAAAGTTCCCATAGTCGTAACTATCCTAAAGTAAAGTTTGATTCTTGATTTCATCCTTGTCATAGAACAGACATTTTTAGGGTTCTGTACCTCAAAAGGAAAAAACGGAACCCTTATAGGATCACTTTGTTGTCCGTCTGTCTGTCTGTCAAGACCCCTTTTCTCTGGAACGCGTGAAGCTAGCAAGCTGAAATTAATATCAAATACTCAAGTCTGCGGTCCCTTGAAGCTGTGAAAAAATCAACCTTCTAAGTCAACGCAATCAAAAGATACAGTCATTAAAAATGCTATTTCCATACAAATTGCCGAAATACGAAAACCTAAAGGGTACTTTCAGTTGCCCTAGAAACTTGAAATTTGGTATGAAGATAGTTCTTATAGCTCAACCACTCAGAAAAGTCTCAAAATATGTTTTTTTTATGTCTGCCTGTAGATTTCGCAGACCAATATAAGTTGACCCCACACTGCGTACATTTTGCTTAGGAGTAGGGTTCTGCTAGCACTGGACTTCTTAAAACACTAGGGAAAAGCGTTGTTAAAATCTTTTTACGGAACCCTCGTGCGCGAGTCCTATTCGCACTTGGCCGGTTTTTTTTTATCGATGGCTCCTTTCTCTCTTAGGCGCAGGAGATAACTCTCACTGTCATCTGTCACATTTATGAAATGGCGAGATTGTTAAAATACCAAAAACACACTGTAACCTAAACCTACCTCCAATCTATATAGGCCTGACAGTTACCGCCTGTCAACGCCCACTAGAAATCTGTGTCATATCCAATTTGTTTACTTAGCGAGTTTGCTCAAACGAGTAGCGGCGCATTGCCCTTATTTGAGAGGTGTCAAATGCTCAATGACCAAAATGCAAAATACATTCTATTTGAGTAACGCGTTGGCAAACTTTTGCCCGAGTAGCACAGAAACATAATGTACCTATCTTCATTTCGCCAATTTTCGCCAGAAATGGAACCAGCGTATAACCGCTTAACTTAGTCTAGGAAAGCTAAGTAAATACTGACATAGCTAACAGGTTCTAATAATTGATTGACAATTCTTATACTAAGTAGATAGGTACTTAGGCTAATTTGTAATTAAGTTAGTTGCGAAAAACTTAGTTTGGTTAGGTATCGCATTCAACGCAGTTACCGAGGTAGTAGGTACCTTTTCGGTAATTTGCGCTTAACATTTTTCATCTCTGACTCACAATAGCTTGCAGCTCAAACTCTATCAAACCCTTTGTAAAACTCTCCTTTCGGATAAAAAGAAAACTAAGGCAAAGCTACAAAAGTGGCCACCGTGCAACCCTTTCGCGGCAAATGTCACATTGACTTACCATACGTCTGCCGAACAATAATCGAATAACTGACGTTGAAAAGGTTCCACAGAGGAATGCGATTCAGTTTCATCAGTTGCGCAAGAATCTCTAGGTATTTTCTTCTTCCGGTGCCTCTCCAATTAATGAAGGTGGCCATCAACTCTGAATTATTTCTCTTTGTTTCTCGCAAGGTGGAATAGCTCAGCAGCACTCGTGACTCCGGTCAACTCTCGAATATTTCTCAACCAGGATTTTTTTCGTAACTATCTAGACAACTTAGAGTTAACCTTATTATAGCCTTATGTACCTACCATCAAAAGTTCACGATCAAACTAACGAAGAGTCACAATGAAATCCCTTACATCTATTCTGATTCACTCACCAGCCACCACTGCTGTGAAACCTTTTCTCAGAAATGGTATTGCTGACATGCCAAATTTAAACATCTGCCAAAGACGTCTGGGAAAAGGTAGGGTACGTGATTCGGTTTCTTCAACCGTACATCTTATTGGAGAGGATTTAAAACCTGTCTTACATTTTTAACATGAAACTACCACATACATTTATTACATACATTCTCTTACATTTTTTATTTTTTATTCCGATTGTTATATACCTAGTACATTTGAAGATGTTTTATATTATAGGTCAAACGTCTGACCTCCCAAAAGAGCAAGAAACTCGTCACGAACAAAATCAATATTATCCTTATATTTAATTAATCGTCTATTGCATCCTTGTCTGACATCTTAAGCAATATTAAGCTTTATGTTGTTATCACTAGTAATTATTGCAGTATAAATAACCCTTTTAGAGAAAAGGCAGTTACAAAATAAGAAAGGCAGAAAATTAGGTCTACCAAATTTTAATTCGCCCACAATCCTTAATACTTTGGGATATCGTCCTATAAGTACCTAATCGTAGGTGTACCCTATTCCCTTGCGAAACTAAAATAAATTAGACAGAATATAGAAATGGTGTCATGAGTAGGTATGACAAATTTATCGCAGGAACTCTGCGTTGGTACGCATCATGCTACGATTTTAAATGTACTTGTGTGTCGGCAAATATGAAAATAATTCCTAAAGTCGACATGGTATATTCAATTTGAAATGGTGTGTGCGAATGGTGTGTAAAGATTGCAATATGTTTGTAGGAGGTACCTAATGAGACATTTAAACACCTGATTCCCTCATTATCATAGGAAACATGATATTCTAAAGCCTGCATTCAAATAGGCAATACAATAACTTAAACAACCTTTATTAGCCCCAATGACGGATCTAGCAAGCCCGCGATCAAAAGCATTCAAACACTAACAAAATTAGCATAATATGAAAAGGCATAATGTTGGCATAATCCTATTATGTTGCGGCCTTATCCAGCCGTGTTTTGCTTCGTAACAGCACCATTAATATTGCTCCTACGCATCTCATGATTCATTTCGATCCCTAATACGGTAACTACTAACATTCATGTATTATTTATAGGTAAATAAAACCGTATACGAACGTGCATATCTTGTTTCGAATTTGTGTCAGTCGCCAAAAATAATGGATCCAGATTATAGGAAGAAGCAGTCAAATTTCTTTGTTAAAGTCAGGAAAATCCTATAAGTAGTCATTTTGAGCACAACATTTTGGTACCGGTTCCGGAAGAGGACTGCCTGTCTTTATTTTTTCAGTTCATTATCTCTTTTGACAGAATGTGGGTAGTCCAATAAGTTTCCATGACAGGAAAAAATGCACACGCTATTTTGACATAAATGCTAACTAAAACGCACCATAAAAACAGCCTTTGTCAATTTGTCACAACCCTTGGCTACACGTAAAACGTAGGCCCATTTTTGCAACTTTTTGAACCATATTCGTAATATTTGGATTGAAAATGATAATGATATAACTATCCATGAACTTAAAACAATTACTTTGCTCACCCGCGACCACACCGCGTTTGGTGGTCGCGGGTGAGCAAAGTAATTGTTTTTAGTTCATAAATATGGACCTCCGCAAAGTAACGCCTGATTCAATAAATTAAATAACTATCCTCCTTGGGAAGTCGGGTAAAAACTCATAGGTATTAGTAAAACTTAATTACGTAAAACATTTTTTTCCCTACGTGGCTGCGACCTGAAATCTCAGTAATATGAGTGAAACACGTGAAAGTTTCAAACATTACTTAGGTATTAATCCAAATCCTTTTTCGGAAGAAAAAAAAAAGGTACCTACTGTAATGTTTATACTAACGTCGAACTACAGCGAATTTTAAATTAAACCACATTAAAAACTTCAAACCCAATCTGTCACAAAAAATGGGACACTCTCCGACACACTTTTACATGCTCCAAGACACAATTAAAACGAAAATATTCATTCCTTTTACCCACATAGTATTGTTTACGTTTGCCACAGCCGTTCCAATTAAAAAGAATATTCACGTAATAGTGAATTAGGTTCATTCTCCCGTGACGGGTTGGTTCGTGACGTGGTAAGGTTGGCCGGTTGCCAGACTGGGCGGTGAGCCGTGACGTCACACGGCACGGCACATGTATTAGTTTGTATGAGTAACGCTGTCTATTGACTTGAAGACAGCTGATCGAATTCCGCTTTTGTTTGCAATATGCAACGGGATACTAGCTCTATGTTAATGTGGTTGAGCGGTATAATCAAGCAATGATTAGGTTTCCCCACGGGGTCTGTCGTTAGTAAACGGGTTTATTTTTTCGATACTTGTTCTAGTTGATGTCTTGATTGTATTTTTAATTTGTGAAAAGAAAACTACCCATCCCTTAGAAGCTTAGAATACTATTCTCCAGGACATCTCTATAGCAGAGAGCACCATTTTGTCAGTGTCGCTTATTTGGCCCCTTCCTCTAAGACACCCAGAAAAGGAAACATATTTATCGATAACTTTAACCAAGACCCTACCAAGAGACTTCTTAGTCTTCCAAACATTACGGAAATCACACAACATTGCCATCAGTGAAGCCGTTATACAACAAATGTTGCGCTGTCCAATTAGCGGACTAATTATATAATTAACACAAACCGTTATTTAACTATAATGATAATGAATTCTATCACGGTGTTACAATACGACGAAGAATTCAGAATATTGAGACGCTCATTTAGTTATTAATGAACAACGTTAAATTTTGCTTTGATGCAGAGCCGCCGTGCAGAGCACAAATATTTTGACTTATTTGTAGAAAAAAGTCGAGCAAGTGAAACAAGTGGCCCCTATTTCACCAACTTTACAATGCAGTTTTCAATGACAGTTCGGTGTCAACTGCTGACTTGAAGAGCTTTTGTTTTAGCGCGCTTCATTTTATTTTATTTATTTATTTATTTATTTATTGCAATGGGAAACAAACAGCATAGATAAAACAAATAGTCAGCTCTTAAAGTTAATACATAAGCCACAAGAGTTTCCACTTACAGTTTATACATTAGTTTGCTCAGAAAGTACACCAAAAATATACATCTGTTTATTATTTTTCACTGTTATCAACATTATCCTTTTATTTATTTTGCTCTTTACTTCCGCCACTATTTTCCTCTTTGACTGCAGAAACAAATCTACTATGATTTGGATGAAATAGGTCGATATGCGAATATTTGCCATTATAAATTGTACACGCTCTCGCCAAGCATTTATTACCTACATACTTGGTACGACTGAGAGGGACAGCAAACAGGTGCGTAGACCGGGTTCGAAAACTCGGACATCTCAATGAGACTTTGCATAAAAGATCTTGTGAGTCAATAATATTATTCAGTAGTTTATATAAAAATATTACGTCCCTTTTTTCTCGTCGTAATTCGAGAGATTCAATATTGTCACATGTAAAATGTTTAAATTTATAATTCATTCGTTTCATAAATTTATTTTGTATCCGTTCAATTGAATCAATATGCACTGCAAATGTTGTCAAAGAAATGTAGTTAAAATTGTCATATAAAACTGACAAATGTAAAGATGGTGAAATAGGGGCCTGATGGTAAATTACCAGTTCCCCATAGACATAAATAAATTATAGCGCTAAGATAAAATGGTGATACTACTACAATACCATGGCATGGTATGTATACAATACTGTAGATCTGACTTTTGTATCAACCTAAATATCTTTAAGATCATTCAGGGATGTCCAGCAGTGGACATCTTTCATAATCGTAAACGATACAACACCATACAAATATACTCTAAGTATTGGGCACCGCCAGCACAATACACTCAGTGGACTTTTGAAGATTGTAGGATGTCCTCCTTTAGCTTAACTATGTACTTTGGTATTTTGATCTAAAGTAAGTACCATTATTTTTAGACGTTAGTAAATCATTCGACAATGCGTGTGAGTCACCTGTTTAGGTACTACCGGCTTATGGCGCCATCCTCAACTCTGATTCAATGTTTCGCCAAATCAAAATCAAATATTAAGAAACAATGAGAGGAATATTTAATGATTAGCGAAGTATTTCTTTAATATTGTAATCCGATTAAAAACTTTGGCAGGTTACACAGAGTTATAGCTCAACTTACAGTTCAAGTTTTGGTTCTTCAATTTGGACAATACATAACCGACATAAAGAACATTTAATTTTAAGTGAAGTCTTTGTGTACGAGCTAAGGGCGGCGGATTCAGACCCCGTATCAGCTACTTACTTGATTTTTTTCCCATTAGTATTTTTCTTATCACAATTATTTCTACGTGATATACTGGATTAATCCTACGTACCGTTATGTAACTACCCAGTCAGTTGCCGCAAAAGGCGAGTCTATTTGCGTGTGCGTTGCGAAATTGGTATCATCCTTTATTTCGGTGCGCGCGCCTTTGCCGGCGCGAGTATTTCGGGCGCGGTCGGGTTACCCGCGGACTTAGGGTTACTTCTGACCACGATACCTTCTTCTTCTTCAGATACCACGGACTCCCACTTGCTACGATCCTGACATACCTTTACTTCCCTTACTCTCATAACATTCTTAATACGTGCTCTCCGGTTTTGGGTACTCCTTGTTCCAGAATATCACAGATTTGATCGGAGTACGTTCGCCCTATACTTCTGAAAGCTTTTTCTATAAACGGGGATCACCTAGTGTTCGAAATTAGACCTAATTAAATACCTACATTTTGGCTGGCACTGGCACCTCAGAGCAAATACAAACTTTGTACTTGCACTGTGACTGGCACAGAGGCCCGAGTACGATTATTCGAATCCTGCGTAACGTAGGTAATCGAGAAATTTGTATGACGTTTGGAACAGCGCCCGTCCGTGAGCATATTTGGAACTAAAATTTAACTTAGTATGAAGTTTCTCGATTTCGATACGATAAAGATACGTAAATAATTTATTGAATCAGGCGTTACTTTGCGGAGGTCCATATTTATGAACTAAAAAACAATTACTTTGCTCACCCGCGACCACTAATGACAAATAGTTATATCTGTGCGGCAAATGTATGTTTCCATGCAACACCTCCGCCTCCACTGCTACACGAATCAACACATGCCACACAGACCCAACTATCACCACCACCACTATACTAAACGCTGACGCGTTTCGGCACTCTCCACGAGGCCATTTACGAAGCACAACAACAACCATAAAATAAAAATAAAATATTAGTGGGTACGTTGGTATTGTCATTAACTAAGTTGAGTACATGGTTTACATATGTCAGTAGTGGAAGTGGTGGCATGTTGAGCGGTTGTTGTTGTGCTTCGTAAATGGCCTAAAAAATGGCCTCGTAATATTTGATATTTTTTATCGCGAGACTATACCAAATTGTCTTCCTAAATTGCACCAATACATACTTACCTATTTTTTTTTATATAATTATGACTGTGGTGAAATATGTAACTAAATGATTCAGAACAGTCTTTCACTCAACTCAACTGACTACATCAAATGAGTAATTTGATGGCTTATACCGATTACGTGAAATAATTGAAATGCTATAGCATGCAATTGGTCTTGTTCCAGAAGTGATGCGCCGCGGCGCGTGCGCCGACGTGTGCCCCGCGCCCCCCGCACCGCTTCACCCCGCTAACAGGTAAACCTACCCCTCATTTTTATTTAGCCAAAAAAATAAGTAACTCAGTATGTATGGATCAACGCGAAATTGGCATTGGTACAATAAGCCTCAAAAGTAGGTCCACACTTTACCTAGTAACACAGAATAACTAATCTAGTAGGTACTCTGCCGTAGTAGTAGCAGGTTATAATGATCAACAATATTCTGACTTAATATCAAAACGTATGTACTTTTCAAATCAGTAAAAAGCTTGGGCAAAACAATGTGTACAAATGCTCTCCAGACTGACCGTACCTGTACCGTACCTAGCTATAGATAATTTCAAACAGATATGATATTGTCACCTTATTAACCAAGTGTTATTTTCCTTTCAGAACATCAGACAACAAGGAATTGCTTCGCCAGCAGCTGCTGTCAACCAGCAAGGCGCGCGCGGACAAGGGGGAAGCCCCGAAGCCCAAACACCGCAGCCGCCAGAAGAACCGATGGAAGCTTAAGTTCCACCACCAGGCGCTGCCGCAGGAGTACCTCGACCACTACGAGCAGAGCCTCCATAAGGCAAAGCCCAAGAAACCAGAGAAACCAAAAGCAGAACCCATAGACTTGAACAACATTACCAACGAGACGTTCAAGATATGGGCGCAGAGGCTCGCGGGGATACAGAATGAGACTGGCACGTTGACAGTACCACAGATACAAAACATGGCCAAAGCGCAGAAGAAAGACGAGAAGAAGAAGAGTCCGGCGATCGCTCCGAGCAAGATCGTCACGTATGATGACCTGCCCTACATGGGGGAGATGACGTTGAACAACTCCAAGCCGCGGCGCGGACGCAAACCCAAGAAGGCAGACATCTGCCACTTGATTTACGAGAACTACGGAACAGTCGTCCCCGGACAACCCCCTCCTCAAGTGGACAGAAGCCAGCTCAGTCTATGTCCTCCGTTTCGGAACGACGCGCTGAGCACGCCGAAAACAGACTTGCAGAACAAAATCATCTCTAGTTTATTAGAAAAGAAGTTATCACAGGAGAACAAGAAGCGTTTAGAATCGTTAAGTCCACCCCAGTTCGCAAACCCGGACGATCCGATGCCAGCGGCGCCCGTCACCATCGCGGGCCCTCTGCACAGCGACGACGAACCTCTAAACCTTTGCATAAGAGACCTTCACGAACTGAAGATCCAGATACAGAAGAAATTCGGCAACATTTACTCTTCACTGCCTGAAGTCAAGACTGAACCGGAGACGGAGATAATTGAGGATAAAGAACAGCCCAACGCCATCTCTGTGATCCAGAGGAACACGAATCTCTCCGCGACGGCGAGTAGTTCTCCTGACCTGTCGCGGCAACCGAGAAATGTCTCGCCGACATTATCGGAGCCGGCGCAGTCGACGGCAAGCCCCGACGGAGACGGCAAGTTTCCGGGCTACGTGTACTGGCCTAATGCTGGCATTTATATGCACCCCTTAGCTCTCCAAACGCAGCTACTCTACTACCAAAGGCTAGCCGCGGCAGGACAACTGCCCTACTCAGAGCAAGAGAGACAATCGACACCCAATAGCACAAGCGAGAGTACATCAGCAGAGCATGCACCGTCAGAAGACAGCAAAAGCAAACTAGTTCTGAAACAAATTTCGGAATTGTTAGACCCTAACGTCATCAAACAGACGGAGGACGCTAAGAACCCTGATTTGGTCAAAATGAAGCGAACATCCCCTAACCCGGCGCCCGTCCAACCAGTCAAGCGGAAACGATCGGCGATCTACATTCCCCCCGTGCCGACCAAAACCAATTCGACCACCCCCACTACAGAAGTCAGCATCTGCAAATTCAAATTCACGGGAGGCTCCAAGCCTTCGTTACAAGAAAAGAAAATGCTGTCCGTGGATTCTGGTGGGAATTTTAGGTATTACAGCGGCACCGGAAATAAGGGGAACAAAGGATACGATTACTTGCACAGGGATTCAAACCAGGGGCGAGCTCAGCTGGCTGAGGCGGCGGCGTCAAGTAAGCCCGCGGAAGCCCCGCCGGCGGTGGTAAGCAAAGAAGACTTGAGTAAGAAAAAACGGAAGTCAAGAAAGAGTCTGCAGCGAGAGAAGTTAGAACAGACTTTCAAGGAGAAGGGGTTTCTGATACAGACGCAGCAGCTGCAATCGGCTGAAGGTGCCACGTACTGCAAGTTCCGCCAACTGCGAAAGTTCACGAGGTATCTCTTCAGAAGTTGGAAAGACTATTTGCCGGGAGAGTTGGACGAGAGGACGGGCGAGGCTGCGGCACCGCCGCCGCCCTCTGAGGGCCCGGCCAGCGAGTGGGGGTGAGGGGAAACTGTGCTCGACCATTTGCTATGCCACCGCCAACTGCTTGCGCCCGTGCTACCCCACTATGGGGTCTCATCCTGACCCGGAATTGTCAGATTGTCTTGTACGGGTACAGTGACCGTGTTAATACTTCAATCCATCTTTGCACGTGGAGTTGTTTGTAACTGTGTCTTGGATGACGAATATCGCGCGACCGCGTCGCTGCCGCACAAACAAAGCAATACCCCGAGCACGAATACTCGAATCCTACGAAACGTAATCGAGTAGTACCTGACGTTATCGTATCGCCATCGAGAAAATTTGTATGACGTTTAGAACAGCGCCCCCATGAGCGTATTTGGTACTAAAATTCGTGCTATGAAATTAGTTCGTTTTTTCGATGGCGATACGACATCGTTACTAATCGATTACGTTTCGTAGGATTCGAGTATTCGTGCTGGGGGTACTGCGTAACTACAGGCACACAGCGCCGAGCGCAAATATGAGTTGAAGTATGTGTGTAACACATTGAAGGTCGAGCAAGGGACTTATAAAATAGGACTGTTGTTATTTTAGGCCAAAGAGTGTTGTATACTGGCTGCTAAAGTGCATTTAACTTGCTGTAGTGAGATTTTAAATTAACTTTGGACTTTGCCCATTTGTGAACGTTTTAAGCGTTAGTTGATTGTGTCCGTCCACTTTCGATTGTTCTAGAAACGTGTGGAATGTTAAATCTGGAAATTCTTTACACTTTTGGTCCTGTACTTTCCAGTTTTGACCCTCTTCAAGGCCTTAGCACACTTCTGATGAACGTAAAGTATCCATCTTCTCAAACAGTGTGCTAGGCTTACAGATGATTTGGTATATAAAACCAATCTGCTAATATTATAAAAACATGTAGAATTTAGTGAGATGTGCCTCGTCTTTAAATGTAATGTTTTCGTGAGGGTACAAAATAACATTCTCTGACCAGAACGTATAATTACATCCAGGAGTCCTTGCAATTTTCAAAGAAAAAAATAAGGAGAATTTCTTGAGAATGGTTAAAATATTTTTCGCATTTTCTTGGTCACAATATTTAATATTAATGTAGAGTAGATCCACTAATGAAACTAGTCATTTGACACCTCTAACATAGATTTTTTTTTATTTAAGTAGTAGTCAAGAGTTACCTAAAACTTAAATTAGTTAGATTGATCTAGGTATTAGATAATTCTGGACTCATAGTTCTCGAATAAATGTACATACAAAACCAGAGTAAATCTAGTCATTAAAGTTAAGTTTTTTACCTTGTTGATGTAAATATAACATTTAATGAAAAAATAATATAAATTGTTTTATAATAAAAACACGTTTTGTACTTGAAAAAAGTTTATTACAGAAAAAAAAACCATGTTCTGCGATAAAAAATAATGAGAAACAAAATGCAACAGGAATGTAATATACCAATTAAACATTTGATCTAATCATATTTTGTATGATTTTCTTTAGAACAAAAGGAAGCCCTTGGGTACTCTTGCACCGACACGTATCGCCCACATGATTTTAATATAACAAAATAGTAAATTTTCCTTAAAACACTAACCTTTCATAAAAATCTTTCCAAATTCTGTCAACAGTCAGCTTACCTTGTGCATTCGTTTATAGCTAAATCTATCCCGACCAGAAAAAGTAGCAACACCATTGTAATTTTATGCTCCTATCCATTGGTTTATCAACGTGGCTAATTTCATTTGATAATGACAATTTGGCGTAAGGCGTCGTGACGCGAATACGCGATCATCGCAAGTTCCAATGCCATTCGCTTTCCATCGCGCGAACGTCATTTAGGATACCTGGCCGAGATTTGTACGCGAACTCGCGATGATTGTGAGAACTAGCGAAGGACGCGTAATCGCGTTCAATTAGCACGACGCCCATGTCGCTGACTTCATGACTGAAATTTGGCCCCATAAAATTTTATGATTCTGCCGAAAATTAGGTCGGATAAGACACTGCCGGTAGATTTTCTTATTGTGCGGTAGTACTGCTGGTTTTCGTTAGGTATCAGCCAGAATCTATCTACAGTAAACACAACCAAAATACCCTCACCACAAATCGCAGACCTGGATCGCCCTTTCCGTGTGTGAGCGAGTAAAAAATATCCATAGCAGTTTATATCTTTCTGTCTACGCGTACATTTACATTAGCTTCATTTTGACTATGAAATATACACCAAATTGTCATTATCATGTCATCTGTCACGTGGGTGACAGAAGCCTGATGTTGTCATATAATTTCCTGGTCAGGCTGTAAAAGGCACTGAATAACAATGATATAAAAATAGCATTTAGTTACATACATACATACATAAGTGTATCAAACAACCGGATTGAGCAAATAAGCTCGAAGTGTCTTATACGCTTAGGAACTAGGTTCAAAATAACACTGTCGGCGGACAGATATACATACATACATAGATCGCTGGGTATGTAGCGAATATATAGGATAGGAATGTTTAATAATAACGATAACGGGAATAAAACAACAAGTAGGAGAAAAACGTCGTGACGAGTCGCATATCGGTCGGTTTTACATATTATTTGCAGTCATATCATAGCCATTTTGAGGACTAAGTATGTTTTCCAATAACTATTCTTTCAGTTGAATGAAAAATATATAACAATCTACATACATTAGTGGTCCCGACCTCCCTTATGTATAGTTACCCTATCCTCTGGCCACATGGCAAGCTTAACAACTAGTTTGTGAGACGCCAATTACCCCATTACATAACACATTCCCATAATCTACAGTAAGACCGACATGCGACTCATTATTAATATTAGTTAAACAACTAGCAATGCGCGAGTTCGTATATATTTAGAGTTGTTTCAAATGTCTCTCTAACGGATTACTAATCGGTCTTTCAAGAACCATTGTACACTAGACTCTCGAGACTAACTATTCAGATATACATATCCGATTCAGAGACAGCTGAAAACCGATACGCCGCCTTTAGGTATTAACTGAAGGGCTAGTGTGACTACAATTTTACTGACATACCAGAGTTTATATAATGTGTTATTTTGCTAACGTAAGACGACAATATTTCACAATTTTCAAGCTGAAACGTAAATATACGGAAATACCAGAAAAATAAGTTCTCGAACTGGGATTCAAACCCAGGACTTCTCCCATACTGTGGCGTCGCGTTATCAACTCAACAAGCAATCATTGGTAGCAGCGAAAAACTCCTATATATTCACGTTTCAGTTTATTTCGGTCGAAACGACCGAAAAAATAAAGATACAAAAAGTTGGTTTATAAGACGACACATCTACAGCGTAATATCAAAAACGCAAGACGTTTGCTTAACACAATAGTGCCTTTTCACTTTGGGTCCATGTGTTGATAAATGTTATACGAAAGGTTTATTTGCCATTCGCAAAATGGCAAATAGACCTCTGTACAGGGAAATTAGTTTCAGCAGGCTTATTGCTGTAAACGAACGTGACATTGTAGGTTTTTTTGGTTTTATTATCGTCATGTGTAGTACAGTCAGTAGCCAAAGTAGCTAAGCAATCGAACCGGTTACAATGATCTACACAAGCTCCTACGTCTATAACAACTGCCCCCAAACTACGAAATTCGAAAATCGAAGTTCGTACCGTATCGTCCCGCTCACTCTCGTGTTAAATAATATTAGCTTGAGAGGGACGGCACGATACGAAGTTCGCATTTTGCACTTCGTAGTATAGGGGCTGAGCCGTGCTTGGAACACTGTGAACGCGTCGTTTGCTCAGCTACTTCTGCTGCTGACCACGTAACCTAGTCTCGGGAGTCTGGTGCGGCGGCGCGCGCGCTCAAGCCTCGAGCAGCGCACGGGCGGCGGCGGCGATGTGCGGCGCGGAGAGCCCGTACCGCTCCAGCAGCGCGGCGGGCGCGCCGGAGCGCGGCAGCTCGCGCACGCACACGTGCCGCACCGCCGTGTCGCGCTGCAGCGCCAGCGCCGACAGCACCGCCTCGCCCAGCCCGCCTGCGCCAACACACAAGGTCAGTCACACTGGGGGTCATCGACCCGGGTACGTGGCATTTGTTAACCCCCGACGAGAGGGTACTGGCAGAGGCATTTCATCTTAGCTCTCTAGGTTGGCAACGCATCTGCGAACCCTCCGGGGTTGCGAGTGTCTATGGGCAGTGGTGATCACTTACCATCAGGTGACCCACTTGCTCATTTGCCTTCCTCGTCGTATAAAAAAAAATAACCTAACCAACTTAGAAAAGTTGAAAATGAAACTTGGCTAAGAACCATTTCGATTACACTAGCTTTCGATTAAAGAAAACTGCATCTAAATCGGTCCATCCGTTTGGGAGCTATGATGCCACAGACAGACAAACAGATACACAGGGCAAACTTATAACACCCCTTTTTTTCGTCGGAGTTTAAAAGAAAGGAATGTTATAAACTTAGCTTCTATGTATGTCTGTAGTACCGTAGCTCTGAAACGATTTAACCGATTTGAATGCGGTTATATTTCTTAAGAACTGGTTTTCCAGCGAAGGTTCTAAGACATTATTTATCAAAATCGGTTCAGCCGTTTTTGAGATACTATATTTTGAAATAAAAATGTTGTCAAGTTCACATCAAAAACGTGAGAGCCCGTTGATGTCTTGAGTATGAGTTCGGGAACCAGAAATTAAAAAACCAGTCAATTAAAAAAAATCCATAAAAAGTAAAAAAAAAAGTTAACGAGAGTTCCTAATTAAAGGACCAGGCCCAGAAATTTCATTTTCTTACTTTTTATAGGTTTTTTTTATGTCGGGGTTTTTTTATTTTTGGGAAAGACTGTGACACTCGTCGATGACCAGGGAGCGAAATTTTGGTGCCGGTGACGTTATTATGAAGGAAACTCACATATGGGGTGTCCCCGAAAACTGGCGATAATCCGTCGACAGCTGATAGGGGCTGCTAATTACCTCTCAAAATAACTAATTTTGGGTTCAGTGAAAATTGCTTAGGTACTTTTTAAGATGTTGTGATTTTAAATAAAAAAAAGTCTTTTTTGTTAAATATTCCTGAAAAGCAAGGCTTTTTGCATGGCACAATTATTTTTTATGCTTGACGACCGAATATCCTAGTGGTTAGAGATCCTAACTATGAAGCTTGAGGTCCCGGGTTCGAATCCCGGTCGGGGCAGATGTTTGTATGATGAATACGAATATTTGTTCTCGGGTCTTGGATGTTTAATTTGTACATAAGTATGTATTTATCTATAGAAGTATGTTTATCCGTAGTCTAGTACCCATAGGACAGGCTTTGCCTAGTTTGGGACTAGGTCAATTGGTGTCAATTTGTCCCACGATATTAATTTAGATTGAACTTGTGTGGAATCCTACTCAGCTGCCACGGGGCTATACGGACCGGCTTGGTAGTGGTCCTCCGCGACCACGACGCGGCCGGCGGCGGCGCGCGCGTGCGCCCGCAGCGCCGCCTCGTCCAGCGGCTTGACCGTGAACGGGTCCAGGATACGTGCGTTCACACCTGGAAACGCAATACTAGTTTATGCAACTGCTGCATAACGAGGGTCCTTAAAACACGACTGTTTTTATGAAACGAGGCGAAGCTGAGTTTCATAATAAGATCACACGAGTGTTTTAAGGCCTAATTATGTGGAGTTGCATACATTAATTTATCTACACACATTAGCGATGGGCGAGTCGAGTTACCTGATGTTGATTCGAATCAAGTTCCTTAGCAATCCGAATCAACTCGACTTGCCGGTTCCACTCGGCGATTCGAATCGCGCCCAACTCGATTGACTCGGCTTGATACGAATGCGAATGCGAGTTATGCGAGTCGCCAACTCGGCGACTCGTATACGCCGAACTCGACTCGACTCGCTGACTCGCGGACTAAGCGAACGCCATCCGGTTGATCCGAGTCGAGTCAACTCGTATCCTGATCCGGATCAACGTTCCGAATCAACTCGAGTGATCCGAGTTGGAAAAGGATTGACTCGTAACATCGCTAACACACATATTACTTTATCTACACACATATTATAAGTCCTCTAAGATGGGTTCAGAAGCCGAAGGCATATATCATACCCATACCTGTCACGAATTTGACTGTTTTTTTTAATCATAGACAAACATACCGACTTGACGTTTCGTAAACTATTTTTTTTTATTGTAAAAAAAAAAACATATTATTATTTATACATGTCGGACTGAACTCGACTTATATAAGTGAGTGATCCGTTTTATTTCACTATGATTGTAAATTACGTAGGTTTTCAAATTTGAAACATCGAATTCGATGTCGTAATGACTATTACTTTACTGCTGGTGGTGGTGCTGGTGCTGGAGCTGTCTGCGAGAAGGCGTCGTCGTGCTGCAATGCTGGTCATTTTCTACGGTTTCTGAACGCATTATAGAGGACTTATGATATGTGTGTAGATAAACACTATAGTAGTCACAAGGACTCGCTGCACGCAGGCCATAAATCATGTTACGCGCAGGATGCATCGACCACGTGTTATCGATAAAACTTGCATAATACCTAAATCACACGTGACGAATACTTAAAAAAGTCACATATTTATGCCAGAATCCCTTATCATTGATCTTTATAAAATTACATAATGTTATTCATTTAAAATAGATACACTTAATATAAACTAAAAATCCATTTTATCGTATTTTTTTAAGGACTTGTCCATTACTAATCGATAAACGCCTTGGTCTTCACTATGGCTGCCGTAAGACCCACAAGTGCGAGTGAGCACGCAATATGTTCTGCTATGCTCACACTTTTTATTGCCGTCTCTGCGACTACTATAGTAAGGAACGCGGGGTGTAGCAGATTAGCAACTAGCGTCATCTAGTGTGGAGTCGCAGCACTAACATCAACAAATCAAAGGTGTTACACCAGTAGGTCTGGCACAACTCACAGTGCGACTCCTATCTCGCGCAAGAACAACTGCCCGTCCTTTTCTGTCACTCAGAATGCAACGGGACGGGTAATATAATCTCGCGCGACAAACAAAGTCGCGGCCAGTCGTGCTAGCCCTACTAAAGGTATAGCCTGGCAAAAAAGAGTAAACATTTAATGAGGGCGTCACTTTCTTCGTATCTGTCACATTTTTGACGTAAATTGCTTAAATAATTTTAGTTCTTCTTTTCTCCGTTTTCTACTGTGACAATGTGTAGGGAAAAGGGGAACTAGACAGGATTTAGGTGTACTCACGACTGTTGAAGGTTCGGTTCAGCTACACAATTGTCCAAAAATTGTTCGTGGCGTTGTCACGGGCCCGGACTGATAGTATCGGCAGTCCCTCACACTAACCACGTCACCACTGGGCAATTCACAGATCCCACAATTTGGGAGTCCTTCTTCACTTGTCTCGCGATGCGCGCGTTCAGTTCGATATCGGAAGCACACTGGTTGCGGGGTCCTTGCTTTTAGAGTACGGGAGATAGGGGGTAGTTTTATATTACAAGGATGAGGGTTGAGGGTATTCACACATTGTCACACTACTCTTTTTTGCCAGCCTATAACATCGCACTATACTCCATTTATTTTAGCATCAACTAAGCTAAACCAGTTAAAATTAAAAACATAAAACCCGACTGCCATTCCGGGAAACCATATACCCTATGTCACTCCCACAACTGAGACGAATCCAATGACACCTCATGCGTTGAAATCCCTCAAACGGTTTAAGTCGGAGAGCCAGCCAAAGAATTATGCATATTTACATACATTCGCTCGAAAAACATAACCCACCTTAGGCAGTCGGGTAATTACAAAAGTTGAAAACTCCCGACATTATCATTTCATAGTTCAATATTTCAAAAACGGGTTAACCGATTTTAATGAAACTTGGCAAAGAACCATCTCGATTACACTAGCTTTCGATTAAAACCGCATCTAAATCGGTCCATCCGCCTGGGAGCCATGATACCACAGACAGATACACAGGTCAAACCTTTTTCGTCAGAGGTTAAAAAGGGGCTTGACAGACGGACAAAGTGTTCCCTAAAGCCCTAAGCTAGAGCCCTAAGAAGCATCTCGGATGTAACCTTCAGCCTTGAGCGTGTCGGCGGCGGCCACGGCCTCGTGCAGCGTGACGCCGGCGGCCACCAGCAGCACCCGGTCCTCTGCGGACTGGCGCACCACCTTCGCCTGCCCCACCTGAAGGGAATAACACAGGTTATGTATTAGAAACAGGTACCAAAGAAAAAATACATTCAACTAGACTAATCCGACACATACAAATAAAAAACCGGACAAGTGCGAGCCGAGTGCAATTACCCGGAAACCTTTAAAACTGTTAAAGATTTCCCCTGCTTTTCCCCAGTGTTTTAAGTTGTCCAGTATTTCAGCATCCTACTTCCACGCGTTCCAGAGAAAAAGGGCCTTGACAGACAGACCGACGGACGGACAACAAAGCGATCCTATAACGGTTTCGTTTTTTTCTTTTGAGGTACGGAATCCTAAAAAGAAAACAATAATTAAACAGACACACAATAGTCCTTACACCTGGCGGGCTGTCTCTGAGTGTGTCCCTATGGCGCGGTCAGGGACAGCGTCCGCTCGATGTCTCCCTCACTCTTCATTAAATTGTCAAAAGGGCCTCTACGCGCTGGCTTCGGCTCCGCGCACGCCTCCCAAAGGTCCGGGACACTTGTCCCGCGAATGGGTGCGACATACAATAATAATAATTTTGACGACCCAATAGCCTAGTGGTTAGAGACCCTGACTATGAAGCTTGAGGTCTCGAGTTCGATACCCGGCCGGGGCAGATGTTTGTATGATGAATATGTCGGCGCAGAATCATCTGGCCGTAGGAAATGGTCATCTGGAGGCTTAGACATTATCAATCACAATCACGCACTTGCACTGAACACAAACTTGCAAAACTAAAGCGACAGAGCAACGATCGCGACCGTACCGTCGAAACGATAATAATCACCAACCGTTTCCCGCCTTTATTTTACTTACCTCTCATTGGCTGAGAGCCGATTCCAAGTCAACACAATGTTTTGTGTTCCGTTTTCGCTTAAAAATATAACTTTCGGTATAGCTACCGTCATAAACGTCAGTTAGCTGTCAAATTAGTTCATAGCTCTCTCGATAAAATGTCGTGTCGCGACTGTCGTGTCGAAAACTCGCGCCGTTCAAATATTTAGTAAATGCAACAGTTTTATAATTAATTTCTGGCTTTGAGAAGCTATATGTCTTAGACTTTCGTATAAATCAAGTGCCTTGAGGATTCAAGAGGATACTAAGCGTATCGGTCAATTAGCGGGTAACCCTGGGCTGAAAAGGTAAGGCCGGTCGATCCTGGGAAGTCCTGTGGCCCTGTATCTGGCTGAGGTACGCTACACCACAACACGTCGAATGGTAAGTGTCTTTTTGATCCTCTCAAGGCTCCTCAAAACTTATTTGTCGTGTTTCGTTGTATCGTCGATATACAGTCTACTTTGCTCAGCTATCGCGGTTAAAACTTCCACGTGTTTAATATCGAATTATTGGAAAAGGTG
The DNA here is from genome assembly GCA_963691665.1 of Clepsis dumicolana. Lineage (NCBI taxonomy): Eukaryota > Metazoa > Arthropoda > Insecta > Lepidoptera > Tortricidae > Clepsis > Clepsis dumicolana. The sequence continues at coordinate 13,273,511 of OY829523.1, read as the reverse complement.
GTGCTTTTAAAATTAATTAAATATATAGAATAATTTATAAATTCCAGTATCAGCATTGATTAAAACTTTTAGGAAGTTTTCATAATAAAATGATAATTAAATAACCTGTATTGACAATATCCGCCAATATGGCATAGAGTCGTTTCCGGTCTAGCGACTATCTTTAGATATGTTTAATTTCATAATACGCTCACGAATTATTGGAAATAAGTTCCATAATTTAAATTAGCGTTTAAAACATATTATAAAGCCCAAGAACTAACAAAAATAATAGTCATCCCTAAATAAGATTCCATTATGTTTGCACTGCGATAGACGGCAGCGCCATTTCTTGTAATGTGGAAAAATTTGGAACTAAAGTAGTTTCTGAATGATTGAATAGACGGCGCCCATAAATACGTATGTTTGTTCTCGGGTTTTGGATGTTTAATATGTATTTAAGTATGTATTTATCTATATAAGTACATATGTTTATCCATTGTCTAGCACCCATAGGACAGGCTTTGCCTAGTTTGGGACTAGGTCAATTGGTGTCAATTGTCCCGTGATACTTATTTATTTAATTGAATTAAGTAAGGTGTGCGCTGACCTTGAACACCTCATCGTTGGGGTAGAGCATGGCGGTGCTGGGGCGCGAGGTGCGGATGTAGCAGATGCCCGGCGTGTTGGCCGCCAGCTCCACCGCGCGCTCCGTCGACACCGCGTCCCTACAATACAACTCCATTAAATGAAAACTCATTTGTTGCCATCAAAACAAGCAAACATGCTCAAACTATTTGTAAAAAACACCAATATCATTCAAAGAGAAAAGAGAAAAAAAAACAATAACAAGAGAAACAACGCGATATAAAGTGTGGCAATGGGCTCAAGCCTGCAGCGCTGATTTCAGCCTGCGCCTACCCCACAGCGTACAATTACATTTAAGGTAATTTCAAATCCACACAATATTTTAATGGAGTATTAAGTTTGTCCGAGACCTACTGGCCACGGCGCCCGACAGCGAGCGAGTGAGTATGACGCGCGGTCACTCTCGCACAGCAACGCAACGCGTAACAAATATGCATCATCGCCGAGTATTGCATAAGTGCTAAACCTAAACAGATAGTCTGCAAGTTTGCGATTTAAATAGGTTACTATAGAAAGTTTTACTACTGTTAGGGGTGGGTGGTTACTGTTGGGGGTGGAGGGTTACTGTTGGGGGTGGGGGGATTACTGCTGGGGGTGGGGGATACTGCTGTGGGTGGGGGATTACTACTGGGGGTGGGGGGATTACTGCTGTGAGCGGGGGTTACTGCTGTGGGTGGGGGGATTACTGCTGTGAGCGGGGGTTACTGCTGTGGGCGGGGGTTACTGCTGGACGCGGGGGTGCCGCTGGGGGCAGGGGGTATGCTCACGAGGGGTAGAACACGGTGGCGCCGGGCACGGCGCGGAACAGCGCGAGGTCCTCGAGCCCCATCTGCGACGGCCCGTCCTCGCCGATGCTGACGCCGCAGTGCGAGCCGACCAGGTTGATGTTGCTCTGGCTGATGGCTCCCATGCGGATCTGAAGTTAACGCCAAATCAAATAACAATAGAAAAAAAAAACATTTTACAAGCAAGCAGGCCTTTAAGGAGTCTTTTAGGAATATTTTCAGGATCACTTTAAACTTCACGCACCAGTAAAGTAAGGTTTAGACGAAGATACTGTGGCTTGTTATTGGCCTCGTAGAAACAGTTTGTCAAGACAAGCCAGTACTGGCCTGTCTGGGGACAGACGCCAGCGCTACTGGCTTCATCTAAACCTTGATAAGGCCCCATTTATTGGAGCATACTACCACCGAATGAATAGCAGTTTTAACATAAAACTACCGTGAGACTCAATCATAGTGAAATAAACGGATCACTCACGTATGTCAGTCGAGTATAGGTCGACATGTTTCGGACTAATCCGTAGTCCTTCCTCTGGGAGTACACGCCACGCCGGGACGTGGTGGGTTTACGTCTCGCCACCTGCGTGGCGTGTGCTCCCAGAGGAAGGACTACGGATTAGTCCGAAACATGTCGAGCTATACTCGACTAACATACGTGAGTGATCCGTTTATTTCACTACGAATAGCAGTTATGGAATATATTCCTGACAAAGGATATTTTTGAAGTAGTTTGTTCGATTTAACCAAGTGAAGGAGAAAGTGGGTGTCGTGTCGTATCAGGAAGTCAAACTGCTGGCCGAAGACCGCGAGGAGTGGCGGTTACTCCACCGACAAGAGCATAGCTCTTAAATTTAAGAAGCAGAGAGTTTGTTCGAGCGCTACTGACCACAGCGCCCAACGGTGGGCGAGTGAGTACGACGCACGGCTGCTCTGGCACCCACTGGTCATGATACACGATTTGTATGCACCATTGAATAACAGTACGGTGCACTTTTTTTCAGTAATTTCAAGATTCCATCTAGTAAATTTAGTTTTCCAAACTCCGAATTATTTTCGATCGATTATTATTATCGAATTATTTCGATGATCGAAATTCATAAATATAATACAGGTTGTCAAATAATATAGTGTACAGGGTGATCAATCCAAACTTGTAGATTGTTGACAAGTTGGCGAAATGGGAATGTGGACGAAATGAACTTGAACGATCATCGTGAACGCGTCGGTTGCTCAGCTACTTTTGCTACGGACTGTACCCAACACGCACCTGGTCAAATGTGCGTGTGAAGAACGCGGCGAAGGTGGACGCGAACGCCACGGTGCGGTCGCGGCACGCCGCGCCCGTCGCCACGCCCACAAGGTTCTGCTCCGCGATGAAACACTCGATGTACCTGACACAACACCGAACGAACACTATATGTATACATATAGGCATAATGAAAACGGGATATTGACCGTGATTTCGTTATGCAAGACTTGCCAAGAATCTGTGGTGTACTTCCCTTTGGCCAAAAAAGTTTGGCAAACTGATTCGTTTCCCAAATGTTCCATTTGGTCAAAATGCTTTTTTTCCGAAACTGTAAATATTTTAGGATTTATTTTAGGGCCATCTCGTAGAACTCTATAAGTTAGGTTAGTTTCGTTTTTATAAAAATCCTGAGATACATACAGTTTCGGAAAAAAAGCATTTTGCCCAAATGAAACATTTGGGAAATGAGTCAGTTAGCCAAACGTTTTTTGGCGAAACATTATTTGTCTTTGTTAATTAATAGTGTCTGTTTTGATTACTGTTTTATTTTTTAGTTGTATGTGTATGTATCAAATTAGTGTCTAATAAACATATATTTCTTTCTTTCTATACCAGAATCTGTTTCTGTTGTGTGCTTAAATCGAGTAATAAGTGAGAACGCGACCGATAGTACTGGCAGTGCGCGCAGCCGGCGCGCAAAAATGCGGGTAAACAGAGCCCGTCCGGAGCAACATTAGTATCTGCTTTTTCGTCAGTTTGCCCGCGATCATGATGCATGTAACTGCGTCGAAATATCGGGAGCTCACAAAACCTATAAGGTAATCGCGGTCAATATCCCGTTTTCATTATGTCTAATGCAATTAACCGCGAATCATTTAAAACTACACTACACTAAACGCTGCTGCTGTAGTTTACATAAAGAGGTTATGGTTGGTTTCATTTCGCATGACACTTATTACTTTATTAAATTTTAACATTAATTTGTGACATCCAATTATTATTTGTATACTCTTGACAATTTCAATATAAATTCTTGTAACTTCCGTAATAGGCATTCAAAAAAATTGGAGATACAAGAAATATTCATGAGTTTCGTATTTACCTGTCAGGGTAGGCGTTGCGCAGCTTGTCGCTGAAGGTAGAGTTCTTGGTGTCACCGTCCAGAGCGATCACACTGCAAACAAACAAACACAAGTATTTTATAATACAAATATACAGTCTCTGTAGGCCCAGAACAAAGTTTTCGAATCCTGCGTAACGTTACCGTTATCGTATCGAAATCGAGAAACCTCATACTAAATTTTAGTTCCAAATACGCTCACGAGCGGGCGCTGTTCCAAACGTCATACAAATTTCTTGATAACGTTACTATTCGATTACGCTCAACGATTACGAGTCTATTTAGTAGGTTGGGTTAGAGTTGCATCAAGGTGCGAAGGCCTTAAACTACAAGGAATAAGAGCTCCGCGCGGAGCATCGTCGACGTTGTCTCATAGTTGTCGAACGAAAACTAGTAAACGTGTGCTGTTACGCAATTCGATATAAAAAAATAGGCTGAAAGTAGTTTGTTCGAGCGCTACTGACCACAGCGCCCAACGGTGGGCGAGTGAGTACGACGCACGGCTGCTCTGGCACCCACTGGATTAGATACACAATTTGTGTGCACCATTGAATAACAGTACGGTGCACTTTTTCTCAGTAATTTCAAGTTTCCATCGAATAAAATTAGCCTTCCGAACTCAGAATTTACGTAAGTGCAAACACCGCAACTGCAAGGTCACAGCACTCTTCCTAGTTACTAACAAAAACGTGCCGCGGCGTCGTATGCAAGCGGGGGTCCGCCCCCCGCCCCTCGCCGCGCACCCCCCGCACGACTGCCTGTCTAGACGGCTTCGTCGGATGACTGTATTTATTTTTACGGTTTTCCCGTGAATATCAATATAATATAAATTTTAATAAACTCACTGAAAAATGAATACACAGAAATAAACCAGGAAAACGCCAACCCCGGGAATCGAACCCGGATCCTCGACATTTCGTGTCGCGTGCCATGCCCTTACACCAAGAAGGAATGTCGAGGATTCGGGTTCGATTCCCAGAGTTCGCATTTTTGTGGTTTTTTTCTGTGTATTCATGTTTCAGTGAGTTTATTAAAAGTATAATTGTGGTGCTACTGACCGCAGGTTGGTGTCGGCGATCTTCTTGAGCGCGGTCCCGTAGGCGAGCCTTGTGGCGACCTGCTCGCCGGGCTGGTAGGCCGGTGGCGCCGACAGCGTGATGTCCGCGATGTGGACCGCAGGGGCCTCGGCCAGCGGGGGCTTCGGCTTCAGGGTGATCGTGTCGTTCTTGATTTGGGATTGGAGGTGCTGCGGGTGACAAATTAAGATTAGTAGGGTGAGTCGATTGCTGCTGGCCATACATCTGTAATGGCCGCTTTACAAGTATAATTTGTAAGATAATGAATTGGGGTTGTCTATTTTTTGAAATGTATTGTAAATCGAAAACCATTTCAAGCTCTTTTAATTGCTTCCGGTATTTTTTTCATTTTAATATGATGTAATTAATTTCATTTCACCTTAGCTCTTCGGGTGGGCAATGCAGATGCAAACCCTCCGGGATTGCGGATGTCTATGGCCAGTGGTGATCACTTACCATCAGGTGTCCCACTTGCTCGTTTGCCTTCGTCGTTGTATAAAAAAAAATGCTCGTAGACAGGGCCCGGTCTATCATTTAAAACTGCTAGGAAGACGCGCATCGCCCTGGGTTACTTATGCCCGTTTTCACCAACGACACCTAAGTCATCACCTAGTCAGGGGACCCCTATCCTAAGTGGCCCCTTATATCTCTCCCTAACCTAATTTCATTTTCACCATCCTAGGTAACACCTTAATACGGGTCCCCTAACTAAGTGACGGTTTGTTTTATCTATAGTGATTTCTAAAACCGGTTTTGTATCGATAATTTTTTTTAAGAGAAATAACTACAAAAATAGTGTATAACAAATTAAACCAACATGTTAAAAACATACGAAAACTAGACAAATATATCATTAATACTAAATTGACGTCTTGATTCTTATTTTTGAATGTTGACTAAGGCTGTATGGCATTATCTTTGCCATCCAGAAAAATAAGAACTTACAGTGACAGTTTTTAACCATCTCATTTTTTTCCAACTTTCGGTGCGATTATTGTAGTTTATTGGCGAGCATTCATTGACTGAAACTGGAATGATTAGATCTGATAATTTATTAATGGACTGTACATATTTTCAAAGCATTGTTATTCGATTTCTTTGAAACCCGTATAATACAGAACAGACCAGAACCTGCGAGCGCGCGTGTTAATTAATCGCTTCTCGTGTGGTTCCTACATGCAGAAATGCCGTTGGGTTTATAAAAAACAGAACAGGATTATATTTTAAGTGAAAACGGATAGTGAAATCAATAATAAATTGACACAGTGCGCGGCGTGTTGTTATAATTGAACGCGGCTTCTGGTTTGTTTTGTATTCTGAGGGTCATTAATAGACTGATGATGAATATTAGGCATTCGTCCAGCTGCGATGAGGTCTTACTTTATACAGAACTATTCTTCTTCTGTTCTGAGTTATCCTTATATTCCAAATACCTATAGTGTAATATTTTTTAAGTATGAAAAGCACGCTTTCTTTCGACATTCTACGAGTATCATATGAAAAATCTTTAGCATTTATCATACTTTGTTAAATCATCTGATCTTCAGTCTGATCTAAATAAGTTTGATGTGAATATTAAATCTAATTATTCAACAGCTTCCAAACTCTACAAAATCATTTAAATAGCCTTCCATTTTATATAAACCTTATCAATTTTAGTTAATTATTGTATAACAAATGCACGATAACCTATAAAAATTAAAACGCATCTGCGACTGCGTGAACTGTCACTTAGCGCTAGGGGGTCAATATTCGACCCCCTAAACTTACGGGACCCCCTAAGCAGTTAGGTGTTACTTAAGCGTTGGTGAAACGGAAATTGATCTCAGGTGTCCCCTAAAAGAGCTAAGGGATCCCTTAAATTTTAGGAGTCGTTGGTGAAAACGGGCATTAGAGCATTTCCTTGGAGCAGCAAGGGATCTCCCCCCCCTCACCTTGATGACCCGGTCGCCCTCGGCGCCGAGCGGCTTGCCGTGCCAGTTGTCGCGGTCCTCGATGCCGGGGAAGCCGCGGCCCTTGTAGGTCCTGGCGACGAGCGCCGCGGGCCGGCCGGCGCCCGCGGCCTCCGCGAGGGCCGCGGCCAGCTCGCCCACGTCGTGCCCGTCCACGACCAGCGCGTGCAGCCCGAAGGCCTTGAGGCGCGCCTCGTACACCTCAACCTGGACAGTGACGGAGAGGACGGTGTTTGTACAATTTATTCATTCAGAAAAAAAAGAAAAGCCCTGACTCACTGACCGACTGCCTGTTCAGCGCCCAGCCCCAACCCCTGGACCTAGAAAGCTGAAATTTGCCATAGAGGTTCCTTTTATAATGTACGCCCGGGATAAGGTGACATTTGTCACGAATAAATGTTTTTGGAGCTGCCAAAGCTCTTTTGCGGAATTATGAAAAGATAGTGGACTGTATATGAGAAAAGGGAAGCGGGGGAAGCACAATACCTCTAATCCTTGTTGAGATGCTTTACGTCTTCGCCGGTGATGGGGATCCTTCCTTAGGATTTCCACGTGGCGCGTGCTGTGAGCCGAGGAGCCCTGAGTCACTCCAGGGACAAATACGAACACTCAAAATCCAATTCCTCGCTACACACGATCGCGGGAGCTCCCGTAAAGTCAAAATAGTTCGATTTTTCACAGTATTTAAATTAATTTGAGCGGAGCGAAGACGGCAGCCATGTCGACGCGGACGCGGTCTTCGGAGAACTTGCACAAATGTCAGCGATAGTCTTCCTTTGTCTATCTCTTTCGCACGTATGCGCTGAGGTTGTGCGGGAAAGGGATAGGTAGCAGAAATGGCTCGTATGACAAAAATGGCGAATTTCTAATTTGAAAAGAATGTCATTGATTTGACTAAATATTTGTATGTACGTGGAATCTTAGATTGAGGTCTCGCGCGCTAGATAGCGTTAGTAGTATTAAATTGGGAACTTATAAAGAGTTATATCTATTGGCGTTAACAGTTTTCTTTCTTTTTTTATTTCTTTTTCAAAATACCTCCCCTAAGGGAGTGAAGAGGCGGGTGAAAGTTTGTATGGGAATTTTTTTAAAGTTAGTTTTTTTTAAGTTACGCATATGAAACTTAGTGAACATGTTTGTCAAGAAAACAAATAAACACTTTCTCCATCGTTTTGGGGGTGAAAACGGGGGTGGAAATTTGTACTAGAAAAACGCGAAATACTTACGTTGTTTTAAGACAGAGAGTTATGCCACGGAAGAGAAGCCGCAGGCGAAAGCTAGTGTGTTATAAGTTATAAAACAAAGTCGGGTCAGAACACTTGTAACTCAAGAACAATACCGAGGCATTTTTGAAGCCAGTTGAACTAATGATTTTAGCATATAACAGTATCGGAATCCTTTTGATACACTAATAGTACATTATTGCCGAGGCCCGGAAAGTAGGGAATTCCGGTTTCCGTCGAGGAATATATAGTGCTTTTCTCAAATAATGTGAGGAAATTAAAAAAAGTAATTTAATAGATAAATCACGAAATACGTTAACAAAAACCAAAGTGTTCAATTACTTGATGTTAAATATGATTAAAAATTATGTCAAATTCGAGCTTACCGCTGCAAAATTACACGAAATCAACAACCATGACTATTTTTAGTAACAAAAATGTCAAACTGTCATCCGCCATCTTCGGTTCAACAAATATGTCAAATTCGATTTCACCGCTGCCAAATTACTTGAAATCGACACCCAACACCATTTTTAGTGACAAAAATGACAAACTGTCATCTGCCATCTTGGATTCATAAAATAATGTCAAATTTGAGCTCACCGCACCAAAATTACTCGAAGTCGATACCCATGACGATTTTTAGTAAAAAAAATGACAACCTGTCATCCGCCATCTTGGATCCAAAAAATAACATCAAATTTAAGCTCACCGCTGCCAAATTACTCGAAATCGATACCCATGACGATTTTTAGTAAAAAAAATGTCAAACTGTCATCCGCCGTCTTGGATCCAAAAAATAACATCAAATTTGAGCTCACCGCAGCCAAATTACACGAAATCGACACCCACGACCGTTTTCAGTGAAAACAAATGTCAAACTGTCATCCGCCATCTTAAATCCAAAAAATAATGTCGAATTCGAGCTCACCGTAGCAAAATTACACGAAATCGACACCCCTGTGATCATATACAGGATGGAAAAAAATTGGGATTGGAAAAGATTGACGGGAAAAGATAGTTACAAATAGCGACCGAGACGCAAAACGAATGAAACGAACTTAGAATTGGACTTAAAACGAATGTGACTAATTACGAATGTGACCAACATCGAACGTATGCAAAAAATTTAGGCGAATAATGGAATGAGACCAAAATCGAAAAGGAATAATGAATAACGAGTTCTAGGAAGACCGTGACGAAATACGATTAAGAATTATTAAGAATGAGAAAAGTTACAGAATTAGACTTAGGAAGATAGAGACATATAGCGAACAAGACGAATGAAGAATGTGTGACGAATATAGAACGAGACGAAATACGAATTGAACTAAAAGCTAATGGGACGAATAACGCTGATACCGACTGATCCATAGCAGTCCTTTTGTATTTTTTAGTTTTGCCAAATAGATAGACTACTAACAATGAACTTTAGGCAAGATTAAAGAGTACGTTAATTACATCAGCATACGGGGCGAATAACTATTTTGAAGTATCACTGATTTGTTCGAGCGCTACTGACCACAGCGCCCAACGGTGGGCGAGTGAGTACGACGCACGGCTACTCTGGCACCCACTTTAAGTAATGCACAATACGTGTGCATCACTGTATAATAGAAAGGTGCAAAAAATATAAAGATTAATCATAAGGTTTGCAAAGAAGGAACTTTAGCACAGCTTGTCTACGAAAATTGAACAGGAGATTGATGAATTTTCGCCTTTACTTCTGTGCATTGCGATTGGCGTTTGGGTAGATAGTTCGTACGTCCGTACGTAGTGTAGGGCGTCCTGAGATACCACCACCCCACCACCTTTCCACCAGAGATGTGCTATGCTACGTTGCTATGGATGCGCTGATATCCACCAATCATATTCATTGCTGCACATAGCATAGCAGTGGTAGAAACGGGTGCAATGAATACGATTGGTGGATATCAAACGCATCCATAGCAACGTAGCATAGCACATCTCTGGTAGAAAGGCACCCTAAGAGGATTGCTGCTGGCGGCGGATGGATTACACCGCGATCCACAGCGCAGAAGACCGGAGCAAGTGGAGAAAGGCCGAGAAAGGTGGAGGATTTCATTTCTTGGGGTCACGGCTCTCAACCCTGGGAGACACAGGGTTACTCACGTGATGCTGCAGCGAGGTGGGCTCGGACTGCCCCAGGCGGTTCACGTCAAAGATGACGACCAGGTTGTCCAGCTTGTAGTGGCTGGCGAAGTGCAGCGACTCCCAGATGCTGCCCTCGGCCGCCTCGCCGTCGCCCACGAGGCAGTACACCCTGGGGAACAACAGCATCATCAGCCTATTTACGACCCACTGCGGGGCACAGGCCTCGTAATGGAGGGATTGGGCCGACGCGGGCCCAGTGCGGATTGGGAGCTTCACATAATTATATTAAAATAGTAATGGAATGTGGTCTTACGGTTATTTCAAAACATGACAATGACACTTAGTTTTTCAATTTTATCTTCTATTGAGAACGCATGTGGTTTTTGTCGACCCATAATGGGCATGCAACATACTTGTAGGGAACCTTTTCAAAGTAATGTTTTTTTCAAATAAGTTAATTTTCCCGAATAAAAAGTAGCCTATATTATTCCTCAGTGTTCGAACTATCTTCTTGCCAAATTTCATCTAGATTGGTGCAGCGGTTTTTCCGTGAAGAGGTAACAAACAGACAGAGTTACTTTCTCATTTATAATAATAGTAGATTGATTGAAAACACATGTGGTTTTTGGTGACCCATAGGGGGCACGCGACGCACCTGTAGGGCGCCTGGTCGAAGTACTTCCCGACGTAGGCCATGCCGGCGGCCACGGCCAGCCCCTGGCCGAGCGAGCCGGTGCCCACGTCCACGAAGCTGAGCCGCGGCGTGGGGTGGCCCTCCAGGTCGTTGTCCAGCTGGCGCAGGTGCCGCAGCTCCTGCACGGGGAACAGCCCCGCCTCTGCCCACGCCGCGTACAGGATGGGCGCGGCGTGGCCCTAAGGACGACGAGTGGCAAGTCAGGTACTGGTTTGCACCGGAGCCACCTCCGGAGAAACACCGGTATTCTACCGGTAAAACTAATCGGTAGGAAAAAATCGGTATTCTCCGGTTATACAACTTATAGATTATCATGATACTCGGGATTTAATCGCGTAAAAACACATATTTAAATTTGAATTTAACGTATTTTCGAATTTAGCGACGTTGCGTCCGTGGTCTCGAAGAGACTGAAGAGGCGGGTATCAACATCTCCTAGCTGCACGGGTTCCTCGAACTACCCGCACTTGGTCTTTATCATCGCGAGTATCATGATAATGTGTGAAAATCTCGAAAGTTTAAATCAATACCACTTATAGAAGACATATTTAATTTATTGATTAACGATGTGTTTATTTTCGGGAAAATTGTCCTCCAAAGCACTAAAAAGTGACCACACCCTTCCATAGTTTGAAAAAAAAAATTGCTAGTTAATAACCGGCTTGATTATATGCTGGAGACAGTGAACGCATATAAGACATGGAAGCATTCCTGTCACTTTAAAATGACCCTACGAAAACTATACCGCGGTGGGTGGGGCTTGCAAACTGTACCGGCGCGCCGATCAGTTAGGTTGCGCGAGTCCGCAATGGCGGACGCTGTTTTGACAGTTTATTTTAATCATCAAAAATAAGATTTATGTTTTAAAATGCCTTCATGTGGGGTGAAGTTGTGCAAAAATCACACGGATCACTGTCCCAAGGCCTCCAAGGGTAGTGGAATCACTTTTCACATGTAAGTACACCATTACCTGAAAATTCAAAAATCTTCTTGCTTACCACAGGGATGTCATTATGCATAATGTAGCAGCATTTTACTAATTATTAATTGCCTGTTGGACTATTATATTTATTAAGATACAGATTTGGATTTCAGGCGAATTCAAGCCAGTGGAAATTCGGAACGTTGTCCAAACCCAGGCTCGCGGGAAACTAAGTAATTCAAATGCCCGCCAAGGCATTTGAATTTGCCCGCCAACGCGTTAATTAGCCAGCCAGCCAATAGCGCGACGCGGCGATGGTCGGCCACATTTTCCACCTCCAAAAAGTAGTGGACTTAAAAAATTTGGCCCAGCTAGAAAATATATTGCCAGCCTTGTTTTATAGCGTTGTGGGCCTGAGGCGAGGGTTGACTACCTATGTTATCATATTTAACCATATTTAAAATGTATACTGTTAGCTTTCTTAAAATTAATAGGATAATTGTATAACAGTTTATATTCAATTTAATGTAAGTACTCATTTGTTATTAATAAATAAATGCGACGTGTTGTCTTCGCTTCGTGCTGCCCGCCATATTTGAATGCAGAAAGAGAGGGGGAGGCAGAGAGGGAAACTGTGGCGGGAAAACGAAGAGGAGCGAGAGAGAAGGAAGCCGCCACGGTTTTTTGGAGGGAAACGTTATATAGAAGCTTAAGGATTGGCTTAAGGGTGATAAAAACTTGTAATGCAATATTAGAAGGACGACAAATAAACAAATTATAATAGCAATACATGGTTTTATTGGATTTACGTAAGTAAAAGTAAAATCTTACAATGCTCTAAATTTGCTAAATATAATATATATCGGCGCAGCGGCATGAAGTTTATTTTAAATTTAAGATTATTAATTACTAATGGGCAATAAGAATAACTCTAGTTAAACAATAACTTGTAGATGGTTAGCCCAAATAGTTCAATATTTGTCCGCTGTCTCAGTGGCGCCATTTATGTTTGTTACAGTTTACCCATTTGCGCGTTAGCTCAGTGGCGCCACTTATTGTTACTGCTTTCATCTTCATTAATTAATGTTTATCGAGTTGTTATAGATTAAGTTTAAAATGCAAATAATTAAGACTTCGGTGTTTACACTAATTGCCGTGTTCAATTAAAGCTAAGGTTTTGCTTAAATAAATAAGTTGGTCAACAATCCCTTTATTCTGTAACGTTCGAATAAGACGACCAATCACAATGCGCTGGGTTTGTTGCAACCAATCAGGGCGCTACAAACCAAGCGACAGTTCCCGCGTTGCGGTCTTCGTCTTATTGAAACGTATGCCAAGTCGGGCACTTTTTGTGGAGCTCCCGGCCTGGACGGTTGTACTGTACTGGTGATTTTTGAAGAATACAAAAAGCTCAGTATTGCCATCGGTTTTTATTTATTTTGCTCTGTGCTTATTTTTATTACTAATACACCGCACTGCAGAATCCATTGCCGAGTAAGTAGGTATGGAAGGCTTAGGCATGGATGATGCGGGTGGTGATGGTGACACCAACCAGGGTGATGATGCCAACCCTGAAAGCGCTTCTACCATTCCCACTCCGTCAGATATTATAATTATTAAGATAGTGCAAGAATATTTTTTTATGACTGGTCCCCTCATGCATAACGTTGTCCACGCATCTGACCACATCTGACAGACATTGACATCGCAGCAGACGCGCGAACCAATAATGGCCGTAATCTGTCATGCCGAGAACCAATCACGTTGGGCCAGTGCGCATTGCCGGACGCTGACAAACGCTACTGGCCTTCTGGTCAAATCTGAGTATTTATAAAATGGCGTAACTAGCAAAGCACATCCTAATAGCAACCTAGATCGGTGCGTATTAACGTAATTTTTGAATGCATGGATAGTTTAGTGTATGGTTACTTTGCTGCTGTGTGTGTACTTCATCTTTGTGCGAGTTTTGGCTCTGCTAGCGAACGATACGTTGTATGGAAAGACTGCTTCCATGTTTTATATGCGTTCACTGGTTGGAGAGCATGAAAAAACAATTAAACGGCGTTTTGTATTTTCGGCTCAAACCATATTTTCCAAAAAAAAAACACCGTCCAAATTAACTAGCAATTTGCTTTAACAAAACTCTACGAGTCGAGGATTTGGTCACTTTTAAGTACTTTGGAGGACAATTTCTCCAAATAGATTGAGTATGGGCTGCTAAAAAAAAATACGTGTCCGTTATTTTAGACTCTTTAACATATATAAAAATAAATCAAATCGGAGCCGGACAGCTGGGTACCTTCCCTTGTCAGCTCAATAGAGGTAGAACAGATACGACGTAAGTACCCTATGGGACAGCAGAACGTTTAACTCACCTTAGAGAGGATGAATCTGTCCGAGGAGGGGTCGCGCGGCGCGGAGATCTTGTAGCGCATGGTGTGGAAGAACAACACCGACATTATCTCCGCTATCGACGCGCACGACGTCGGGTGCCTGCGCACACGCGCACGTTAATACCGTACACTCATCATCATCAGTAAACCGAGCACGAGTTTTCGAATCCTGCGTAACGTTACCGTTATCGTATCGAAATCGAGAAACCTCATACTAAATTTTAGTTCCAAATACGCTCACTGGCGGGCGCTGTTCCAAATGTCATACAAATTTCTCGATAACGTTACGCATTGATTCGAAAACTCGTGCCCTCGGCCCATACAGGGCAATTTTTAATAGGTGCACAAATTTTTATATTTATACCACAGCACCAGCACCACCTTTATAAACTATATGATGACTATGATGGGTGTTATAAGTTTGACCTATGAGCTATGTGTGTCTGTGTGTCTGTCTGTGGCACCGTAGCTCATGAACAGTTGAACCGATTTGAATGCGGTTTTTTATGTTATAAAAAAAGACAAACCCTCCCCCTCCATTAGCTTGTTGAAAATAGACAAAATATCATGCAGTTGATAATACCTTTTCAAACATCCGATTAAATGGAAAACGCAATACCATAATAACGTGATTATACTTTCAAAGCAGAGTTTAGTGCTCACCATTTGACATTACGGAGTTCCAGTAGACAGACATTAGCATTCCCATTTGAATGTTGCATAGAATAGAATATAGAATTGTCTAGCAGACATATACAGTCAGCAGCAATAGTTGCTAAGCAACCGACGCGTTCACAATGATCTAAACACGGCTCTATTGTTATAGACATAAGAGCTTGTGCAGATCATTGTGACCGCTTCGGTTGCTTAGCTACTACTGCTGCTGACTATACAAGTGTACAAACCAGCATATAACAACCGGTTATATAGTTTAGTGGTGTTAGAACCTGACTATGATGCTTGAGGTCCCGGGTTCGATTCCCGGCAGGGACAGATATTTGTGTGATGAATATGAATGTTCGTTCTCAGGTCTTGGATGTTTAATATGTATTATAAGTATGTCACACAGAAACATAATCGACAGTATGGAGGTGGGATAGGTCAATCGCTGGTCAATTTGTTGTAAAAAAAAATACCAGTGATCTTGAGAGAGATATTTAAAGACTATTTTTTTCCAATTTTTTATTTTTACGGTCTTCCCGTGAGTATCAATTATATATTTTTTAATAAACTCACCGAAACATGAATACACAGAAAAACCAGAAAAAATACCAACCCCGGGAATCGAACCCGGAACCTCGACACTCCGGGTCGCGTGCCCACCCTTACACCAGAATTGGTATTTAGGTAAGGGTCGAATTTCTCCTATGTATTCAAATCTCAGCTCTATTTTATCACTTTTTGCAGTGACTAGTGCCACCTATGCGATTGCTTCGTAAACCGAACACACTAACCCCTTCGAAACTAATCAGTTTACCCAGGCTCAACGAGATGGCGCACTAAAGCAATCAATTCATGATCTCAATTGGAAAATCTTTTTGTATTTTTTATTTAATTTTTTCCAATTTTTTATTTTTACGGTCTTCCCGTGAGTATCAATTATATATATTTTTTTACTAATTTTCTTAGTGAAGCTATTGTCTCAGGTGACATTAAATCACGTGCTGTGGTGACACTTGTAAAAAAAAATAACAAATTGCAGTGTATAGTTGTTGGTGGTATTAGAAAAGTCCATAATTATAATTTACTTGAAACAAACTGCTTTGTAAAATGTTATATATCTGAAACGAATTTCTTCATTGTGTAATTACATGCTCTAATAACAATGTTACATAGAAACAAGGATAACAGAAACTTCAGCAAAGTAATTAGCTACTTCATGCATTAAACTTATGTAATTGAGTAAATTTTAGTCTCAATTAATATTGAAACTTTTGCTATTTGTAACTAATGAGCTATTAAAATAATTGATCATTTGTCTTATACACATAGCAGTGTAAAATGTAACAGCAAACAATTTTGAATGCATGTTTTTTTTTATTGCCACAAGTTAATAAATATTAAAAAGTTTGATCATTAATACATCCTAATTTAGATTTTAAGTAAGCAAGTAAATGCTTTATTGTACAGAAAATACAGAAATAAATACAAGATTTTTTTACTGGAAGTACATATAATGTAATTCCAAATACTATATATATTGTTTTACAGAGTAACAGCATGTTACTTTGAAAATGAATGGTTTTGGCTGAAATGGAATAATTTGCAGTAGGTACTCAAAGACTCATTAAAATATTAGATGCAAAAAAAATTCTAACCATATAGCAGCATGTAGGTAATAATTGATTTATCATCAATCAACAAATGACTCGAGGTTTTTGTGTTGTGATGATGATGATGACATGAGTTTTTTTCCATAGCCTAAACTAAACTACTTGTCATCCTGCCAAAGTTGTTTTATACACTATTTTTGTCCTCCAGCCATTCATGTCATGTGATTAATTACTGAATTTAATTTACCTGCTACACTCAGTACAATTAAAGGATGGTCATCTGTATCACTAAATTACTTAGTTTTGTACTCAGTTCCAGGTTGAAATTTTGAGTTGACCTTCTCCTAGATGGGTTGCAAACCATTGTTTAGAGGCCCATCTCCCCTGTGGTGAAACGTGAAATATGAAGGAACACCGGCTATTGAACTTTAGTCGTCTCCTACGATACCCTAGTCGTGTCATAGGGCTGGTGCTATTCTAGGCTGGAAGGAACTTTCGTATATCAAAAATGTTATATCCCTTGACTTGGATGGGTAGGTACTTAAATTGTGGTAAGTATGTCACAATGCGTATATAAAAAGTGTCACAAAGTCTTCACTTTGTCACTTCATCTGCCTAGAGCAGAGCTAACCCTTAATAAAAGACCAGTCCTAATGAACTCACTGATCCATCAACTCCTAGCCATAGAATTTCAATCTTTGTTGTACAAAAAAACTTGCATGCATTTTATGCAGTCATAAAATGTTAACAGGTATTTAAATTCTTGTTCATTATTAACAAAGTCAAGTAATTGAATATGCTGTTATCACTCACAAGATAATACACCACACCAACTCAGCATGATTATATTATGTTGTATCTCAGGTTCAGGGTCGCATACAATCATTGAATCAATGACAAGCTAAGGTTATTAGCCAAATACCAGACATGTAACTTACGGACGTCAATTTTACTAATTGCTAAAAAAAAAATTTAGTATGTAAATGGTTTTATTTGTTAACATTTTGCATGCTACAATGTGGCGGAACATGCATTCATGTAAAATTTCTAACCACTGACATGATGAATAATTGTACCAACTGTGTGTTTTAGCAAAGTAAATGATTTGATTTCGTTTTTCTATAAGTTGTCTAGGGTTAGCAGAGCTCTGCTCCAAAGCAAAATGTATGCAGAGTGGGGTTATCTTATATCGGTCACTGACATAGATTTATCTGAATAGGTAGTTGTGCTATAACCGCTACCTTCATACCAAATTTATAGTTTCTAGGACAACAAAAGGTTTTAATTCCACTGCAAATGTATAGAAACACCTTATTACACGACTGCCCAAAGAAAAAGAGTTCAGTTTTCAGGGTTCATGTAAGTATGTAATTATTTAATGACTATCTTTCGGACAACTCAGAAGTTTGATTTTTTCATGGATTCAAGAGAATGCAGGCCTGAGTATTTGATATTAATTTCAGCGTGCTATCTCCATGTGTTTCAGAGAAAAAGGGTCTTGATAGATAAACAATGATGTGATCCTAAAAGAATTCCGTTTTTTCCTTTTGAGGTACGGAACTCTACAAGTCACTGAGACAGATTCACAATTGACATACATTTATGTAGGTATGATGTGAAATGCCAAAGTGAAAAAGCTGTTGAAGTCAGACACCAGTCTTGGCACTGAATAAAAGTAAAGTACCTTTTCCATAGGAACAATCCCTAACAACCCCCATTGTACAGGATACACCAATGCCAATTAACCATGAAATTTACATGAATACTGTTGTTTATGTCTTTCCACTCCATAACATACAAAAGTTTGTGGTTTTCCTAAACCACTCAACTCACATTCTGACTGGCCATAATAATACATTCTGTGCAACCTTCCGCTTTTGTAAAGGGCCGAATAGTGAGGAAACATCTAATTCAGAAATCTCATTGATAAGTCTGATATTTACCTGTCTGTAGCAAATACGCAAACCGCGCCAGCCAAGAAAAAAAAAATCTGATATTACAGAACAATTACATTGACAGTGAAAAAGTTGTTCAAAGATAAACACTTTGATTTGTGCCACAGGGATAATCTAACTAGATAAAATTACTTTCAGATACAACAATAAAGATTTAAAAAATATATCAGTGTCCGTGTCAAAAATCACAACATTGATTTTCACCAGAGATAGTTACAATGACACAGCAAACTGCGATAAGTGATAATTATACCTAAGTGATGTAATGTAAGAGACCGGGCGGCCTTGAAGCTCATGGAAGCGTCACATGGTCATAACCTCTCCAAACCCAGCTTAGTATCCACAGCAAAGTCACAATTCCCACAAAAAATGGGTCAAAAGTCCACCGGAATATGCATGGCGTTACAAACGCCGGTACGCATCTATCTTAATAGAAATGGTAAAATGGATTAGTATTTTTCTTGACAAAAATACCACTTCAAAACGTTGATATAAAAAGGGATCCGAGTTCAGGAGTCCGGTTATTTACATATTGAGTGGAATTAGTCGAATCTAATAGGATTTAAATGCATTCCTAACCTTCATTAGACCTTCAAAAGCGGGTCAACAAGCGGTGACGCTTGGAGGTTAGACACTCACCCAGATTTGGACGCATTTGTGGCGACGATGCTGTCGATCCTCAGTTTGTTGGCGATGTCCTTGAGGGCCTGGATGTCTATGTTCTTATCACCCTTCATTTTGTATGGAATGTTTATCACAATTTAATAAGACACCACGTTGTTGCCGGGCGCTCGACCAGACGCCGCGCGATTCGATGGAGAAGTGTCAAACGTTGACGTTAGGTTTGTTTTTAAAAGCGCGGCGCAAAGGGCGTATGAATAACACAGACAGGCATGTTTAAGTTTCGCGTGTGAATTAATATTATGTAATTTATTTTAGAATAGGTACCACAGGTACTAACATTTATTTTGTAATAAGATATTTTATTAGATGTAAAAAAGTGCAACTTTTAGCGAGCGCCACCTATAGCTACTATGGTGAAATATAGTCAACAAGTTAGTTCTACTATTCGCCAATAGATGGCGATCCAAAACATTCTAAATAATAATTCTATTACTGCCCTCTCAGCTTAGGACCACTAGCTAGATTTGAGGTATTCTGAGCTGAACGGAAATTAGATTTAGCTATTTATAGGAATTAGGTTATAAAATAAAATGCCGACATCCTCCAAAACTTTATTAATTTAATGCGGACGAAACTTTAACTGTAGTTTTGCTTAGATTTTAGCATAAACAGTGATTGATGGCGACAAGAAAACTGGTCATAGTAGTGGGCGACGAGCGGCGCAATAAAAACTAAATGAGCGAAGTTTTGGCGGCAAAAAGTGACGCGCGCCATCTTGCCATCGCGAGACCGACATTATCACAACCTATATCCTATCAAACCTATTTGTATCGATATGTGGCCAGCAAGGAGGAGTTTATTTTAACTTGACTTTCAATATAGTAGTAGTAGATTATTATTATTATTGTTCTAGAAAAAAAATGTGGGCTATCGTTTTTGTGCTCACCATTTGGCGCCACTGCAGTGTGAGGTCATGAAGAGTATGACTGTCAAAGTTCGTTTAGTACTATTTGACATTTCTTTTGACCTCACGCTACACTAGCGCCTCTAGCGGCAAATTAATACGCAATAGAACTCATTCCTGCCTCCTAGGCACACGATCGTCTATGTACTCGGCCCCTATAGCACAAAAATTACAAGTGCTACAATTTAACAATATTGTAAAGTTTTCCATACTATAATGTGACAAATATGTCAAATTGCAGGGCTTGTAACTTTTGTGTTATAGGGGGCAGAGGGTCGAGCACGACTTTACGAATGCTGCGTAACGTAAAATCGAATAGTAAACGTTGTGGAGTTTGTATGACGTTTGGAACACCCGCCCGTGAGCGTATTTGGAACAGAAATTTAGTATGAGGTTTCTCGATCTCGATACGATAACCGTAACGTTACGCAGGATTCGTAAAGTCGTGCTCGACCCTCAGGTCCAGGCATACGCGCGCGGTTCAATCCGACCGCGACCCTGTAGGATAGGTAAGTACTTACCTAGCTAGTTACTACATAAGTAAGTATTTCGTCCGGAACCGACCGTAGGCAGGTAGGCATCATTGAAACGGTTTGGTGGTCATGAGTCACTGAGAAGTGAAAAGATTAGATTTGATCACATTGCTTACTTACATAATTTAAAAAGTTAAGACTAAGACCCACCGCCTCACACACATTACCCATTTTGTATACATGTGTATGTGAGCAATCAAAACATGTTTTCAGTTTACGTGTCTCACGTATTCATATCCATTTGCGAACAATGTAGGTATGAGTAATATTCGAAACGACGCGATCAAATGCGACACGATATTGGATTGCTATCGTACGGCAAAATATCATACACACTTACCAAAATAGCTTGCAGTCGCTTCGCCCTTATTGTGAGGTCGTAAGGTTAGGTTTGGGCGGTTTGGGTGTATGTGTATGTTGGTAAAGGTTTACGATAAAGCGGGGGTGGCTATTCTAAATCGCGCTGACGTATTATGGCCGGACCTTTGCTTTCACCTGATACAGATGGCTTTGTGTGGATATGATTGACAAATACACAGCGGTATATTTAGCGGAACATAAAAAAAGTCCAGCTGGTTTAATTCCGAGATTCCTAAAATCAGATACGAAAAGGCGAAGGGAACAAAGCCCATCGTCGTCGTTTCTAAATTAAATAATAAAGGCCGAAGCCAAGTCTTCTTTAATCTCAATTTGCCACGTCTTTAGCTGTATTTTGCTTCTGGCTTTGCTTGCGCCTGTGCACCTGATTTTATTTCGTCCCATCAACGAGGCAAAGGAAACAAAATCCATGCAGCCATACGTCTGTTATTCATTTTTTAAAGGCCGTGGCCTTACCTGTTGTAGTCAAATTCTTCATTGCATGTTATGCTAAGCACTTGTCTGTGTGTATGATTAAAAACCTAATCACAGCACTAACTTTATGTGATATATCTATGGTTTTTGATTGTCAAGTGACTTGGACGTTTGACGTTCATATTTATTCGAGGATTCCAATAAACACAATTAATTTGTATGCAATGTTTAAATGAATATACTACAAATTGGCGACGATGGAAGAACTCACACGACTGAACAGGGTACGTGCATCAATACGCGGCCAGCTGACAAAGCTGGAAAACCAACTTTCGCAAAATAATGGAAATTTTACTGAACACGAAGCCAATATACGACTCGCAAACCTAGAAACTTACGAAAAGAAGTTCGACCTGGTACAAACGGACATCGAATGTCAAAATGAAACGGACATGGAAGCTGAAATGGAGCAAAGGTACAGTACACAGGAACAAATCGTACAACTTAAACTGAAACTACAAGCGCTACGCCCCGCGCCGTCCGTCAGCGCGCCGCCGACATTCGTCACCGCGCGCAGCTACGAGGGGGCGTCCGACGTGGCGTCCACCACCTCCAGCCCACCGAAAATTAACTTGCAACCACTCCAAGAAAAAGAAACGTTTAAAAATTTTGTGAAACGATTAGAAATGTACTTACAATTGAATAACTACCACGATCTGCGCACCAAAACTCTGATGCTGTTATCCTCACTACCACCGGAGCTTCACTTATTCACTCAGTTTATATTAATCACTGATCACAAACCTTTAACGACAATATTCAATCCGCACAAAACACTACCGGCAATGAGCACAATGAGACTTTTTCACTACGCACACTTCTTATCTGGTTTTGACTACACCATAGAATACAAAACATCGGCAGAGAACAGCAACGCAGACTACTTATCCAGATTTCCGGTTGACAAAATTGCTACAAACCTTATTGATGTCCACTGCGCGTTTCAACTTCAGCAGATTAACAACATATCGATTAACATACAAAAGATTGCTGAGAAAACTCAAAGGGATACAGAATACGAGGAAATACTACGGGCCTTGCGGTCGGGAACGAGTGTCAAGCGACTTGGGTACAACGATAACGAACTAACGTTACAGGATGGATGCATCTTGAAAGGCACTAGAGTCATGATTCCAACCGCACTAAGGCAGGCCGTCCTAAAAGATATACATACAGGGCATCTGGGTATTGTGAAAATGAAACTCCTAGCACGGGGATTTGTGTACTGGAGAAACATCGATAAAGATATCGAGGAACTGGTCAGAGGGTGCCGAGAATGTAGACTGAGTCAGAACCAGCCAGCACGGGCGCCGCATCACCCATGGGAGACACCGGTAGCCCCTTGGCAGCGTCTCCTCGTGGATTTCGCTGGCCCTATTCATGGACAATCTCTGTTCATCATCGTTGATGCATTCTCCAAATGGGTAGAAGTCATTCCCACCAAGACGACAACGAGCTCATGGTGCATCTCAAAATTAAAAGAGATATTTGTAACCTTTGGTTATCCGGATATAATTGTATCAGATAACGGAAGGCAGCTAGTATCGGCGGAATTCGAAACGTTCCTTAAGAACAACGGGATAGTTCACAAAACGTCAGCGCCATTTCATCCAGCGACAAACTGTCAAGAGAGCATTGCAGGCCGTGAGCGCTGACCCTGGCAACTTACAGGACAAGCTGGTGGGTATCAAAGAGCGTTTGAGAAGGACGCCCAGCGCCAGCACTGGCAAGAGCCCATACGAGCTCATGTTCGGGAGGGAGGTGAGGACCTCTCTACATGTGCGATTTAGATGCACCGTATCGGATTATACGCAGAGCGTCCCTCAACACCCGCTGACGAGGTCGTTCTCACTAGGCCAAAGAGTCCAAGTTCGAAACTATACGGACACGACCCGGAAATGGAAATTCGGTACTGTTGTACGAGTACTGGGGCCGGTGCACTACCTGGTGAGAACGGACGATGGTGAGATTTGCAAGCGACATGTCGACCAGATGCTGCAAACGTCTGTAAGGGTGGAAAACTAGCAGAAGATTACAAGGATTTGGGGGAGAGGCCTGTGATATATCTATGGTTTTTGATTGTCAAGTGACTTGGACGTTTAACGTTCATATTTATTCGAGGATTCCAATAAACACAATTAATTCGTATGCAATGTTTTAATGAATATACTACACTTTAGTTACATAAAGAGGTCCTTATGTAGTTTTTGACATATTACCCTTTGAACTTTGAAATTAAAGTTTCGGGTTTTTTTTTACTTTTCTACGCTAGTTAGGTTATAGATATGACGTATCAACAGCGTGCGGTCGCCGTTCCCCATCAAAGGCGCCAACGATAGGGCAGCGGACAGCAAAACCCGGGATAAATAAATATAAAAACAATAAAACTGTTGTCTATGGGCGGGAAAATGGCCGCGCCACGCGGGGGCACGGTGACCATGGATTGTCTCTGCTTTGATAAGTATTCTTATTTGTACTTACTTACTTAACAATTACAACTTAGGATAAGTACTCGCGTTAAGTTAAATTCGCGTTAACGTCTCAATTCGGCAGCGCTTCTAGCGGCACATATTAGCAACGTACTATTCTCAATAGTGTTTAACACTGTTAAGTACCGCGAACGCGATCGAAACGTTTATTGCGACATTAATTTTACACTAAGAGGGCTCTGCTATGAAAGAAGGAAAGTTACCTATTATAAATGGGTACGGATATCATCATAATTAACCTTAAGACGTCCACTGCTGGACATAAGCCTTTCCCAAGGATCTCCATTAGGATCAGTCTTGTGCTATACCCGCAGAAAATGGCTTCCCGCGATCTTTACCAAATCGTCTGTCTATATTGCAAGAGGTCTACCTACCTACCAACACTTCGCCTCTGGTACGGAATTATAACCCGTTTAGAAATCGTTAGAAATTAGTTGTAGGTATTATAAGAACTTTAGACGCAATTAATATTGACCGTGATTACCTTATAGGTTTGATGAGTTACATGCATCATGATCATGGGTAGACTATACGGGGTACGGGGAATATTCCGTTCTCATTATGTACAATGTAATTAACCGCGAATCATTTAAAACTGTTATTATAAAAAACTTGTCCTCAAACGTCCGACAGCCTGGTCGCCGCGTGGGGTGGCTGTTTTCAAATTCAATTGCGCGCCGTCCCGTAGCGATCTTTCTCTGCTCTCCGAATTGAATATCAATCGCCCCGTCGGTGGACTGAAGTGGACATGGTCTGGGAATAATCACAAAGGTTCATAAGTAAAAGATTATACTTAACGAATATCCTCTTTACCTCTATGTTAATACAGGGATAACTATTTAGTCTTTCTTAAGGACCCCACAGATTAAAGCTGGTTTTAGTGTGACGCTGACGCGTAAAGCTGATGTGTAAAGCTGATGTGTAAAGCTGATGTGTAAAGCTAATGTGTAAAGCTGATGTATAAAGCTGATGTGTAAAGCTGATGTGTAAAACTGACGTGTAAAGCTGATGTGTAAGGCTGATGTGTAAGGCTGATGTGTAAAGCTGATGTGTAAAGCTGATGTGTAAAGCTGATGTGTAAAGCTGATGTGTAAAGCTGCATCAGCTTTACTCTCCTCCCTGAACCTAATACATATTGGTTCGGTGCGGATCGCTTCGCACCGACGGTCAGCGTCACACTAAAATGATCGGATGATATCTGTCTGTCAGTTAATCGCAACAGGTCACACACTCACAGTACTGTTGAAGGGTTGAGTGGGTGGCCTGCAAACCTTGGACAGCAGCAGGCGAAAAGATTAAATGCCCAATGAAATAGCTCAGCTTCGCAATGTAAATGAAGCCCTTCTGATCTCAGCTGAAGCGAAGCGAAGTATTTAATTATTTAGAAGAGAAACATGAGCAAACGATTCTCGATCTGATTCGACATCAGATTCCCTTTGGGAGCGTAGGTTCGGATCCTACCGGCTGCGCTATGTCAATATATGTGGGACACTACCAAGCACACACAGATTCGAGCAATCAACTGTTATTTATTTTTCTTTAGGGTACATCACTAATGTGTCGCCTACCTACATATTGATAATATGACACGGTTAACATGATGGGAAGCTTAAGCAGTCACTATTTGTCGACAGACGCAGTATCTAAGGAATCGCAGCTAAGGCGCGTTGTCGATCATTAGGAAAATTTATAGGTAGGTACCTACCCTAATTTCCGTCTTATATTGTAAGAGTATGGCAGTAACCACAGCCTGTGTATTTGGTTAACTGCCATTTGCTACAATAAGTAGTCCTAAACAAGAAATAGTTTAATTTGATTGGGGGTACATCCACACACGCCTGTCATATCCCCGGCGGTCACGACGCATGGATACGTTCAGAAATTGTTAAAGGGAACTTCTTGAACTTCGCAGTTCGTTCGGAAATCGTATCATCGGCCAGCGGCGAGGGAAAACAAAATATTTGCGCTTCTACGACCTTTGATTTCTAATCTGTGGAAAATGGCTTTGGTATTGTAATTGGAAGGGAAAAACAATATTTGTGCGAGTTATTTGTAATGAAGATATTCATGAGAATGTAGTCTGAAACAATAGTTTGTGCTTGTTTGATATGATGATGTTTAAGCGAGCCAGCCTTTAGGGCACCAACCATGCCACGGGGGCCTTATATAGTTTTAATTTAGTTTTAAATTCTAGTTTAATTCGTTTTAACTTGAATTTAATGTCATTGTAAATTGCTTTTGTTATGTAAATAAATTCACTTATTCATTACAACAATGTACCGAATTGTTTTATTGGCCACATAACTGCACAGCGCTGTTTTGCTCGTATACTGTACACCTTGAAATAGGTGATGTAGGACGAACCTTTATGAATAAGAACCCTTGTATTTTACTGTTTCGGCAAAAGGTTAAGACGCGTAAGTTACGCGCAGGTGGGGGTAAATATTTTGCGTTAGTACGGCTCATATTATGTAAATGTGACCAATAAGAGCACATTTACTGCCGGCCGTAAAACTACCGCACGGGAATAAATATCGGACCGCTGTTACTGCGGCCAGGGATACAACGGAGCTGGAATGCACTAGGCTCACAATGAAATCGACATCAGAGCCCAGCCCTCATACTACGAAATTCGAAAATCGAAGTTCGTATCGTATCGTCCCGCTTACTCTCGTGTTAAATAATATCAGCTTGAGAGGGACGGCACGATACGAAGTTCGAATTTTACACTTCGTAGTCGGGGGGCTTATTTCAAAGTTCTAAATTCGAACTTCGTATCCGATCGTCTCTCTTGCTTTCGTGTTCTTCTATGTTGCTGTAAGCGGGACGGCCGGATTTGAATTTCGAATATCATACTTCGGAGTAGCGTCAGAGGCCTTAGACAAAACACCTGCCACATGTAATATCATTGCCTGCCACTACAGAAACTCTACACTTCTTATTAAATAGTAAGTTTTCTGTTAAAAAAACACTATTAAACAAGCTTTTTTGCTAACTGTTATTTTTGTTGTTGTATTTTTTTTAATACCTAGCCTATACGGTGTCCCACTGCTGGGCAAAGGCCTCCCCTTTCACCTTCCGCATGTGTCTGGTTTCGGCCAAAAACGCTCCAAATCGTCCCGCCATCTCTTTCTTGGTCTGCCTCTGGTCTGGTGTCCGTCGCATGGGACCCAGTCGGTAACAATCCTGGTCCAGCGATCCCGTTGCATTCGGCAGAGACGGCAGACATGTCCCGCCCAGTAACACCTCAGTTGTATTAATTACTTAACAGTTTCAAATGATTCGCGGTTTTATTACATTAGACTAAGGGATATTGACCGCGATTACCTTACTGAAGACACTTACTTATTAATCTATTTTATCTACACACATATCATAAGTCCTCTATAATGCGTTCAGAAACCGTAGAAAATGACCAGCATTGCAGCACGACGACGCCTCCCCCGCCAGCCACCACGACCACCAGGTCCAGCAGTATAGTTATTTATGATACAAGTGCGGAAAGTAGGCAATTCCCAACGAGTGGCGGTGATCTTAACACGAGCGTAAGCGAGTGTTTTAAACCGACACGAGTTGGAAATTGCCTTCCGCACGTATGTCATACAACGTTTTACAATGCATTAATAAAACTCAAAACAAATACCTACCACAGACTTAAATTAAATGAGCAGTATGGTGAAATAATCTCAAATAAATTTTGTAGGCCTAAAATTATTTTGAAACTTTCGACAATAAGTACTTATTTGCATTTGTAAATTTTAAATCTACAAAATTAAAAATAATTATGTTCCTGGCTCCTAATTTTTATTCTATAGACTGTTTTACCAATCGTTACCAATTGCTTGACAAAATTAAAAAGTTTATAAAAAGTTTGGACCATTAATTGGCGGGAACTCTATGATGAGCTAAGAGTACAGATCTATACTTATCTGTGGCGCGCTGCGGCGCGCGCATTGCAAGGTCCGAATTAGACTTGCTTAATTATGTCAACCATGATCGTAGTTTTATTCTAAGACCTTATAATAAAAAAACTGTTTCATGTACTTCTGTTTTATATTTTAACTATAATAAATCTTTAATTATTAACTTAGTTTCGTCAAATGTTTTATCATTTGCGCAAAGCTGAATTATGAAGTCACACCTCTTTGTCATTCTGTTAAACACTAGTTTGGACACAACTTTTTGACATTTAGTAAATTAAAAAACTACTTTTCCACATACAATGACAATGCAAAGAAAAATCCGTTAAGCAGCTGGACTTGAACCAGCAACCTCGCAAAATATGACACAAGGCATTGAAAAATTCGTTAGGTACACCAACGTTAAGTATAGCTTAATTGGTGGAGCGTGGTACGGATTACCGAGGTTGCTGGTTCAAGTCCAGCTGCTTAACGGATTTTTCTTTGCATTGTCATTGTATATTGAATTTCATTCTATGAATGTTTCATAAAAATAAACACAAAAATAATCAATAAATCGATTATTTTCATTACTTTTCCACACACGTGTGGAAAAAGACATCCATATATTTTTTTCGCACACTTGCGAATTCGTGCTAAAAAGACTAACTTTCTATGAACATGTTGACCCACATCAAAGTGCCCTTTCCGAGCAAGTGCATTGTAAAAGTAATAGTCATGTCAATGTCAATGACTTTTCAATATCGAATTCGATGTATCGAATTTGGCAACCAACGTAATTTACAATCATAGTGAAATAAAACGGATCACTCACGTATATAAGTCATGTTCGGTCAGACATGTATAAATAATGTGACATGTATAAATAATACAATAAAAAAAAACAGTTTACGAAACGTCAGCTCGGTATGTTTGTCTATGATTTAAAAAAAACAATCAAATTAGTGACAGGTATGGGTATGATATATGCCTTCGGCTTCTGAACCCATCGTAGAGTACTTATAATATGTGTGTAGATAAAGTAATGTATGCAACTCCACATAATTAGGCCTTAAAACACTCGTGTGATCCTATTATGAAACTCAGCTTCGCCTCGTTTCATAAAAACACACTCGTGTTTTAAGGACCCTCATTATGTAGCAGTTGCATAATAGTAGTTTATGCACATATTATAAGTACTCTAAGATGGGTTCAGAAGCCGAAGGCGTATATAATACCCATACCTGTCACGGTTTTGATTGTTTTTTTTAAATCATAGACAAACATACCGAGCTGACGTTTCGTAAACTGTTTTTTTCTATTATAAAAAAGAAAATCACAGTATTATTTATACACGTCGGACCGAACATGACTTGTATACGTGAGTGATCCGTTTTATTTCACTATGATTGTAAATTACGTTGGTTTTCAAATTTGAAACATCGAATTCGATATCGAACTCACTACTATCGACTATTACTTTACTGCTGGGGTGGGGGTGGTGCTGGCGCTGGCGACGGAGGCGTCGTCGTGCTGTAATGCGGGTCATTTTCTACGGTTTCTGAACGCATTATAGAGGACTTATGATATGTGTGTAGATAAACTACTAATAATAATGTGTAGGTATTCCGAATATTTCTAAATACGCACAGAATTAGGTATATAAGTATGTGCAAAAGGTGAACTTAACTTACTAGTAATTCCCCAAGGTTTCTTCTTGTCAGATATTTAAGTAGGCACTTACTTAAGTTACTTATACCGTCTCTTCCAGCCGCAGCTATGTTCGCGCAACAGTTACAACAACACAGGCCGCAACGCCACTCATAACGCGGGTTAATTATATCAGTGCCGTACTATACTTATTATGTACCTTGGCCAATCTTCCGTCTTTGATGGAATAAAGTGCGGTTTTATTTCATACTAGGTACTAATACAATGTCTACTGAACGCTAAGTATTGTATTATGTATTTTTAGTATTTATTTATTAAGCACAATCATGTATCACAAAATCTTAAAAATTACGGCAACTAATTTTATACCGGGAATAATAAATTATTGCCGTGAAAACCTAAAAGTACTAGCATAGGGGCCGAATTGCTTACTCGCATGATTCCGAATTTCGTCGTTGATTCGTAGTTTTGAATCTCGGTCCATAGGATAACTTGTTCGTTTTAATCACTTTCACCAATCGCACATCACATTACATTATTGTACCACTCATCGTGAAGCAAACACGTATTCACAGTATCTAGCAGGTTCTCTGACCAACAACAATCAAACATGAATGGCTTTACTATTTTAGGTACTTTTAATGGGAAAAATAGAAACAAACATAGTAAAATAACCGCGCCGCGCTATCATTATTTGAAGATTGGAAGTCACTTTGAAGTCTTTTACAATTTGTTTTTTTTTTTTTTTTTTTAATTCATCCCATAAGGGATAGGCAAAGGAACTGAGTCCATACAGCCACGTCTGATGTGTTTTGTAAATTTCTGTATATTAAAGTCCTGTCATCGTCAGAGTTGTGTCAGTCTGTCCTAGTCACGTCCTGTCAACTGCTCATGCCTTCCGTAAAGCGATAGTGTACTTTACAGCGGATAGCTACGGCGAGCAGCAGCCGGCGGATATTTGGGGGTCACAAACGGAGGGAATACGTGTTTTCACTTGAATTCTTCATTTGCTGGGCACTTTCACGTCAATTTGTTGTATAATACACTATTTTTATTATCCACCAAACAACATTAAGCACAGAAACTAAAATTAAATTAACGACACGATCTCCTCTCATCGGTTTCCCGCCAAATTCCTAAAATTTGTTTAAAATCAACACTAATGGTTTGTATTTTTCCGCCACTCGTAAAGACTAAGGAAATTAAGTTCATACCGCCAAAGTCCTTAGTGTTGTTATCCACATTTTTTGTCAAATTAGACCATCAACGCCATCTATGGGCGCTTGAGTACCTAGCTCACCGTGAAGAACCACCTTAAGGTTAGATAGGTTTATATTGAATTTGAATCAGGCCACTTATGAACTTCACGGCTCGCAGCGCTTCAAAAATACAATAGAGTTTGGTAATATGAAATATAGAGAGAATTGCTGTGACTTTTTTGGAAAGCGCGGGTGGTCACGTGGTTGCCACTCAAATATTAGTATGTCAAAGGGAATTTGGCGGGAAACCGATGAGAGTGGATCGTGTCGTTAATTGAATTTTAGTTTCTGTGCTTAATGTTGTTTGGTGGATAATAAAGATAGTGTATTATACAACAAATTGACGTGAAAGTGCCCAGCAAATGAAGAATTCAAGTGAAAACGCGTATTCCCTCCGTTTGTGACCCCCAAATATCCGCCGGCTGCTGCTCGCCGTAGCTCGCCCTAAAGTACACTATCGCTTTACGGAAGGCATGAGCAGTTGACAGGACGTGACTAGGACAGACTGACACAACTCTGATGATGACAGGACTTTAATATACAGAAATTTACAAAACACATCAGACGTGGCTGTATGGACTCAGTTCCTTTGCCTATCCCTTATGGAATGAATTAAAAAAAAAATAGTATGACAAAACTGTCAAAACATTCGACGGAATTTGGCGGGAAACCGATGAGAGTGGATCGTGTCGTTAATTGAATTTTAGTTTCTGTGCTTAATGTTGTTTGGTGGATAATAAAGATAGTGTATTATACAACAAATTGACGTCAAAGTGCCCAGCAAATGAAGAATTCAAGTGAAAACGCGTATTCCCTCTGTTTGTGACCCCCAAATATCCACCGGCTGCTGCTCGCCGTAGCTCGCCGTAAAGTACACTATCGCTTTACGGAAGGCATGAGCAGTTGACAGGACGTGACTAGGACAGACTGACACAACTCTGACGATGACAGGACTTTAATATACAGAAATTTACAAAACACATCAGACGTGGCTGTATGGACTCAGTTCCTTTGCCTATCCCTTATGGGATGAATTAAAAAAAAAAAAAACATAATTTTCATTGTAAATATGAATTTTATTTGAAACAACCGTTTATTCCGCGTGAAAAAGAATTAACTATTGTAAAAATCTCTGATTTCGGTGGTGAAGTTTTTACGTGTGTTATGTGGTTAGGTACTTGTTGTGCTCTTTAACAAGCTTCAAGTGTTTCGTGATAAGATATTGTAGCGATATAACGATTGTAAGTAAGTAATTAAAATCTTAAGCAGGATTTAAGAAACTATTTTAATTCTATCTCCGAACATCAATACCTACCTCATAAATGATCTCTACTACTTGCTTAAGGCACAAAGAGGAGCCTCTTTCATTGGCCTTCTGCATATCGAGCGAAATACACTGATTACGTTCACCTCACTATCCGCGGTTAACGCTGTTATTGTCGTAAAATGGTAGGTATACCAAATCCATCTTAAATCAATAGAAATAGGTATACAGAAGACTTACAAAGTTTGACGTTTTAAAATAACGTACGTAACGAACTCTCGCTCGAGTGACTTTGTAACTAATGAATGAGAAAGAGAGATAGGAAATGAGTACACTGGGAGCATGTACCGTAATTAATTTAAACATTCGCTAACTAAATGGTCATTAATTAACATAACAATAAAAAAAATTGCAGGGGTGTTTAGAATAATTAGCCCGACGAGCTAGTGAAATATCGTGCAAGCATTATTTGACACCCTGTATATTGTTCTAATTATATAATGTTTCATTTTAAAGACAGGTACTTCAATTGTAAAGTAGGCGCGTTGATATACAATCTCTGTTTGTCTGTGTATCTGTCTATGGCTTCATAGCTCCGAAACGGATGGGTCTATTAAATCGAGATGGTTCTTAGCTAAGTTTTATTAAAATCGATTCACACGTTTTCGAAATATTGAATTGATATTGAATTTCGAAATGACAATGTCGGGGGTTTTCCAACTTTTCTAAGTTGCTTAGGTTATGATCTACTCTCAATAAGCTTACTGTCGGTAGGCAATCCAATATCTGCTTACCATGTCTATGAGAGGATGGATCGTGGGCCATCATCATTGGTTTTTATATTTCTTGAATTCGTCAGTAGATCATAACAAAAGATAGATTGAATATTTCATTTTGAACGGCAGGCTTATTGTCCAACTTTCTCGGAATCACAATTGCATTCATTTTGACAGTTTCAAGCCAAGCTCGCCTTGAAGATGAAACAATTTGTATCGCGTAAGGCATGATAATCAAAAGCGATGCCGAGGCATTTGGAAGCCAATTGAACAAATGATTTTGGCAATAAAGGCATCGAAAGCCTTTCGTTACACGAAAGCAAACTTTCCAGGCGAACGGAATCGCGATCCTTTTCGACCTTCAAGTCGGTGCCGATTCCGAGTTTAGACAGTAAAGCCTGCTGCTGTTTCTGATTCCTGCAGGCGCGAGTCCTACTTTAAAAGCAAAATGCAACGCTCAGATCGCAAAGCCAAAGAAAACCGACTGCAAAAACAATTAACTAAAAATTACACAGATAACTTGAATATTATAAGTAGTGCAGGCGGGGGCAACCCAATATCCATCAAATATTATAGCTGATTTGTAATTTTTGTTTGCCCCCGCCAGCACTCCTTATAATATTCAAGTTACCTGTCTATAAAGTCTAGAGTAGGTACCACAAAGGATCAAACATACATAACATACACAGTGTTACGATTCACCACACTAACACATCACTACAGGAGACGGACATCCCTAGCGCGTGGGTTGTCGTTGACAGTTGACATTTGAATCGGCGCGAAAGCGAGTTTCATTTGGCATCCTAATTATCGGATAAATACACATTTGATGTGAGTTACATTCTTATTAATAGGATGATAAACACATTAATATTTCATGTATTTCATCACAAAAATTCAAATTCAAAATTCAAAATTTTATTCAGCAAATAGGCAGTTGAATGCTCTTTTACACGTCATTTTTTTGAGTCTACCAGCGCTTTCGGAAAGACCATGATTGCCAAGAAGAATGCGCCGCAAGAAACTTGGCACAAAGTCATTTTTTCTAAAAACAAGTTACATTAGCTCTTACAATACGCAACCACAGACAAACTACACAAAGAAACCTCACTCTGTCATTAAAAGATTAAGAGAGAAAAAAAAAAATACCGCATTTTAGAAACAAGTGTAAAAAGTAATTATTAAAACAGCAAAACCAGAACACTTTACTTTACTGGCACGTTTTATTTGAGCAGGAGATGTATAGGGTCTCCAGGTCAAATATCTGTGAAAATTTAAATTACAAAGGGATGTATAGGGTCCCAGAATTAATACTATAATATAATACTTAATCTAAATGGCTTAGAGATGTATAGTCTCTAGGGTCAATTTAAACTAAATTAAAATCAGCAGAGGTGTAAAACGCCTCCACGGTCAAATAATAAGTATAATAATACATATACATAAACTGGAGATGTATATGGTCTCCAAATGTCAAATAACAAAAATTTATGAAATATACATTTCATGTCATCATGTCAAATAAATAAAACATTATTTTTGTCAATTGTATTACAATTAGTACGCAGCGGACAACGGCAACAGAGCCGGACACCATACACGAATATCTTCGGGACGCAGCCAAGTCACATTGATGTCCTAATTATCTTCTGTTTTCAACCTTGGCCAGGTGGTGCCATCACATAAGTATTCATCCACTTTGTAGTATGCTTTTTTCAAGAGAGCGGTCTTTATGTATCTTTTAAATGAATTGTGAGGCAATTCCCATGCATCTACAGGCACTTTATTGTAGAACCTCACGCAATTTCCCAAAAAAGACTTACTGACTTTTCGTAGACGAAATTTAGGGACGGCAAGTTTATGCTTATTCCGAGTGTTGAAACCATGCACATCCGACACTTTCTTGAAAGATTTGATGTTCTTGTGTGTATACAATATTACATCATATATATACTGAGAAGCTACTGTAAGGATGTCGATTTCTTTAAAGCGTTCTCTAAGTGAATCTCGGGAGCCAAGATTGTAAATAGACCGGACCGCCCTCTTCTGCAGGATAAAGATTGTCTCTATGTCGGCCGCCTTGCCCCAAATTAGGATGCCATAAGACATAATGCTGTGAAAATAACTGAAGTAAACTAACCGCGCCGTTTCTACATTGGTGAATTGCCGGATTCTTCGTACAGCATAAGCGGCAGAGCTCAATCTACCAGCAAGACCAGATAGGTGTGGGCTCCATTGCAAATTGCGATCTAAGGTAAGCCCGAGAAAAACAGTCTCATCCACGAGGTTCAGCTTCTCTCCATTTAATCTGATAGTAGTGTCAACCTGTCTTACATTAGGCAACGAAAATTTTATACATTTCGTTTTAGCTGCATTCAATAGTAAATTGTTTGCAGTAAACCATTTCAGCACATCTCTTAGAGTCTCATTGATGTGACTTTGATCTTCCTGTTGCCTGTTGACTTTAAAAATGAGAGAGGTATCATCAGCGAACAGTACTATGTCACATTTGTGTTCTAGCAGCTGGGGCAAGTCATTTATGTACACCAAGAAGAGAAACGGACCCAAAATAGAGCCCTGTGGTACTCCAAGCTTCACCGGTGATCCACATGACTGCACTCTATGTATGTCTACTTTCTGGATTCTCTGACTGAGATAGGACATAACAAGGTTCAGTGCATTAGTTGTGAGTCCGTAGTGTTCAAGTTTGCGGATAAGCGTCTCGTGTTCCACGCAATCAAATGCCTTGGAGAGGTCGCAAAATATTCCTATTGCATCTTGCGATTGTTCCCATGCGTCATAAATGTGCTTCATGAGATTTGCAGCCGCATCCGTTGTCGAGCGGCCCTTCGTAAACCCAAATTGCTGACTGTGAAATAGTTCATTAATATTGAAGTGATAAAGCAATTGATTTAGCATAATTTTCTCAAACACTTTACTTAGTACAGGAAGCACGGAAACCGGTCGAAAGTTACCAGGCTCAGATGAGCTGCCAGCTTTGAATAAAGGAATAACTTTACTGTACTTCATTAAGTCAGGGAACACACACTCATCGACGCAGTTGTTAAACACGACGGCCAGATATGGTGCCACAATATGGATGACAGATTGCATTACTTTAACTGAAATACCCCAAAGATCCTCTGTGTTCTTAATTTTCAAAGATTTAAATGTTTTTATAATCTCTTCCGAGTTTGTGTGTTTAAAATCAAATTTCAAGTTACTATCCTTTTGAACCACATTTAAGTATGAGCCAGCCAGCGCAGTGGATGACTTTAAGTCACGAGTTGTATCTATAGCTATATTAGAGAAAAAATCCTCAAAAGCACTCGCCACTTCTAAATCTGAAGTTACTATTCTTTCATCTATCTTTAACTTATATTGGCTATTATGGGGCTTTGATTTACCTGTCTCTGAATTTATTACGTTCCATACTGCTTTTACTTTATTATCAGCGGATTTAACTTTATTACTAAGGTGTTCCGCTTTGGCGGCGACACAAACTTTTTTAAATAGTTTCGAATATCTTTTAACATAGTCTCTAAATGTGGGGTCGTTATTGTAGCTTTTCATTTCATATAGTTCATAAAGTTGAGTCCTACTCCTGTGAATCCCGACCGTGGCCCAGTCACTGAACCTTACCTTCTTACCATTTTTCTTGACAGTCTTAAGTTTGAAAATGTTCCCGAACTCTCGATTTATTACAGTAGTCAGGTCCTTATATAAGATGTTAGGATCATTCTTCTCCATGTTTGGTTGAGGAACCTCATTGATAATACTTTCCTTAAATCTTCCTATACGGTCGTCAGTTACCGGCCTATAAGTAATTAATTGCTCCTTCGTCTGCTTAGGCATTTTAAAAACAGCTTTTTGGCCGCTATGATCGGAACTGAAGCAGTTAATAATTTCTTTGTTCGTAGCTTCACACTTGCAAAAAATATTATCTAAACATGTGGCCGTGTTGGCCGTCACTCTAGTCGGTTCCTCAAAAAGATGATGCAAGTTAAATGATTTAAAAAGGTTCAGAAGTCTCACGGAATTTCTATTTTCGGA
Source organism: Clepsis dumicolana (assembly GCA_963691665.1). Lineage (NCBI taxonomy): Eukaryota > Metazoa > Arthropoda > Insecta > Lepidoptera > Tortricidae > Clepsis > Clepsis dumicolana. Next base: position 13,236,746 of record OY829523.1, on the reverse strand, counting down.
GTCCAGTAAATTGACATTGAAATCTCCACATACTATGATATATTTACTACTATTAAAAACTTGTTTCAAAGCATCCTCCATCACGGACTCGAATAGACTAAAGTCTGAGGACGGTGGCCTGTATAAACATAATACGATGTGATTATCCAATTCAACACACGAAATCTCAATAACTCGTTCTAATGAAAGTTGAACTACATTTTTCCGTTCTTTACACTTATAATCATCTTTTACAATAATCATAGTTCCTCCATGTATTGCTGAGTTTCTAGTGTAAGAGCTGCCAATCCTATAATTACGAATGTTCGATATCAGCTCATGCTGTCTCAGCCAGTGTTCAGTAATACACATTACGTCTATATTAAAAGCATCGAGGAATAATCCGATTTCAATTGCTTTGCTGGAGAAGCCTTGTATATTTTGATGAACCAAAATGAAACTATGCTCCTCCGCTGTCTCGCGCATCAGTTTAAAGACTGGCGGTCCGCGGGCGGCGCGTTCGCGGGGGGGCCGGCGGGGCCGGCGCCGCCGCCGCCGTCCGCCGCGTACCCGTGCCCAGGTTCTATGTTATATGCTAGTAGTTTTGCTGTTGCTAATTTACATTTTTTGGACAGATACAGCCGTGATTCGTTTAGATGAAAACGTTTTATAAATTTATTACTATCAAAAAATTGGTATTTGCTATTATAATTGCTATATCACTATTTGTGAGATCCTGTAATTGGCTCTGTGTTTCCATTCTCACTACTTATATTGTGTTATAAGCTGTTGGTTCTCCTTAAATAAATAAATTAATTAATTAATTAATCTCCTTTGCGTTTCGCAGTCGGGTAAAAACAAAGATGGCTGCCTATTAAACAAAAGCCCCGCGTTTATTATTTTGTCTGATTTGTGTAATATCGTATGTATTCATGTCAATAACAACACGGGTTTGCTCGACCGAAAGATCGGAAGCAGGTGCTGAGCCTGTAAACTTTTACCGCCGATTATAACATAAAACCTCCGCTACATTCAGGAAAGGGGTGGCCCCGTGGCCTTTGCTGGTTCAACTATACTTATATAATGTCAGTCTTGTACTTGCTTCATCCATATTGAAATGCACTATGCTGCATTAGTCATATACTGACGTTCTACAACATTAACTGTCAAGCATCCTTTATGCGGGATGATTTTACCCGATTGCCGAAGGAGGATTATGTTTTTCGAGCTTACCTATGTAAGTACATTATGTATGTATGTATGTATGCACCCTCTGCGGCCTAAACCGTGTGACGGATTTCAATATGTCATTAGATTAATTTCAGTTGTGCGAGTGACATAAGGTCTAAATATTGGTATAATTTAGTTAGTTGTTTTTGCAGTTCGGTTTTTGTTTTTTATTACAAGCACTGCATTAGTAGAGCAAATCGTCTTTTGCTTTTAATAGTAACTGGCCACTTCGCCATGCAATAAGTATAATCTGCAGGAGAACGAAATGCTGATAAGTATCACGTAATTCTAAAACGTATCATCAAGAACTGTTTTGAATGATTTACGGCTAATTACAATGGTTAGTAAAGTAATCTGTAAATGTCTCGTTTTAGTAATGTCAAATCGCTTCGTCGGCGAACTACACTTAAAAACTTTATTTATACCACAATACCAGACATCTACAATCCACTTTTTTATACGCTTAGGCTTGCGTTTGACCACAATCACGCCTGTTCTACAATAAAGTGCCTGTAGATGCATGGGAATTGCCTCACAATTCATTTAAAAGATACATAAAGACCGCTCTCTTGAAAAAAGCATACTACAAAGTGGATGAATACTTATGTGATGGCACCACCTGGCCAAGGTTGAAAACAGAAGATAATTAGGACATCAATGTGACTTGGCTGCGTCCCGAAGATATTCGTGTATGGTGTCCGGCTCTGTTGCCGTTGTCCGCTGCGTACTAATTGTAATACAATTGACAAAAATAATGTTTTATTTATTTGACATGATGACATGAAATGTATATTTCATAAATTTTTGTTATTTGACATTTGGAGACCGTATACATCTCCAGTTTATGTATATGTATTATTATACTTATTATTTGACCGTGGAGGCGTTTTACACTTCTGCTGATTTTAATTTAGTTTAAATTGACCCTAGAGACTATACATCTCTAAGCCATTTAGATTAAGTATTATATTATAGTATTAATTCTGGGACCCTATACATCCCTTTGTAATTTAAATTTTCACAGATATTTGACCTGGAGACCCTATACATCTCCTGCTCAAATAAAACGTGCCAGTAAAGTAAAGTGTTCTGGTTTTGCTGTTTTAATAATTACTTTTTACACTTGTTTCTAAAATGCGGTATTTTTTTTTTTCTCTCTTAATCTTTTAATGACAGAGTGAGGTTTCTTTGTGTGGTTTGTCTGTGGTTGCGTATTGTAAGAGCTAATGTAACTTGTTTTTAGAAAAAATGACTTTGTGCCAAGTTTCTTGCGGCGCATTCTTCTTGGCAATCATGGTCTTTCCGAAAGCGCTGGTAGACTCAAAAAAATGACGTGTAAAAGAGCATTCAACTGCCTATTTGCTGAATAAAATTTTGAATTTTGAATTTTGAATTTTGAATTTTGATGGTAAGCGAAGATGTGGCCTACGATGGAGCACGCTTGCCTAGCAAATGCCCATTCACCCCAGACTTTAAAACGGCCAGATTATTAGTGTTCAGGGAACACAGATTGGAAGAGTCATTTTTCCGGAATGTTTTTCGTATTTATTCTCGTGTGTCTGTCATATTGCACTTTCTTAACGGCATATTTTCCCTCAACCACTCCCCTCTTCGACTAAACATGCGTGAATTTCGCGTAAACTATTAAGATATTGTAAGTTCCACGAGCAATAAATTAGGGAAGCGCCTAATGCTTCAGCGGAGCCCGACGGAGCCCCGGGCTCTTTTGCAGTTCGCTGGCTGTTTTGACGAAGGGACAGACGAGTACAAAGTTGAAAGAGTACGCTAAGGAAAACAATGATAATTTTGGTATTGTGGGAAAGCGAAACAAGATGACTAAAAACGCAAAAACTATAAAGATATAAGTTTAGTAATTTAATGGTTTAACCTACGGTCGTCATCAAGCACAGGGTCGTGGCTTCGAGTTTAATGGTTTAACTTACGGTCGTCATCAAGCACAGGGTCGTAGCTTCGAGTTTTTCAGAATTTATGTGCGAAATTACATTTGCATCATGAGCTTTTACTGCATGCTACTGCCACTACTGCGAAGCAATAGTGTGTGTGAAGTCCCAATCCGCACTGGGCCCGCGTGGAAACTGTGGCCCAAGCCCTCTCATTGTAAGAGGAGGTCTGTGCACAGCAGTGAGACGTAACAAAAGCCTGGTCATGACGACTTACTAGGTAAGTAAAAATATTTGCTTTACATACAAATTAAAAACTTAAAATAAATGCCCCAAATCCTATAATACCTATAATCCTATAATGCCTATCTGTAGCGTGCCTGTAGAAGGCTGGTAACATTGAACATTATTTTATTACTTACCTAGTATTATTCCTGCCCACGACTGTACTGAAATCTTATCACCGATATGATACGAACACGCCCAAACTACTCCAAGTTCTAACTTACAAATAACTCCGCGCGAAAGAGGGCTTATTAAACTTGCGAAGTTCTAAGTAGCGCCATTTGTATCACATTAAAGAAGATTTATCACAGACGTAATTAATGTTTAAATAGATATACATGTTTCTACATATAATATTAGTAGCTTCGCACGTTGTAACCACAATCAAGTCATAACCTTAATTTGACGATAGGTAGTTAGAATGTGTATTCATCTATTACGGCGAATTGCTATTCATTACTCTCCTAATTTATTGTGAAAATGTACCACAGAACTGTAGGTGTCTAACGTCTCAGCTTAATGCTGAGTCAGCGACCGTTTCGCTTTTGCGAGGACACACTTCCTTGAGAAGAAATGTGAGAAATTGTGTGTATTTTCTTGTATTTGTGTCTTCTTGTGAAAGTGAATAAAATGTCCTCTTTCTTTTCTTTCTTCTTTATTTACAAAGGTACATGATTCAGTTTCTTACTGTATAAGTTTTAATAATAGCATTTATTGTTCTCGCCCTGTGAAAATATGTAATCATAAGTTATGTCATAACTCATTGGATTTAACCGCGATTTAAAAACCAAAATATTTTTAACTCCTTCTTGATCCGAATGTTCACACTGTGACGCGAGGGTTTCGCACGCGCACAGCACGCGTCGCGCACGCGCCGCCGCCGCGGGCGCGGGCCCGTTTATCTAAACATCTATACTAATAATCCTAACTAATATTATAAATGCGAAACTAACTCTGTCTCCCTGTCTCTCTGTCTGTATGTTTGTTAAGTACCTCTTAACGGAAAAACCGCACAACCAATTTCGATGAAATTTGGCAAGAAGGTAGTTTGAACATTGAGGAATAATATAGGCTACTTTTTATTCGGGAAAATTGTATAGTTCCCGCGGAATAGCGATAACCGAAATCTACGCAGACGAAGTCGCGGGCAACAGCTAGTATATGTATATTATATACTTATGTCATAGTAGACTATTCAAATTCAAATTTAAATTCAAATTAATTCATTTGCAATAATACGGTTGTAAGATTATTATGTATTAAATTTGTTGTAGCCTGATCATGGTCAAATATAAGAATGGGTTAGAATTTGAAATTTGGTACGATCCAACCATCAGTTTATACCCTTGCTTAAGGGTTATTTTTGCTTAAGTGCCTACTGTACCTGAAGGACAGGGATATGGACGCCCAAACCGCACAAAATCGCCTCGAGTGGAGAAAGCGGACAAGGAGAGCCGACCCCAGAAGGTCGAGCACGACTTTACGAATGCTGCGTAAAGTTACGGTTATCGTATCGAGATCGAAAAACCTCATACTAAATTTTTGTTCCAAATACGCTCACGGGCGGGCGATATTCCAAACGTCATCCTAACTCGACAACGTTTACTATTCGATTTTACGTGACGCAGCTTTCGTAAAGTTGTGCTCGACCGTCAGATAATGGGAAGGGGCTTAGGCGGATGATGATGAATTTGAATTCTAAAACGTGAACGCTTATCCACGACACTGTCACCATACATTACCAGCCTTTTTTACGTCCCACTGCTGGATACAGGCATCCTCTTAGGATGAGAGGGCTTGGGCTATAGTCCCCACGCGGGCCCAGCACGAATAGGGAGCTTCACACACCATTGAATTGCTTCGCAGGAGTGTGCAGGTTTCCTCAAGATGTTTTCCTTCATCGAAAAGCTCATATAAAAACTAATATTATTATCATGGGTGTCATACTTTTTGACATAAGGTAGATGTCTCTATCCCAATAGTTGACACCTTCAATCTTAATACGTAGCAATAAAGGTAACAAGCAGGGTGTCAATTATTGAAATTAACGTGTCAATCATTGAGACGTTTATCTTACATTTTGCTTCGTGAACGGCTAGAATCGACGACGGTTTTTACAAATCGGTAATTAATAAAGTTTTTTGAGGGATCCATTTATTGGTTGAGTCTCACTATAGTTTAATTTTTTTATACAAGGAAGGCAAACGAGCAAGTGGGTCACCTGAAGGTAAGTGATCACCGCTGCCAATAGACACCCACAACCCCGGGGTTTGCGATGCGTTGCCAACCTAGGGAGCGAAGATGAAATGCCACGTTGTGCAAAGTGTCAAACAAAGGGTGTATAACACTCAATAGTACAACACGTATAACATACCGCCGCACGCGCACGCTACCACACGCGTCACGCACGCGCCACGCCTCCTCGCCTCACGCGCATGTTAGCAAACAAACATCATGTTCACGCATTATGATGTAAGCTAAAAGGGGGAAGATCTGATTGAGTGAAGTAGAAATATAAACTTTGACTTTTTCCAAAACAGTGGCAAGTTAATTTAGAACCTTGTTTTTTTTTTTCGATCTGGCTCAGGACAAGGAGTTCTGGAAGACCAGAGGAGAGGTTGGGACACAATTTGTTAAATGCTAACAAACAAATAATAAAATGATAGTGAAAAGGTTAAATTTCAACACAAGGCTACGAGTATAAAATTAAAATCCTGATTCGTCAGTGATAAGGTAAGCCTTCCTATTCGCACATAGGTACGGCTACAACAAAATGTTTAAGACTGTTGACCATCCCAAAGACTTGTCTGCTAAAAACTGTAAGATTACCGACATAAACGGGAATTCAAAAACCTGGCCTGTAGGGTACCTAATTGTGTATCTATTTTGACACTCGTCATCGGATGGATATGTCAGTTTTATGCACGATTGTGACAGCTAGCCGTTTCCGATACCAATTGTCAGCCCATACAACATGAACACGATGGCGAGCGAGTTAGACAATAAGCTACTGATTAGCTAATCAAAACAATTATGTCTGTAATAGTAATACTGCAGTGTGTCAGCGCGTCAGTCAAATTATTATTACGCAAACTCAAGTTCAACAAAAGACAATTATTTAATAATTACGTATGTATAGTTAGGTAAGTACATTTCCCATATTTTTGCTTGTAAATAGAAGAAAAACTGTTTGCACAAAAGATTTATTCCACAAACGTATTCGTATAAAGAAACAAGTCCACGCCAGGTGATTGAGATTACGTCCCAAAATCATTTCTATTTTTATACGTTTTTATACGATTGTTTCTTTTATAGCTCGGCTGTGTCGCCATATTTAAATTTTATTCGCCTTAATGTTGCCACACACGCTACGGCTTGCAATATCATACGTAGAAAACAAAGTCAAGAATGTTGCCATATCGGAGCGCCTCCACCCTACGTGGGTAGTCTAGGGTTGAGATTACCCTTTTAAGGGTGAAAATTCCCTTGTTATGTGTATACAGATGTGGGCAAATAGAAACGATTTCGAAGCAATGTTTTTATTTAGAATGATGCCATTGTGGCGGTTGTACCTGGGGGTTTGATTCGAGCATCCTCAGGATTCCAATTGATACTTTTACATTTGCTTTTGCATTGCATTGCTGTGGGAGATGATGAGATTGGGAGCAGAAGTTGCGATGTAAATTTTGGTTTTATTGTTAATACTGGAGGCTTCATACTGCTACATCAATCGGTGAAGTATTGCAATTAGTTCATCGATAAAAGTTTTAATAGTTAACTAGGAATACGTTCTTCTGTAAATAACAGTTTCTTAGTTCTTTTTTGCTGAATTGGTACAATGCACATTTTTCCATGGCTGAAACAAGTTTTAAAAAACAAAATTAGGTATTGATTTCATAGTGATTTTGCTTGTGTGCAAGTGAAGAGGAAAAAAAGCTCGATATTGGTTCGGAGCCTGTCGTACCGTGTCATTTTTAACCCCCGACGAAAAAGATGGGTAATATAAGTTTGTCCTGTGTATCTGTGTATCTGTGTATCTGTGTGTCTGTGTATCTGTCTGTGGCATCATAGTTCCCAAACGGATTAACCGATTTCGATGCGGTTTGCAATCGAAAGCTAGTTTAATCGAGATGGTTCTTAGCTAAGTTTAATTAAAATCGGTTGACCCGTTTTTGAAATATTTAAATTTTAAATGCTTATGTCGGGGGTTTTTCAACTTTTCCAAGTTTTTTTTTACTATAAACTGACCAGTGATTGACCCCTATCTCACTTGATGGAAGGTGCAGATGAGGTTGGTTAGGTTATAGACACAAGAAAGTCTCGATCGCGTTCCCGTTTACATCTCAATTAGTCTGGGAAAATCGGCAGGACCTCTAGTAGCACGTACCGAACTATTATCAAAGTATTTTACACGTTTACGAGAACGCGATCGAGACGTATCTTTTGCTCTTCGATTACGCTAGGCACTCAAGAAATACATAATAGCATTTCTATCCTCTGTTTGTTATTTCCGTGTCATAAAACAAATCATGGGGCACGTAGCCGTCAGTTGAGGTGCTACTGCACTGGCGTGAATTTTTTCCCTAATTAAGGCGGCACCGTGTGCGCATGGCGTCGCGTAAATCATTCGCCTTATTAAAAGAATTCTACGAATCGAACCACCTTAAGAAAGCCGCTCACCCCTTAGCGGGAAATCAACCCTGTAGGGTCCCCTTAGGGGTGAGTTTGAAATGTAGGCAAATTTTAAAAGTCATTGATAAGTAGGTGTAGAAAAGTAATGCTTTTTAATATCGCCGAGTGTGAATGATTTTGGTGTATTAAGTTGAGGTAGTTCGGAATTTATTGCTGAGAGTTCGGGAATTAATTTGTTGTGTTCCCAAATGTGTGCATTCCCAAATGTATTATTTTTTTTATTGATTATTTGGCGTGAGTACAGTTAGTTAGAAAAGCTTTATTATTAGCATACTAAGTGATATAAAATAACTTTCTAAGTATATGACGTTAACTTAGGTACCTACCTAAGACCTAATTTAGTAATAATGGGATGAGAATTATCATGGGACAAGACGAATTTATTATACGTGTTTGAAAAGTAAGCTCAGCTTGAGAAAGTTACGTCCTACAGTAAAATGCTTGTTTGAAATGTTTGTTTTTGTCGTTGTTGTAACTTAAGTAGGTACTGGTTCGATTCTCGGGTTATGCTATCTTTTCAAGTTTGCAATCGACTCGTTGGACAGCAGGCACTGTACGGTCGAGGAAATTAATTCCTTATCCACCATGGAACCTATTAACAGTAAACGTCATAGTTTTACTATGAAAATGTTCTATGGTGGGTCAGGAATTAAAATCCTCTACTGTACAAAGGCGAATTTTCCCTAGAAGGGATCTCACTCAGTTAACTTTCAAGCGATAGACAGGACATCCGAAACAACGAGTAGACTAGACTCACAAAGAAAAAATAAATAGTTCGTCTATCACGGGAATCGAGTCTCGAAGATTTTTTCTACTTTTCTGCTCCTAAGCAAAATGTACGCACTGTGGGGTATTTATATTGGTCATTGACATATACATACAGACATATAATTTTTATGTTTCTGTAATCTTCACATAAACCTCTATAATACAGAATTATTACAGATTTTTCTCTTTACACACTTCGGAAATAATTAGTCCAGACTGCTTTATCTGTGACAGACGGACGGACTGAGTTGCACCATAAGGGTTCATTTTTACCATTTTGGTCCGGAACCCTAAAAATCGAAACCTGGAATTATCCTAAACAAACATTGTATGTACCCTACTACAAAGTATTGTCATTATTCGATTCACTATGTAATTGTAGTGTAGTTTAATAGATGATCTCCATAACGGCGCGCGGGTGGCGTGGGGGGAGGGAGGGGGGGACATTATTAGCCCACGCTTGATCCCGTATAAATTGCGCCCGCGATCGGATCGTAGCTACAGGCGGGTTCGATTACTGTTATGATTTTATTTAATTTTTGAAAGTTGACCAAAAAGGCGGCAATTTTGATATTTTTTGTGTGGCAATACCTACTTTACATACACAGGGTTTATAGTTTTGATACTTTTAAATTTTTACTTTCACTTAATTAGTAGTTTTAAATTTTAACACAGCCAACGCAAGAACCTCTTCCAAAAATCAAGCAAGTTTAAATAGTAAAAGGTGACTAGTAGTAGTAGTAGTAGTAGTAGTGGTGGTAGTGGAAGTGGTGGCATGTTGAGCGGTTGTTGTTGTGCTTCGTAAATGGCCTCGTGGAGAGTGCCGAAACGCGTCAGCGTTTAGTATAGTGGTGGTGGTGATAGTTGGGTCTGTGTGGCATGTGTTGATTCGTGTAGCAGTGGAGGCGGAGGTGTTGCATGGAAACATACATTTGCCGCACAGATATAACTATTTGTCATTAGTGGTCGCGGGTGAGCAAAGTAATTGTTTTTTAGTTCATAAATATGGACCTCCGCAAAGTAACGCTTGATTCAATAAATTGCTCAAAATGACGTCGTGCACATTTTTGAACTGTACAAATAACACACAAAAGAAAAACAAAGCACAAGGAATCACATTCCACACGTAAGTAAATAATATACTCATTATCCAGGTGGTATATTCCCTTGAAGTTTGACATGTCAGTCTAATGACAGCTAATGAGTGACGGCCGCAGTTTGTCAGCGCTAAAGAGGTGCGTGGCGTGTCTTAATGTTTAAAGTCTGGAAGTGGTAAAGGCTGTAAGGTTTATTTCACTATGATTGAGTCTCACGGTAGTTTCATGTTAAAAAAGATAAAACCTATAATGGAGGCTTGACTGACGTTTATGAATAAGGCCCTATGTGTCTACGTATTTTACTTACACTCGTTTGTAACCTACTCGTATTACCCTGTTAACAAAACGGATCAAGCCTTTTTTTTAGTGTGCTGAAGTGTCCCACTGTAGGGCAAAGGCCTCTCCCCTGAATCTCCACAAGTTTTATTGCACCTAATTAGTCTTTAACCAAATCCACTGTTAACAAGTGAAGCGCAAACAAACAGACTGATTGGAAAAACCAAGAACGTAATTTCCTTAAGTCGCAATAAATCCCTGTCAATTACAACTAAGCGAGCACCCTGTAGATCGGGCCCCGATTCATTCGAGCATATTTTCATAAATGCAAACATTCAGAAAGAATTTCCTTGGAAAGCTCATAAATATTTCCCACTTTTAGTACTCCTAACAGTTTCCAACCAGCGCAAAACCGACCCTATAACCTAAAGGGTAAGGTGTATATTTTTCCGGGGCGACGAAGTCATAAGCGCGTTTTTAAACGGAAGCCGGGAGTCCAAATTAAAGATTAATCCGAATCTCCAATAAATATTGGAATGAATTCGGTCTGAAATTGGAATCGAAGAATTGGAACTTATTCCGGGGCCATTTGGAGATGAGGTGTTTTTCCAAGTGAGTTACGAGTTATGCGCGCGTTTTTTAGAGGCGAGCGTTGGTTGGGCGCGGAAAAACGGCTAAGCGAGATTGTAATAATGATGAAGTGATGATTACGAGTGGAGATAAAGCCCTCTATAAAACGGGGATGATGCGATTTTTAAAATGTCAAAACGATCGGTTAGTGTGAAGTTTGTATTGAATTACCCACTATGACGTCATAATTTTTCATCATCATCATCATCATGTCAGCCGAAAGACGTGGACTGCTGGACATAGGCCTCCCCCAAGGCTCTCCACTCAGACCGGTCTTGTGCTTTCCGCATCCACCGCGGTGTCGCGATCTGTGTCTAGGTAATAATTTTTATGCTATCATAATCATTGGTTTTAGAAAAAAAAGGTTTGTGCCAAGTTTCTTGCCTTTCTGAAATTTTGATTTTGTGAGCATATAACTTGTCCCATAAATAAAATAAACCAATCGTAAAATAAATCATTGCAAAACTATGAAACCCTAACCCGAAAGGCATAGCATTTTTTTGCAATCTTCAAAATGGGTGTCATTTTCCGTCGATTAGATTTTTTTGTTAATTACGCGATTGCAGGGCTGAAGGGGTAATTGGATTAAAATGATTTCTTGCCGTTGCTGAGACACTTCTTTAATTAATTGTTCTTTTTTGGTGATGCTTTTTAATTTTGTAATTTAGGGCGATGTTTTTAATTCGTTTGTTTTTTGCAGTAACATAGCTTTATTGTTTTGATCGGAAACGCAATAGACATACGTAGGTATAAGTTTTGGTACTGTTTGCCAATGAACAGTACCTATACCTACTCAAAGGATAGGATCTGTCCATCAGAGTTCGTATGCGTACACACTTAAAACTGTTTGTATGGAAACAACCTTTTAAATTACTTTCTCTTTTGATTGCGTTGACTCAAAAGTTTGATTTTTCCACAGCTTCAAGAGACAGGCTTAAGTAAGTAAGTTGATATGAATTTCAGCGTGCTACCTCCACGCGGTCCAGAGAAAAAGTGTTCTGACAGACAGACAGGCAACAAAGTGATCGTATAAGGGTTCCATTTTTCCTTTTGAGGTACGGAACCCTAAAAATGTAGAAAGCTCGCCAACAACAAGTCGATCTTTAATTCAAAATGCACTAACGCACACAACCAACAAATGAAGCAATGCGCTCCAAAGTTGGAGATAAAAGCGTTATCAAAACTTCAGGTTTGCAAACACACGGTCCCCATAATTTACATGGCGGTTTCCTTCCAGTTAAAATGTGGTGTTACAGTCTCACACGTTTAGCGAAATATGTGATCTGTAACTAGCGGGGACAATTGAGAAGCTGGTTTGGGGCGAAGAGTTAAGAAGGGCTAGAACATCCAATGGATACATTTAAAGTAGGAATAATATTGTTAACTGTTAATATACTACTCAAAAGATTAGAAAAGTTCAAAAACCCCGATATTTTCATTTCAAAGTTCAATATTTCATAAACTGGTGGACCGCTTTTAATGAAACTTAGCTAAGAACCATCTCGATTAAACTAGCTTTCGATTAAAAAAAACCTCATTGAAATCGGTAAATCCGTTTGAGAGCTATGATGCCACAGACAGATACACAGATACACAGGTCAAACTTATAACACCCCTCTTTTTCGTCGGAGTTAAAAATAGGGGCCACTAAGTATTTTGGTCGTTACGTGTAAATTATATTTAACAGTGAACATTTAACTCACATTGTGTTTGAAGTTAGGTAACATGATGGCCACATGGCAATAAAATAGTCAAAAATTATAGTTTAAAATTCCATGAAATAAAAATTAATCATTTCATGTCAAATAAAAATGTCACTGATTTGGAACAATAATTAAAATAATCATACAATAGTAATGCCAGAAAAAAACCTATTACAATAAATAAAGACCATTTTCACATTAATTGCGGTCGTTATTACGGAATTCCTGTACTGGAAGTAATAGTTTTATTTGAATTAGCTGTGATCATGTTTTACGTGTAGTACTTCATGTCTAAATAAAATAAATATATTATTTAATACAGCTGCTCAAAAAGTGGTACTTTTTGTGGCTAAGCATCGCGCGGAAAGTTGGATTTTTCGAACTAGTGCTCTTTACTTTTCCAACGCACCGGCAGAAGCAGCTCCCCGCGTGAAAAAACGTCGTTTGGTACACGTGCGGAAGCGGAAGTGTAATTTTCCGTACTTATATCAAAAATATTCGTATTCTTTGCCTAGCAGAGGGTCGAGCACGACTTTTCGAAACCTGCGTCACGTAAAATCGAATAGTAAACGTTGTCGAGTTTGTATGACGTTTGGAACAACGCCCGCCCGTGAGCGTATTTGGAACTCAAATTTAGTATGAGGTTTCTCGATCTCGATATGATAACCGTAACGTTACGCAGCATTCGTAAAGTCGTGCTCGACCCTCTGTTCGTCGCATCTACGGCGTCCTCGGTCTCCCCCCCCCTCACCATCGGCAGCTAATTGAGGATTTACCGCGGCGACGTCGGCGCCGGCAGACGTACGGCCGCTGGCGCCGCACTAAGTGCTCTGCTTTTTATTGATACAGAGATCTCTGGGTATTTCGGAAGTTTCGCAAAAAGAAATGAGGTTAATCGGGGTGAACGCGTGACAATTCATAAAGCATTAACACTTTAACAGTCCCCATACAAAATGGTTCAATTTCGACGTAATCAAGCAAAAATCCACTAGGATCGCTAGGTGAAGTACTCGTATATCTGTCATTTTCCACCAATGAGAGACAAGCTACTGGCCTATGATTGGCGGAAATGGCCAGACCGGTTTACTAATGTTTCGGCAAAAAACGTTTGGCACACTGATTCATTTCCCAAATGTTTCATTTGGTCAAAATGCATTTTTTCCGAAACTGTAAACAGATATTTCAGGATTTTTATAAAACAAACCTACCCTAACTTATAGGGTTCTACGAGATGGCCCTGAAATAAGTCCTGAAATATTTACAGCTTCGGAAAAAAAGCATTTTGACCAAATGAAACATTTGGGAAATGAATCGTTTGCCAAACGTTTTTTGGCCAAATGGAAGTACACCGGATAGACCTCACTCGATACTAGCTATTATAGTGGATTTTTGACTCGCGAGTGCCCTCGTAACAACTCTACAGGATCCTGATTTTTTTACGGTTTAAGAAAACAAAAGAGTTATGACAAGTGCGAAGTAGATTATGACAAACATTACATTTTACATGGAAAACAAATCCCGAAATTAAGCATCTAAAATCGCCTGCCTTCTCAAACCACGCACTTCAGCTAGCAACGGACCAAATTAACCAAGAGTCTTAGCAAATTACAATCAAACCCGAATTACCCGGAGACAAGACTGCGGTCGAACAAATTCAATTAGGTCCCCCCCCCCCCGCTAAGTGCTAAGTGCCAGTTAATGGCAGATTTACGGAGTGCCAGAGATTTATGGGTGGTCAGCGGAAACGGATTGGCACGGGACACGGGATTCGGGGCAATAATAGAAACAAATGAACGGAGAGTTTGTTGAAACGCTTGGTTGTATGTAGTGGGTGGTACAAAAAAAGGATTTCTTATTGTAGTCCTGGCTGGCTGGTAAAAGATGCTTAAGGAGAGATGATTAGAAGAAACTCCACCGACATAAGTGTAACTCTTAAGTTTGACGATGATTATCTATCAAAGTGTTAACGAAGACGGCCTTAATTCTTAAGAGTTAGAAAAGTTGAAAACCTAAGACATTGTCATTTCAAAGTTCAATATTTCAAAAACGGGTGAACCGATTTTAATGAAACTTAGCTAAGAATCATCTCAATTACACAAGCTTTCGAATAAAAAAACTGCATTTAAATCGGTCAATCAGATAGGGAGCTACGGTGCCACAGACAAATACACAGATGTACAGGTCAAACTTATAACACCCCTCTTTTTCGTCGGGGGTTAAAAAATATCGCTCAACATAATTATATCGTCGATACGGATTTGCCGAAGGTGGCGGGTCTGTCGGTGACGATAAACACGGCGCAGGTGCGGCGCTATTGGAAAACTTGCAGATTAACGGACGCTGCTTACTGCTCACTGCTGGCTGGGCACGGGGAATGGTTGTCGATACAAAGTTCAATATTACAAAAACGGGTGGACCGATTTTAATAAAACTTAGCTAAGAACCATCTCGATTAAACTAGCTTTCGAAAAAAAAAAACCGCATCGAAATCGGTCCATCCGCTTGTGTGCTACGATGCCACACAGATACGCAGGTCAAACTTATAACACCCCTCTTTTTCGTTGGGGGTTAAAAATACGAAGCGACAAGGAAAGAAATTATTTCAGCGATTTAACCAGGCGTTACCTACTTAAAAACAACAACAGCAACAACAATTAAGTTGCTCCGCGACCACACGACGGGCAAAAAATGCATCATAATTATGTACGCCATGCAGAGGGTCCAGCACGACTTTACGAATGCTGCGTTATCGTAACGAGAAACCTCATACTAAATTTTAGTTCCAAAGTTCCAAATACGCTGACGGGCGGGCGCTGTTCCAAACGTCATACAAACTCGACAACGCTTACTATTCGATTTTACGTGACGCAGCATTCGTGAAGTCGTGCTCGACCCTCAGTGCCGCCAACTTCACTACCAAGCGAATCAATACTTGTCACATAAGCCTATCACCACCAATGATATTACATATAGTAAAAAAGAGGTAAGTAAATATGTCACCAGCATGCCGCAGCATGAAGCGCAGAAAAGGATACAATTGTAGCCTCTTTGACCTCAGTCGACCTTAGCACAACTCACAGTGCGACTCCTATCTCGCGCGAGAACAACTGCCCGTCCTTTTCTGTCACTCAGAATGCAACGGTACGGGTAATATAATCTCGCGCGACAAACAAAGTCGCGGCCAGTCGTGCTAGCCGTACTGAGCGATGATTTTGACATTTAAAAAAAATTCTTCACCACTCAAACCATCGACACATAAGCACCTCCATTCCCCCCTCCCTCACGTTGGTGCACCTACCATTAATTTGGTGTTGTATCGACTGCTACATTATCGACCACTCGAATTAAAAGCGATAAATTGCGCCGCACGATTAAAAAAGTTAGCGGCAATGTTCGGCAATGCGCGTTGTTTATTGGTCTATTTTATTTTAAGATGGCGATTCCAAGATGGCGGTGCAAATGATTTACTTTGTTTTTTTTTCTAAAATTGATGGTAATTTGTTTTGTTGCAGTTATTTGATTTTTTTAACAAGATTTACAAAAGATTGGGGACACTTCATAATGTCGATTTTATGTTAGAAAAATACTTACTAAAACAAAAGAACCAAGAGATATATAGACATTCGTATTGTTGTGTTAAGAAACAAGATTCGAAAAAAAAAAATTTTTGCTGACTGTACTTGCATGTAATACAATTGCTTATAAAATATACCCATAAAATGTTATTTCAATCCGACCATATAACTTGGTAAGATTTGAGGTAATAAACAAACAATATGTACCTATGTTAATTAATAATAAGCTTGTAAAAAATAAAATGCTACGAAATAATACAGGTACACAGTAAAATTCGAACAAAAAAAACTGTCATGATTCTCAAAGCAAAACAGATATTTATTGAGTGGTGGAAGTAACAAAAAGCCTCCCCGGCGGGGAATCGAACCCCGGTCTCCCGCGTGACAGGCGGGGATACTAACCACTATACTACCGAGGACCGTGTTAGCAGGGGCGAATTAAGTTATACCTTAGTTACACAAACATTTTTAGTTAAGTACATTCATGTTCTCGCTTCGCTCGTGGTACTCGCGCTAATAGTAGTTTATGCAACTGCTACATAATGAATGAGGGTCCTTAAAACACGAGTGTGTTTTTACGAAACGAGGCGAAGCTGAGTTTCATAGTAGGATCACACGAGTGTGTTAAGGCCTAATTATGTAGCAGTTGCATACATTACTTTATCTATACACATATTATAAGTACTTTAAGATGAGTTCAGATGCCGAAGGCATATATCATACCCATACCTGTCACGAATTTGATTGTTTTTTTTTAAATCATAGACAAACATACCGAGCTGACGTTTCGTAAACTGTTTTTTTTTGTAAAAAAAAAGTCATATGATTAATTATACATGTCGGACTGAATTCGACTTATGTACGTGAGTGATCCGTTTTATTTCACTATGATTGTAAATTTCGTTGGTTGTCAAATTCGAAAAATCGAGACATCGAATTCGATGTCGTAATGACTATTACTTTACTGCTGGACCTGCTGGTCGTGGTGAGGCGACGATGTACTGCAATGCTGGTCATTTTCTACGGTTTCTGAACGCATTATAGAGGACTTATGATATGTGTGTAGATAAAAAAAGTAGACACACACACTAGCCTACTTATAAGCTCTTTACACTGACTAATAAAATATACATAATTTTATTAGGTATAGAAATCGAGTCTCGTATATTTTCTCCCAGTGTTTTAAGTTGTCCAGTGATAGCAGAGCCCTGCTCATAAGCAAAATATACGCAGTGCTGGGCGATTTTATATTGGTCATACTTACATATAATTTTGAGATTTATCTGATTAGGTAGTTATGCTAAGAGCTACCTTCTACCTTATTTATTATGTTTTGTTTCCACGGCAATTTGTATGGAAACACATTTTCAATGACTTAGGTACCTATTTTTTGATTGTGTTGACTAGAAATTTAATTATTTCACAGCTCCCTGCGTTCTAGAGGAAAAGGGTCTTGACAAACACACAGACGGATAACGGAGTGATCCTATGAGTACGGGTTCCGTTTTGCCTTTTGAGGTACGGAACCCTAAAAACGATCGATAAAGAACCCGATACATTATTTACAAATCTAGTCGCTAAGGTGGGATCTATCCGTCTATCTCACCCTCCGCACCGGAGCTAAACAGCGGCAGCGCTGCTTCCTAGCGGCCGGGCCTCATACTCGTATTATAATTAAGGGTAGTTTACACGGTCCGGAGCTAACCTCAGTTTAGTAGTTGCAGCACAGACGGACAGACCGCTGACGCAGTTGGTTGCTAATTACCATCGACCTCTTAAGTACCTACGTCTGCTGCAGGGCTAGCGTGCTCATTACAGTTAATGACCTCTTGACCCAATGACGAACATGTAGAACAGTATTTAAAATATTTAAAAACCGGCCACCAGTGTGTCGGACACACCCAGTGCCCCGAGCACGAATATTCGAATCCTACGTAACGTAATCGACTAGTAACGTTATCGAGATTTTTTTATTATGACATGACGTTTTTGGTACTTACTATACAGGGTTCGTTTTTAATGAACCGTCAAGACTTCAGCCAGCGTGTGAAGTTTTTTTATAAATAGATATAAAAATAAAAGCTCTCATTTATATTGTCAATTAACAGAGGCAATGAATGTATGGAAAACATTTTTTTTAACCCCCGACAAAAAGAGGGGTGTTATAAGTTTGACCTGTGTATCTGTGTATCTGTCTGTGGCATCATAGCTCCCAAACGGGTGGACCGATTTCAGTGCGGTTTTTTTCAATCGAAAGCTAGTTTAATCGAGAGGGTTCTTAGCTAAATTTCATTAAAATTGGCTTGTTACCCGTTTTTGAAATATTGAACTTTGAAATGGCAATGTCGGGGGTTTTTCAACTTTTCTAAGTTGGTTAGGTTATTAAGTAAAAACTTTACAGTGGTGTTCATTCAGATTTACTCAACCCCTGGCTGAAGTCTTGACGGTTCATCAAAGCGAATCCTGTATTATTTTGACAGCTTTTTAAGCAAATGAACTAATGAGCTTTTTATGCACTAAAACCACTTTTCTAAAATAAATCAGGACCATGACTGACTGACAGACAACGTACAGCCTAAAGTACTGGACCTAGAGACTTGTAATTTGGCAAACATAAACCTTCAGTATCCTAGAGGTGCACTAAGAAGGGATTTTTCGATATTCCCACTTGATAGGGAACTATCCCATATTGAAATATTTTACGGGCATAAGCTAGTCACTTCTAAAACAAAATAAAAGGTATGAAATTCACAGCGTGCTAGCCGGGTCGGTCATTTTAGGGAGAGTAACGGCCAAGTTGTTTAAAGCCATGTTAATGAAGGCTCTTAATGCGCAACGTCGCTATTTAGCCAAGTTGCTGTGTACCACAGAATAACTAATAGTATAATACTACTAAAGTACAGCAGGCTCACTCTAGAACAAAAGCCAAGTTTAGGTATAAAAAATTACCTGCGCTGTCACCGTTGCTTGGACGCTAAAATGAATATTCCGTTGGGCACCGCTGACTCGAAATAAGTTGGCGGCAAAATATTAAAATAGGTAATAGGGTATATTAATTCACCAAACTTACGGTTAATAAGTACTTAAGTAAGAAGTACATTTAGAAGTCATTGTTCGTTGCAAAAATTAAGATACTTAAATTCTGTCAAACTAATGATTTATTTTAGTGAGTTACAGTTATTTATTGTAAGAAATGAAAGTAAATGAAATTAATTTATTCGAGAACAAATTCCATATGCTTACAATTAGACCATTTGAAAATTGAATTGAATGCATACAAACTATACAAAATATTATCACAATAAATAAACAAAAATCAATTAATGAAATTCAATTCAATCATCACCATTAAATAAATAAATTAAGAGCTACTGTAACTTGTGTTTAGACAGAAACCAGTCAAGAGCGAATCGGACTCGCGCGCCGAGGGTTCCGCTTCCAACCCATAATATTCCTGCTACTTTCCGACAGTCCGTTCAATGCAGGATATTTTGATACTAACAACTCAACAGAATTCCTTTTAATATCTCCCAATCGTCCATTAAAGGAATCTAATAATCAGCAGTAGGGTAAAAGCTCCGTGGGGGTGCAATGGCGTGCGATGATTCTATTAGGCAATGACACGCTCCTTTACCCTGCCACGGGCCAACGGGTTCCACTAAATGTTAGCCCTCTATTACACTTTAGTCGTAAAAAATGCGTAGGTTGCATTACATTGCTGCGGGCGATTGACGCTTCTAACTCGTTTGCTGCACGGCTTCGCAATGTAATGCAATGTTAGCAATCTCTCTTACAAATGTAAACGCAGGGTAACTGACGTTACTTTGAAAGGTTTCGGTAGATTCGTTTGTTTTGACGATTAGGTATTTTGTTTTTTGATTAGTCTATTTTATGTAAGTAAATTTAATTACGTGGCCTTCATTTAAGAAACTTAAAAAAAGTAGGTGTAATTTTTTTATCTAAGTATTCAATACCTACTTAATTTGTCATCTCTTAGTTAATGATAAATAGCGCATTAACCGGAGTACAATACAATACAATACAAGTATTCTTTATTGAAAACTACTACTTAGTACTTACTTGGAGTACTTAGTTGGTTAGTAGCATACACTGCAGAAACAAATAACAATGCCCCTAGCACGAATATTCGAATCCTGCGTAACGTAATCGAGTAGTAACGTTGTCGAGAATATTTGTATGACGTTTGGAACAGCGCCCACCCGTGAGCGCATTTGGTACTCAAATTTAATATGATTTTTCTAGCGATACGATAACGTTACTACTGAGCCCCAAGCACGAATATTCGAATCCAACTTTTAGTGCCAAATACTCTCACGGGCGCCGCTGTTCCAAACGTCATCAAATTTTGCCGATAACGCTCCACTCGATTACGTTACGCAGCATTCGAATACTCGTGCTCGGGGCTCTGAGCTGAGGCGCCTACCATTTCAGTAGTTAGTAGCATTTTTGCTGTCAAAATAATATGATTGTACACTAATTTAAGCTACCTGTATGTATACCTACAAACTATTGAATAAATCTTTTATTTACGTATTTTATTTACTCGATTACGTTACGTACGTAGGATTCGAATCATGTTCGCGATACAAACTCGAATGTCCCAAAACTTAACTACGCAAAACATAGAAAATATTAATAAAATCCTCTTATTGAAAATATTGAATGATACACATTTTAGCCGCATGGGGTCGCTAATGTGGAACCCCTTCCTGATACTATCAGGGGTCGTTTTTGATTTAATTCAGTTTGTTCACCATTAGGCAAGATTTATAGACGTTTATAGAGATTAAAAACTAACTGAGTCGGAATAAAGTTATTCAATTTAATGGCCAAACTGTTTAATTGTTAAAAGTAAATAGACATAAATATGGATTAAAGTTAGTAATATTACGTGTTAAAGTTTAACGATAATAGAAATTAACTGGGACCATGATTAAACTCGAATATTTTAATGTACCTAAGTATCTACATTATTGAAGAAGTAAAAGGTACTTAATTGTGTAATTAGCAAGTTGTGCCCGTTTTTTTATGAATTCTATCGTGAAAAAATTACAAGGCATTTCAAGAGGAGATTCCGTTCTAATATGGTTCTAATATTTATCAATTAACCACGTCTTTAAACGAATATTACGTCAAACCTCCGTGCGCACGAATGTCATCCTACTTTTGTTCACAAACTAATCAAGGTAGGTACGGTCGCGGAAATTAATTCCTGACCCACCGTGGAACCTTTTCACAGTAAACGTCATAGTGACATCTCATAGCTTGACAAGGAAAATCGTTATGACGTTTACTATGAAAATGTTCTATGGGGGGTCAGGAATTCATTTCCTCGACTGTACCTACGCTTTACTGACATACGTGAGTGATCAGCTGAGGCCTAAGCACGAATATTCGAAACCTGCGTAACGTAACGTTATCGTATCGAAATCGAGAAACTTCATACCACATTTTACTTCCAAATACGCTCACGGGCGAGTGCTGTTCCAAACGTCATACAAACTCGATAACGTTACTACTCGATTACGTTAGGGGTGCGTGTCGGATAACCTCCTCGTGTGCTCGAGCGTTACGGTTCCCTCTAAGAGTCTTAATCTTAAGGGGAAGAGTAGCGTTTGGGCCGGTGCACCCTGGGCAACAACGGTTAACTATTTTATTTATTAAAATAGTTAACCGTTGGCTAATATCTGACGAAGGGGGGGAGGGGTTGGGTTTTTAGGTTAGGCTGTGAAGTCTAACTAACTAACCACAACGTTAACATTACCGAACAACGTCTTAAACACTGATAGTGTCTTTATACTCTACATTGGCGAAATCATCGATTGTATCGATGGAGCCATATTTTTAAAAATTGAATTGAATTGATTACGTTACGCAGGATTCGAATATTCATGTCCTCTGAGGCCCGAGTACGAATGTGCGAAACCTGCGTCACGTAAAATCTAATAGTAAACGTTATCGAGTTTGTATGACATTTGGAACAGCGCCCGCCCGTGAGCGTATTTGGAACAAAATTTTTGTATGAGGTTTCTCGATCTCGATACGATAACCGTAACGTTACGCAGGATTCGAAAAGTCGTGCCCGACCCTCTGATCAGTTTATTTCACTATAATTAAGATGGCTGACTGCAGTGCGTAGATGCATTTACCTGAACGTATAAGACTTATTGCAGTTATTATCAAATTTAAAAAAGAATTGCGTGTTTGGCTAAGAGAAATGTCTTTTTACTCTGTTAAAGATTATTTGAATTATGACACTAAAGTATTTTTTAATTGACCTAATAGATAATTGTTGTATACCTAATTGAAATATTCTTTTGTAATTAATGATGTATATTGGACACGTTGTAGGCATTATTAGGACATTTAATTAGTATTATACAATAATAATAATAATATTTGCATGCTAGAACTAGCTAAGTGTGTACTAAACCTTTAAATTAAGACCATTATGTAATCCACACTTAACGCGAATAAATGAATTTGAATTTGAATTTAGAGTACGAGTAAACTTGAAACTCCCTAATAATATAAGAAGCCATAGGTCCAATGTCCCAATTCTACCCCCACCTAGTGATTTTGGAGTAATATCCCCTGAAATACCTATGCGATATTTTCATCAAAATGGAGACGGTTAAAATTCAGTGCTGAGAGAAACTGAAAGTGACAAGTAAATAAGTAATCTAATAAGAAAGACTTTACTTCCCCATAAAAGTGATTCATTCCCCGAAATATGACTTTAACCCTTTAGCATAATTGCAGGGTACACGGAACAAGCCTAGTCATCTTAACTGTTTGAGTTATTTGAAAGCTTGGAACGGTGTACCCAATTATCCATATAATTTTCACAAAAGACAAGTTACATTAATATTTGTATCCGTAACTGAGTGGTAACTTATAATCTTTTGAGTTCTCTACATTTTGAGATTAAAATCTCGTTTACAAAAAAAAGTGACTGTCATGTTAACATGTTCTTTCCGTGTACAGTCGAGTTCTCCAATATCTATACAGTCAACGTTCAAAAATATATATACACATACCTTATTGCCAGTTACATAAAGTCTGTGTTTAGATATTTATGAACCGTTGGCTGTACAGATATTGGAGAACTCGACTGTACCCCTCAATTGAAGTATACCTAATTACGTCATTATTTCATTTATTATCTATTAACCACCCGTAGGAATGTACAGAATATCATAGCAGCATTCTTCCTTTTCCCAATTCAAACCAACTCCAATCAATAGACTCCCCCTCTATCTAACAAGCGATCAAAAAGCGTAAATCCCCAAAAGTTTCAACGGAAGCGGGCACGTCCGACCGCTATCGTGTCTGAAAATCGTCTGAACAAAAACACGTGGGGTGACCCGAGGATAGGGGCGGGGCCAGCGCGGAAGCAACCATTCACAGACGCCGCAGATCCCCCCTCTCGCTCGCACTTGCAGCTACTCCGTCCGAACGCGCGAACACACTACTCGATTCTTCATATCTCGAGTTTTTTTATTGCTGTTTAAAGTTTAGCGAATATGGTGGTCCGCAATCCGTTTAGAATGTTGCCAATTTTGTTGTTTAAGGATTCGCTGTGAGGTGGATTCGAATCGATGCATTTGGGTGTTTGATTTAGTAAATGTGTTTTGTTGAATCTAATGCTGTTTGTCAAAGAAGAGGTAAAACTTCAATTATAGAAGAATTTAGGTATTAGCAAATAATTTCTTTTGATTGTAACGGTTAGCTGCAAAAGCTAGTTTTTCTCAAGTTTTTAGCCTAGAATTATAAGTATTTAAAAATTGTTTTGAAACTAAAATACAAACCGGTTTCCGTCAAAATTTTCGGCTCAAATGCTTTCAATAATCAATTTATAGTTATCTTCCGGTATTACAACACCTCCTGAAGCCCTTTGCATTGGGGTCCTCAACTACCGACAAAAAACACATTGCCACTTTAACAAAAACCGTTACAGAAGACCCTATGTAATTTCACGTAAGGTTTGGTTTTGTTTGTTTGGATGGTGTTGTTATTGCTGTAGTACAATTTGGGTCATATAATGAACCGTCTATAATGGTCGACAAAGCAAAGGTGTTGGTCTAATTGATGTAGGGATGAATGGCGAGGGGTGAGGCGGCGCCAGTTGTAGCGGGGGCATAAGCGGAACGGAGAGCGGAGGGACTTGTTAACTCCCGAGCCACGGAAAAACAAAATGGTGGCAGTTAGGTTATGTATGTACGGACTAGCGACTCTCTTGGGGTTGCTGCTTCTCATGGGTAGCGGTAATGCCTTAACATCAGGTGACCTGCGTGCTTGTTTTCCTCTCTTTTCCTATAAATAAAATGTAAGTTTGAAAATAATGGTTCACTGAGTATTCACTGACGAGCAATTATAGAGGGTCACTTTCCATACGAAATTGTATTGAAAACTGACCCGTTATTTTTGCTCCGCAGTATTATTTAACGTAGTGGCATCTACTCAGAAAACACAACGTCGCTGTTTCTTTGGAAATTCTGGATGAAATTAATTGAAGATGTGCACAAAAAAATATTACCTGTCTAGACAGAGATAAAAATCTGTTGTTTACTGCTGTAACACTGGTATTTAAGTAAGTGAACGAGGGAAAGAGGCGTGATATAGGTATGTATGTATGTATGATCGATGCTTATTTCATTAGGTTTACTTTAAAACACTAAAATATTAAGGAATTCACTAAATACGCAACGGACTAGCGAATCTCTTGGGGTTGGTGGTTCTCATGGTTGACGGTGATCGCTACCATCAGGTTACCTGCTTGCTCGTTTTTTTATTTATTTATTTACTTACGAATTAATAAATAGTTAAATTAATATGGTTTACAACGTAAAATGCTTCTGATTATTTCTGACCGGCCCAAACACATAGTCTGTAATTGTGTCTCACTACTGAGCAAAGACCTCTTGATCGATACTCCTTAACCCTTAATTTGGCAGTGTACATCATGGTGGACATAGACAATACATAGCACAAAATATGTCATCAGTGAATTTTTCTGCTGTTCAAAATTATGTCATAATCCAAAGTCACTGAATGTCAAATGTCATTAGCAATAGAAGTTTACTTAAAACATTTTTCTTTTGAACCATCATCAATATCTATAGCGTTATTTTTGTATTTTTTTTATTACACGTTTTTAGTAGGTGTAAAATCAGAAGAGACTAGAATTCAGGTTTTCACTTTTCAGTTCTGCCAAATTAAGGGTAATAAGCACCGACTTTTATACATGAAGACTGGCCACACGCACCTCTTTAGCGCTGACAAAATGCGGCCTTTACTCATTAGCTGTCATTACACTGACATGTCAAACTTCAAGGGAATATACCACAGACAAATATACCATCTGGATAATGTACGACTACCGTACCGACCTGCTAATTGATGTCCACAAAATAACAAGTAGTCGCATGATAACAATGACCTGCTAATTTACGAACATAAAATAACAGGTCGTTCTTTATTGACCGAGCGAGCGAAGCGTGAACGTTTCAAATGGGACAAAAATGCTTTCGTAATGTCTGTCCAGCTGTTCTCCTCTGCAGTGTAAAAATTTGTAAGCAGGCTCGATAATTATAGTTTTTTGGAAAAAAATAAATAGCTTACGAGGTCTACAGCTCTCAGAGCCACTATTGATAATATTTTAGGTATAAAAGACGAAAAAGCTCATAGAGTGGCATGTGGAATGGAAGGCAAGTCTTTCGTAACTGTTTCAAAGGTAAAAATATAAAATAATGGAAAAATTACAAAAAAGGTACCTATTTCAGTGTCGTCATTGGACAGATAATGGACAGTCTAAATCGGTAGATCTAAAAACAGGAAAATCAGTAGAAATAGATAAAATAGTCAGTTTCTGTAATAGTTTTATTCAGTTTACTAGGAATTACAAAATGGCCATGCTGTTAGAGGTTGGGATTTATCAGGCGGGGAAATAATTTTTCGGCCCTGCATTATTTGGCTATAATATTATAATTTTAAGTGCGTGGTTTTCTTTACAAATAATGAGTATATTATTTACTTACGTATGGAATGTGATTCCATGTGTTTTGTTTTTCTTTTTTGTGTTATTTGTACAGTTCATAAATGTGCACGACGTCATTTTGAGCGGTTGAACTGGGCGAATCAACCAGATGTCACCTGCGCGGCGGCTGTTGGCGACTAAGTCACCGAGTAACCTAATCACCTATATATATGCAAATCATTTATTAATACATATAAAACTACATCATTAATATTAGGTACAATGTCAAGTAACAGGCATTTACATTAAATTACCTATATTGCTTGTCCGCGCGCGGTGAAGGGGTGGCGAATCAGTCACTATTTGGTACATCAATGGTAATAAGCAAAAACTTTTTTTTAAATCGCTATCTCTGGCACCCCACTCGACGGTTCATCCGGCCATACAAAAGCTCACACAAGCAATTGTTAACATAATTAATTGGTGAGATTGAAAGCTTTCGAAGCTTTTGCTTATTTTACGAATAAGATTTTATCTCAAGTTGCGATGCGATGCGATTCATTTTATTTTAAGTCGTGTTGTGATGATTCCCAGAGGGTCGGGGGTTGCTGAGTTGAAGGTCAGGGTTTAATCCACGATTTAAATAATAGCGTATTGTACAGCTAAAGTATCAAAAATAAGTTGGTAGGTAACCATCTGTCCGATTGAGTCGTAATTTTTTTTTGTGCGTTTAGCTGTTTTAAAATTTCGGCGTGTCCTAATTTAAATACAGACATGTATTGTAACAAAAAAATGTAAGTCCGTTTTATGTTTCTATTAAACGGCCAGTGTGACCATTAGATAATTATTTAAATTATATTAAATCCGACCACTAAAATTCGATACACAAAATAACATTATCTCCTAATAGATATCATCTCACAATTCCACCCAATCAATTAGGGGGTGCTTTAAAAAAACGAAAATAAAACCAAAATTGTTAAAAAGTCAGGATGTTCCTTTGTCAAGGTTATGAATTAGCTTTATTGTTATTTATTTATGATGGGGAGCTTAGAACTTTTTAGGGTTCTTTACCCAAAAGGTACTAAGGGTAACCCATTTAATAAGGTAGTTATATCAATAAATATGACAAAGATATTAAAGACAATACTTCGCTAATTAATGTTTCACCCATGATTCAGGCATTGCCTAGTTTGGGGACACCTTCTTTCATGTTACTTAATCTTTATGCAAAAAACAGTAGAGAGAGAGTTAAATTTAAAAAATACAGAAACATTTATGTATAATTATTTAGTTTTACTCTGTACTGTGCTTTCTGTGAGTGAGTTTTTTGTGATTGTCATGTTTTTTTCCTATGCATTAAAAACCTTGTTATTATTATTACACAACGTGTTACAAAATAAGTAAAAAACGTAGGGTTGGGGTTTGCATATTGTAAGATTTTCTTTTATTTTATTTCGTACAGTGATTGTAAATGGACTTCATACAAGAACCATGTCTTTTTCTAAGTTTTCTTGCTTGATCTCAATAATGGCTGTAGCACGTTGGTACGGAACCTTTCGTGTAATAGTCCGACTCGCACTTGACCGGTTTTTAATTTCCTAATACCCTCCATTAGGGATTGAAGGGGTGTCAAATTCAAGGTAATGTTGTGGCTTATTTCATATAATAATAGAGCTTTTTAGCTTCTTATAAAAGCTTAGCGTTTGTGGCGAAACCGGATATAAGCTATTTTTAATGGGATATTTTGGACGGATGTATTTTTTCTTTTTTATGGATGACTAAAAATTATGAAAATTACATAAAAACAGCTAACATAATTTTGCTGCAATTTGAAAATGGCATTACTTATTATCAACATCTAAATAGAGTTATTGAGTTTTTGTAGTCTCTTTTTTAATCATTCTATTTTAATTAAAATTAAGAATGTCTGAAGTGAAAAAAGTAAAGCGAGCACTTTAATAATTTTTAAATAAACAAGTGTACTTTATACTTGCATTATTATTTACACTTAAGTAGCGACTCTACATGTTGAGAATAAACGACATTTTTAAACTGTAACAAAGTTATAGTGAAAAAAAACGGATCACTCACGTATATAAGTCTAGTTTCGCCCGACATGTTTCGGACTAAGTGTGCGGAGTGTGGACAGTGTGCGTCTCGCCACCGCTGGGTCGTGCGCTCCCAGAGGAAGGACTACGAATTAGTCCGAAACATGTCAGGCTAAACTCGACTTATATACGTGAGTGATCCGTTTTTATTTCACTATGATTGAGTCTCACGGTAGTTTCATGTTAAAAATGTAACAAAGTTATGTTAGCTGTTTTAAATTTTTTGTCAATTCAATAATGATCTGTATAAAATAAATAACTTAAGTACCGATCAGTATTTTTCCAGATTCTTTTTATTAATAGGTACCTACTTACTAAATAAGTACTCTTTTATCAATTTCAGTAATAAAGCAATTAAACAAACTTCCTCATCACTCATCAACCTCTATCTATATACATTTCAAAACCTTTTACACAAAATTAATCAACCAACCATCCTTAACCAGCTGCATTATTGTAGAATTTCCAACAAACTACAACCAGACGCGAAGGGGACAAAAACTGCGCTCGACTTAATTATAAGGAGACAAGAAGCGTCATTAAATAGAGATTCGCCCTCGTGTGTTAACACCATCTCCCTTCTCTCTCCCACCCATACAAGAAGGAAAGAGACGGCTGTCCTTTTGAGGGTTCATTTCTGGAGGTGTGGCGGCAAAGCTTGGATTGACTGGGCGGTGTCTATCTGTTTTTTATTCTGCCGGTTTGTTCTCAGTTATTTTCATTCGGTAAGGAGGCGCGCGCGCGGCCGGCCGCGTTACAGCGCCACTGTGAGTGCGACATTAACATGTGCTAAAGTTGAGACTGACAGAGGACTAAAGCAAAATGTCTGAGCTACGAGGATCGCCGCCCTTAACGAGAAACTTGGAGAACGGTTTCGGAGCTCCGTTGGCCGCTTTGAGTTCGTTCGCCGAGAACCCAGCTCCGGCTCCGAATCCTCACGGGATTGATCATATACTGTCTCGCCCAGCGGTGGGCAGCGTGGGCAGTGGGCTGCTGACCCCTCGGCTGTCGCTCGCGGCTGCCGCAGCCGGCATGGCGCACTACTTACAGCACAAACCCCTGTACTGGCCAGGGTTTCAGGGGCTGGTCTCCAACCCCATGGCTTGGCGGGACCGCCTGCAGTCCAGTAAGTTTTTATACAGTGTGTAAACGGAATACCGTTCAGTTAAACCAGACAGGCTCCTATCTTTACAATTGTCAGTTTTATATGACAATTCGAACTACATTTCTTTGACAATAAAATATGAAGCGCGCTAAAACAAAGTTCTACAAGTCAGCAGTTGACACCGAATTGTCATTGAAAACTGAGCTTTACAAATTATAAAAAAATACCTATAGGTGTTTGTAAGTAACTTAAATTAATACCGTAATTATTATTTTAAGCTTTATCAAGCAGCAACGTAATGTAACGCACCTAACTTATACCTACTTCGTTTATTGCATTATAAAGAAGGAACCAATCTTGACATGTAATTTTATTGAAAAACGCTTTTTAAAAATAATTATCAATAAAATCAATTAAACATAATTATTTTTTTACTTGCTGTTACTTATTTTTAAAAGGCGTTTTTCAGTAAAAAGACACGTCGAGATTGTTTCCTTCTTTTTAATGCTAAAAATATACGAAGTACAGAAACAAATAGTTGACAGCAGACTATCATTAAGTGTTTAATTTATTGTACATTGCGTGCTGAATTATTTTTTATGGTTTTTATTTAATTATTACTTTACTTAATTTTTGTCATATACCAACTACTGTTGAAATAAACGCCCGTATTCCATTTACACAGTATTATGTATGTTAAGTGTGGTGGTAATTGACGGATCATTTGCAGTTATTGTTAAACAAGTAGTTATTATAATTGTGTGACAAATGGAAGTTAAGTGTTTTGATTTGACATCGCTGTTGTTGAGTAGAGTCAGCATCAATAGGAGCTGGTTATTTTTGAACCTTGTCGCAATAAAACATTTGGCAACCGTGTATGACGTGTTGTTCCTGGTTGTAGTGAGACAAGGTACATCATTTTACTAGCTAGTTGGACTCTGACTGTAGGTTTATCAATTGGGTACCTGCATGAACCTTAAGTAGGTACGTTGTTTCCTTTACTAAGTATTTTCACTTCCATACGATACGATTTTGTCGGGTAGATAATTTATTAAGTTTATCTATCAAATGTGAACTGTGATTTTTGGATAGCTAACGGTTTTATATCAACCATATCATATTTAATAAGAAAAAATGCTTTAATTTAACGTTTTTACCGTCGCGTCTTCGCTTTCACACGGCGGAAACATGAAAGTATTGCTACCTATTGATTAAAATTTTATTTCTTCATAACTAAATAAGCTAAACTCTTAACAACAAACTAAGTTTTGAATAAACTGTTATCCACTGATAGTACTTAATTACAATGGAAAAAACTTTTTTTCAAAATTCGAAGTTATTTTTACCGTTAAATGATGTTTCCTGATCGATAAATGCTCGTTTGAAGAAGTTTAGTGTAATAGAAATATTATTCAAAAATCGACGAATTTGAAAACCGTCGCATCCGGTAAGTGTAAGAAAGACATCAACGCGCTCCGAAGACGGACCTGAAATGTACTTGTCTAAATGTCTTTCGTTTATTTATTTTTATTTATTTATTTTGCAACAAACGGTCATACAAAGACAAGGTTATAAGCGTATAATGTTGAATACAGACCTACAGTTTCCAAGTTTCCAGTTTTAAGATTCAATAACGACAAATAAATCGATAAGTATGCTCCAATTTATTTGTATCAATCATTTTAAACTAAATATGTTATTACAAACCTACTGTCCATATTAGTAACTATTTATTGAAATTGAAATTATTTATTTCGCAAGAACATGCACAGCTGTTATAAATACTAATACCCACATTTAGACATGTCGAACGAATGTAGGCAATATGCTGTCCCGAAATTTGGCATGCAAAATCTTATAGTAATTTCATTATAGATTACATTAAAGGTGTTTTAATCCGAAATAGAATTGATGCTGTTTACTATTCAAACAATCATTGAATCATTTAAAAAACCTGTTAAATGTTTTAATCAAAACGAAAACACTGAAACCACATAACTAACTTAATGAAACAATAACTGAAATATTTAAACCGCCTAAATCTAACACTGGTGCGAATATCGGAAGCTCGTAAAGCTTCCGTCGGGCGGTTTCCGGCGGAAGCGCCGCCATTTGCGGAGGCGTTACGCGTGTTCCGGTTGCGGAATTACTGTTTAGCGTCATAGTGGTGATGGGAACATTAGGTAGTTAGGACACAATATGTTTAGGGTATGTTAATTAAAGACTAGCTATTTTGTTCTAAATGTAAACTATAAGTTATGTAAAGTGTTTGGTTATTTTTACTAATCCCCAAAGCAAAAAAGAGGTGTGTTATAAGTTTGACCGCTGTGCCGCTGTGTGTCTGTCTGTGGCACCGTAGC
Organism: Clepsis dumicolana; assembly: GCA_963691665.1. NCBI lineage: Eukaryota > Metazoa > Arthropoda > Insecta > Lepidoptera > Tortricidae > Clepsis > Clepsis dumicolana. Next base: position 13,205,034 of record OY829523.1, on the reverse strand, counting down.
TCTTAACGGGTGAACCGATTAGGATGCGGTTTTTTATTTCAAAGCAGATTTTCTAGCGGTGGTTCTTAGCTAAGTTTCATAAAAATCGGTCCAGCGGCTTTTGAGATATTGAGTTATCGCGCAGAGGAGAGTGCACAAAATAAATAATTACACAGAATATATTATAGAAATGTAAATAGAAGCGAAATATTTGGGTGCAAATGACCTCTACTCTAATTAAGTTCTAATTCAGGCTATTTAAGGTTGGTTAAAGTGGCAAAGTGATCAGAAAAGAGACAAATATAAAATGCCTACAAAAGTATTTTATATTTAGCACACAAAGAAAAAGCCGTAATACCTAATGCTTGCAAATTGATCCATTAATTAAATTATGGCGGAAAAATAAAAATAAAATATTCCGTTTTTTATAGGAACATTACAAACTGACCAAGAGCGATTTCATTCGCACAACTGGGATTCCGGTATTGAGAATTAATAAATGCTGTTTAGTCAGTAAATAGGTACATGAAGATTCATAATACTTATAGCAATATGTATTTAATTAAACTTAAATAAATGCTTAGGAGTTTCTCGAAACCATAACTTTGATTAGATTGAAAGTTATTTCAATAACGTTAAAGTTATGCCGAATGACTTACAGAAATAATTTTAAATACCTACATAACTACTTAATGAAAATGAAATAAAAACTGATCACTCACGTATATATGTCGAGTTTAGCCCAACATGTTTCGGACTAATTAGTAGTCCTTCCTCTGGGAAGCACACACCTACCTACTTACTTATAATTGGTCACTAAGCACCTTTTAACTTTCACGATTTTCACTCATACGTACTATAAATATCTAATAAGATTACGGGACTTTCGGAAATCGCGACACTTCAGTCTACTCGTGACCACGACAATTAAAATACCGCCGTCACATCGAGTTTTTTTTATACACTATAAGCTTGCGTTTGACCACAATCACGCCTGATGGTAAGCGAAGATGTGGTCTACGATGGAGCACGCTTGCCTAGCAGATGCCCTCACCCCAGACTTGAAAACAGCCAGATTATAGTGTTCAGGGAACACAGACGCAGGCAGGGAATTCCACTCCTTAGCCGTACGGATGAGGAAGGAAGAGCGAGAGCGCTTTGTGCGGATTTTGGGAATGCTGACAACATAAGGGACCCCGCCTACTTCTGGTCGACCTGTGAAAGAAAGCAGCTGGTGGAATAACGTCGCGAAGTTTCCAAGCACATTCGTAGCCTGTAAAATACCGAGATAGTTTAAAAAGCATTTATGTCGTGATTAAGTCCTTAAATCTTCTTGTATCATCATCATTATCATCATCAGCCTATTTACGTCCCATTGCTGGGCACAGGCCTCCTCTCAGAATGTATCTTGTATCATCATAGCGTCTTAGATCAAATACATGCCAAAGCTTTACATAAAACGTAATTAAAAGCAACAGTTTTATTCAGTCTGTGACAAATTTAATTTCACATGTTTCCGCTCCGTTACTCATCCAATAACTTGATCAAATTAGGCGGCAATCGCAGTTTACGGCGCGATACGAAACCGCCAGATACGATACGATACGATACCGCGCGATATTAAACCAGCGTATTACAGCTGTAATGCGTGTAATCGCGCACTCGAGATAGTGATAGCTTTAATTACGAGGCGAGGGGTGATTGGATTGAGGGTGATGAGGAGGTGAAAGAGGCGTTTTTTTTATTAAATTTATTTGATTAGGTTGGGCCTGATCATATTTTTAAGGCCACCTTCATTGGCGAATTTAATTTGGTCTGATTTTTCTCCAGACACCGGAAAGTGTTATTATTCTATGCAAAAAAAAAAAATATATAAAATTGACAATCGCAACATTAACTTCTTGGAGAAAAACGTAGGACCTAAAACACTTCCCTGAGGTACAACTATGTTCAATTCAAGAGTAATATGTATATACTTATTCATAAAGTGTCCCGCCGCTAAGAAGTAAATCCTGACACATTGCCACATTGCACAGCTATGAATTGACAATGTTAACCATAGGAGAAAAATGCTATAGAGTTGCTTGTTTACCACAACGCAACCAGCAAGTCTAGCATTTTTTCCCCTCATCGTTAACATTGTCAATGATTAGAAACTGCATAGCTCTCCAATGTGTCAGGATTGACTTCATAACGGAGGGGCATTATAGTAAGAATGCAAGGGCCTTATTCATAAACGTCACTAAAGCCTTCATGAGCTAAAATAGGTTTTGTCTTCTTCTTACTAAAGAAAATGTCAATGAGACAAAAAAGGACAAACAAACTTTAACAGCATTTTAGTTAAAATAGGTTTATGAATAGCAAGGTAAGTATGTAAGTTGTCTGTCAAATCTTACAACTGAATTTTAAAGCAGTTATCCTCAACCGATTAACTTGAAATTTGGCATACTTATGTAAATCCGGTGACAATAAAATAATCCGGTAGTGAAATTCTGGTGTTTTTTTTATACGACGAGGAAGGCAAACGAGCAAGTGAGTCACTTGATGGTAAGTGATCACCACTGCAACCCAGGAGGGTTTTCTGATGCGTCACCATCGTCAACCTACAGAGCTAAGATGAAATGCCTCTTGTGCCCGTAATTACACCGGCTGTCTTACTCTCCACACCGGAACACAACAGTGCAAGCCAGTGCTTGCACTGTTGTGTTCCGGTGTGCAGCAGCAGTCTGCTTGGCGGCAGCATAATGATGTGTGTAGATAAAATGATCTTTGTCACGTGTCCTGTGTTCGTGACGATTCTGTCACGGCACTTTGCTGTTTTAATAAAGCGTCATATTAACTGATAGCAGTAAGCCGCGTGTAATGAGCGATAGCAACAACTATTATTACCGCGGAAAATACCTTTATTGGCTTTCATAAGCTTCGATATATTTTGACACGTAACATAACATGATTAACATTTATACTTAGTGTCTGAAATAGGTAGGTGCAGCGGTTATGTAGAGTGTTTGCGCAGTGCGCACTACGCCCGTTGTGAACCCGAAAATTGCAAAACATACTTTTTAACATGAAACTACCGTGAGATTTAATCATCTACCTTATACCTATAAAATAGTACCGTGACTGACTGACTCACTGACTGACTGGCAGACAACGCACAGTCTAAACCACTGGACCTAGAGACTTGAAGTTTGGCAAACATATGCCTTGAGTATCCTTTGGTATCCTAGAGGTGCACTAAGAAGGGATTTTTCTAAATTCCCACGGGATAGGAAATTAACCCATTTTGAAATATTTCACGAGGGCAAAGCCGCGGGTCATAAGCTAGTAGTGAAATCACGTATGTCAGTCGAGTATGTCGGGCTTTACTCGACTAACATACGTGAGCGAAGTTGTATAAATGTTGTGTTGCTCGTCTATTTTGAGACAAGCCAAAATTCATAGTGAAATAAACGGATCATGTAGGTGTATAAGTCGAGTTATTTTAGCCTAATTCGTAGTCCTTCCTCTCGCAGCGCACCAACAGCGGCAGCGAAACGCAGGCCGCAGCCTGCGCGCCAAAGCTCTGGCCCCTAATTCACCAACTTTACAATTGTCAGTTTACAATGACAATTCGAAATACATTTCTTTGCCGATATGAAGCGCGCTAAAATAAAAACTCTTCAAGTCAGCAATTAAGAATGAATTTTCATTGAAAACTGACAATTGTAAAGTTGGTGAAAAAGGGGCCTGCTCGAGCGGTTGTTAATAACAATAATAATAAACTTAGAAAGGTTGAATAACCCAAGACATTGTCATTTCAAAGTTCAATATTTCAAAAGCGTGTGATTTGATTTTAATGAAACTTAGCTAAAAACTGGCTTTCGATTAAAAAAAAACGTCCGTTCGTTTGGGAGCTATGACGCCACAGACAGATACACAGATACACAGGCCAAACTTATAACCGTTATTTTTAGTCGAGGATTAAAAAGAGCTCGGAGACGACCACCGGTCCATTTACACACACATACGCGCGGCGAAACCTTAGAACCCAAATTTAATATTCGAGAACATTACGCAATTATTAATTAGTGAGGGGCGCTGCGGTCGCCCAGCCCGAATGAAGTGGGACACGTTTTTTTAATGACCACCCCCCCCCCCCACGCCCACGGCCCCCGCCCACACCCCCTTGCATCCATATGTCGCCGGGAATTAAAATTTCAACGAATGCAACGGTGGTATTCACGTTTTTTTAGGCGATAGTTTGTGTATAAGTAGTACGGGTTATGACGACCAAATAGCCTAGTGGTTAGAGACCCTGACTATGAAGCTTAAGGTCCCGGGTTCAAATCCCGGTCGGGGCAGATGTTTGTATGATGAATATGAATGTTTGTTCTTGGGTCTTGGATGTTTAATATGTATATAAGTATGTATTTATCGATATAAGTATGTTTATCCGTTGTCTAGTACCCATAGTACAGGCTTTGCCTAGTTTGGGACTAGGTCAATTGGTGTCAAATTGTCCCGTAAAAAAAAATGGGTTGAAATAGATCCGATGTAATCCCATAGATGGCGCTGTGCCGCTTTCGGACGGGGTAACGGAATGTTGCCCTAAAAGCTTAAGACCTTATTTTTGCGCTAGGTGTATCTGGAAATTGTCTCTTCCATTGAATTGACCCATAGTTAAGTTTTTTTTACTCTTTAGATTGACCCAAGACGAAAAAGAGGGGTGTTATAAATTTGACGTAAGTACCTATGTGTCTCGCTGTGTCTGTTAATCTGTCTGAGTCATCGTAGCCCCTAAACGGATGGACCGATATGGACGTGGCTTCCTTTAATTTGAAACAAGTTTAATTTAATCGAGACGATTCATAGCTAGGTTTCATCAAAATCAGTTGAGCCGTTTTTGAGATGATATCGAACTTTGAAATGAAAACGTCGGGGTATTTTAAGTTTTCGAATTCGTTTAGGTTATTTAATCGTGTATAAGTTAAAGGTTTATATATTTATGATTTACGGAAACTGAAAAAGTTACATAGAGCAACTACCTAAAAAATAAAGCTAAACCTACATACATTGATAATCACGTATGTACTTAGGTATAGTTTTTAAGGTTTTTGAACCTCAAAAGGAAAAACGGAACCCTTATAGGATCACTTTGATGACCGTCTGTCTGTCTGTCAAGACCCTTTTTTTGTGTATTTGACTGATGACTTCAAGCATATTAACCCATGTTTAATATTTCCCCAATAACGCTAAATCTAGCTCACCGAAACCGCCCTCTTCAAAACCGCTCCCATTAAAAAAAACCCAAACAAAATACACCCGAGGACCGTCACCAGAAAAATCAGCATAACAATTTTCTAACAATTACCTCGAAGCAATTATAGTACGGTCGGGAAAAGCCGCGCAATCTCGCCCGGCCTAATGAAATTAAATTAAGCATAACATAATTCCCTCCCCCTGGGAGAGGGGCGGGAATTTTCGAGTTTTCCCGCCATCTTTGTTTTTCGGATGATACGGTCGGCACGGGCTTGTTTGTACGGCTAACGTAGTTTGGTTTGGTTAGGCAAGCGTTTTATTGGAGTGGAGTGAGGTGGTTTTGAAGCGTTTTCAGTTATGTTCTGTTTCGATTAGTTAGTACCTACGTTAAATAAAATACTTTTTTTTTTAAATTTATCGCCATAGGTTCAAAGCCCTTCAGAAGCGATACAGACACCAATAAAAATTGAGCATCACCTGCAAGGTAATCACGTAACTTTTTTATTTTTTATTTAATTCATTCCATAAGGGATAGGCAAAGGAACTGAGTCCATACAGCCACGTCTGATGTGTTTTGTAAATTTCTGCATATTAAAGTCCTGTCATCGTCAGAGTTGTGTCAGTCTGTCCTAGTCACGTCCTGTCAACTGCTCATGCCTTCCGTAAAGCGATAGTGTACTTTACGGCGAGCTACGGCGAGCAGCAGCCGGCGGATATTTGGGGGTCACAAACAGAGGGAATACGCGTTTTCACTTGAATTCTTCATTTGCTGGGCACTTTCACGTCAATTCGTTGTATAATACACTATCTTTATTATCCACCAAACAACATTAAGCAGAGAAACTAAAATTCAATTAACGACACGATCCACTCTCATCGGTTTCCCGCCAAATTCTCTAATCACGTAACTATTCTGACACTCGTCATCGGATTCAAATGTCAATTTTTGTACGACTGTGACAGCTAGCTGTTTCCGATACCAATTGTCAGTTGCGAGTGAGTTAGACCAAGCATGCTGGGCTCTATTTCATCAAAAATGACAATTTGATGTCAATTGACGACATGAAGTACTTTTGTTTTAGCGCGCTTCATATTTGCAAAGAAATGCAGATCGCATTATCATTGTAATCTGACACTTTTAACGTTGATGACATAGTTGCCAGCCTGTCAAAAGGCATCAACTGTGAACTTCTTGATAAATTAATAATGCATAAGTAAAGTGAGCACTTTATTTGTACGTTTGTAGAGTAGGTAGAGCTAAAAAATATTTCTTTGTAAAACTTAATATTTAGCTAGCAAAGACTTAGGTTTTCCGTCACTTATTTAACCTAAATAACCTTTCACTCACCTCACTAACTCACTAAACCTTTCACACCAAGTTCCCAATCCGCACTGGGCCTGCGTGGGAACTACAGCCCAAACCCTCTCATTCTGAGAGGAGGCGTGCGCCCAGCAGTGGGACGTAAAAAAGGCTGGTGATGATGATGATGATGATCATGAACCTTTCACTTCACGACATCTAAACTGATTTGATAACTGAAATTGAAAATCCTTACCAAACACAGAAACTTGCATTGAAATCACTTTATTACTTTGCGTGCGTACGGAAGGAGCTCGTACGGTTATATCGACTCGGTTTTATCGTCGTCGACAAACGCGACACGACAGTGCCGTCTGATAACACGCAAGCCGGTCAGGGCTGCCACCTGTTGGCGAATGATTGAATGGTTTAATATTTTTGTAATAAAAGTTAAACAAAATCCCAGTTATTTTTTTAAAAGTTAAGCTTGCCTCTTCACTTATCGTATTGTATTGTCGTTGTTGTTGTTGTTGTCGTGTTTGTATTGTATTGTTGTATTCTATCGTTTCTGAAGTGGAGCGAGAAGGAATATTGTAACTGCGATGAAGCGAAATGTAATTTACTTCTTTGGTGCGCTCTACAGCCTAAGCCGTTAACGGATTACACCGTATGAGATTTCATTAGATTCGTCTCAGTTGCGGGAGTGACATATAGTCGTCCCACGATAACTCTGCAACGAACTGACAACAGTAGAAATTTAAAGTTTGTTTATGGCAACACTGATTTATAGTCAAACAACAAGTTTTGAACTTTTGATTAGATTTAAACATAAACAGCTCATCGTTCATTCACCATCCACCATTAAAATACCTCTCAAATTTCGTTTTATAGTTTTTTTTACCGTACAACGACAAAACCTACTAAACACTGGCAAAATTGTCCTCCAATGGACAGAGCCATATTAAAAAAAAAACAGCGACTTTTGATTACTACTATCATTATTATTCATAGTTAAAGAAATGTCTGAATGTCATGAAAAAAGTATTACCTCAGCGTGATTTTTCTGGGTTGCCAATTAATATCTTATGCAGAGTTATCGTGGGACGATTATAGGGTATGTTGTTTTCCGGAATTGCAGTCGAATTTACTTCTTATTGATACTTCCTTTTGATTAGACACATAAATTTTACGTGGCAGCAAACAATTCAAATACTATGAGAATACTTAGTTACGTTCCCAATGCTATTCACACCGATTTTTCTGATGTCAAAAATTACACAAGACGCTCTGTTCATGTGGCAGCCCTACCGTGGCGCGTGTACGAACAGTCGATACGCGTCGACAACATGGCGGCTCATGATCTCTGTCGTTACATCTGTGAAGCGCCGCCTTAACAGATTCTATTAGGTACCTTGTCATAACTTAATAAATGGCTGTGATGAGGTAAAAGTGGCTCAATCTCATCGGATTATGTTTGATGACCGGATAGCCTAGTGGTTAGAGACCCTGACTATGAAGCTTGAGGTCCCGGGTGCGATCCCCGGTCGGGGCAGATATTTGTATGGTGAATACGAATGTTTGTTCTCGGGTCTTTGATGTTTAATATGTATGTAAGTATGTATTTGTCTATATAAGTATGTTTATCTGTTGTCTAGTACCAATAAGTACAGGCTTTGCCTAGTTTGGGACTAGGTCAATTGATGTCAAATTGTCCCGTAAAAAAAAATGGGTTGAAATAGATCCGATGTAATCCCATAGATGGCGCTGTGCCGCTTTCGGATGGGGTAACGGAATGTTGCCCTAAAAGCTTAAGACCTTATTTTTGCCAATTGCCAATGTGTCAATCGTCCCGTGATATTTATTTATTGTTTATTAGTGCTGACATTTCAAAGCATTCGTCTCGTGTCACGAGTATCCAGAAATAAGTCTTTTCTATGCATGGTATATTAATGGGACATAATTATCGATACAAGCAGGCGCGAATTGGAGTTAAATTGAAAAGTCTAGTTAGAAGTTCGCTTTTTTTTAAGGACGGATTTTCGCAATTGGCCTTAGACAGCCTGTACTGCTTACAGAGCAGAGTCACTAAGGTGGAAGTGGAAGGATCGTCGTTCAAGGTCCGCCCAGATCGCTACCACCGTCTTATCTGCTAATATTTCCCGCTAAACAGCAGAACATGCACTGTTGTTCCAATAGAGTAATACCTTTAAAATTATAGCCTTCTTTTTAAGTTCCCAATTTTAAGGTCCCAAGATTCAGGCTCATGCCTAGTTTGGGGCCTGCTAGATAACCACTTTTGTATAATGTATTGCTGATGTATTGTATGATGTGTTGTATGTATATGTATAAATTATTCCTATTCTTAGCCTCAGAATCTGGTTCAATTCGTTCCAGATGGCGAAAATGTTGACTTTGTAACCATTGTATCCATAATTTTAATCATTCTCCAGACACAACCAAAACCACTTCAACTTTATCACTTAACAACGCACGAGGGACTGCGTGCTCTTATTACTTCTTAGAGCGAACGTTAACCACTCTATACCGTACGCGTTTTAATTTGCTCGCGTCGAATAAACCAACTTGTTATTCCCTAACGCGGCGTAACGCGGACGCGCGCGTTCGCGTTCTATGTGCGAAGTTCACGCATGTAATTAGTAGGAACAAATGTAACGTTCTTTGAGGTTTGCGGGGTGGCTTGGTAGGGGCGTCGATTGAAGTTATGTTACCTGTTTTCTTATTTATTTATTTTTAGCTTAACTCTATTGCAAATGCTACTTTTCCTACTGCTGCTGCTGCAGCTGTGTACTATGTGTACCTACTGAATGTACTGTAGTGTTGGTCATAAAAACTTTTTTAAGTTGGATGATCATGGTAACACCATAATGCCCAATAGCAAAATAAGGCCGGATACCGGATAGTTACCGGCTATCAGCTACCGGATAGTTACCGGCTATCGGCTACCGGATAGTTACCGGCTATCGGCTACCGGATAGTTACCGGCTATCGGCTACCGGATAGTTACCGGCTATCGGCTACCGGATAGTTACCGGCTATCGGCTACCGGATAGTTACCGGCTATCCATTTTATCTCTATTTGACACCCGCCTGACACGTCTGTCGCTATGACATAAGGTTGAAGAAGGTGCCAACTATGAGGTTAGTGTCCAGTAATGAGATATTTACCTTATGCTACTGCGATAAGATTCTCATTCCTTAACGAATAAGACTAAATAAAAAAATATGTATATAGATATATTTTTACTGTCCCACTGCTGAGCAAAGGCCTCCCCCCAATACTTCCACTGCTTCCAGTCTTTAGCAATTAGCAGCCAGTCCTTCAAGAAGTCCAGTTCATCTCGCCATCGCCGTCTAAGTCTTCCGGGTCGCCTCTTCGAGTTTGTGGGACTCCGTTCGGTGGCTACCTTGGCCCACAATTCATCCGGCATGCGGCAAACATGACCAGCCCAGTCCCACTTTAGCCTATAAAACGTTTCTAAATCCCACTAAAACTCTTGAGTCTTCAAAAGGAGTATAAAACTGACACAGACTTGCTTTTGGAGCTCTTTATATTATATTGGGATGTACGTACATACCAAATAGGTAGAGTTAGTTAACCTACTATAAGTTTAACAGCGAGTGGATAAAATAAGGTTACGCTCGCAACTTTTTACTTCACCATCCTGATCAGGCAGATAAACGCGTGGATTCCTCCTTCATCTCTTTAAAAAACCTAAAAATCAAGGTTCTGTTTTCTCCCCATCAGCAGCCCTAGCACGAGCCCAATGGGGTACAAACGAGCGAGGATTTATTCGCGACGCCGCCAGCTCCGCGCCGAAACGTCCGTATGCTAGCGGCGTCTGTGCCACGTACTGAGATTGTGTGTGTAATTTTCATCGCGCTTTACCGAGACTGCGTGGCTGAGGGGATGATGAATGGCTTATGGTGAGGGACGTCTCGCGTTCGAATCTTCGATTGGGTATCTTTATGGTGCATTACATTTTCTATGCAAGCAAAGGTATTTTGGAGAGGACTCCAATAAAAAGATCTCTCTCCAGGCAGATGTTATGTCTGGGGACCGAAGTCCCAAGGAAGAGATTCGGAAGTTGTATTCATGCAACCGACTTAAGAAACTTCGTTAGCGCGATGTAGAACAGTGGTGACGTTATCCGCTTGTGGCGGTAAGGTCGCTACAGTATACTTGTATGTATCTGTTTGAAATGATTACGCGATGCAGAAAAGGGCGATCCGAGAGATGGCTGGAGTACCAGATGATTTTTCCTCGAGGAGCTTTTTCGCAGAGTTCGGAATCTTACCGTTACCCTGCATATTTATTTATCAAATAGCAGTTTTCGTTCACGATAACCTCGACGTGTTCAAGCGAAAGGGATCAAACTCGAGATACCAACTGCGCAGCAACAAGCACGAAAATAGGTTAATGACGGATAGGCATGGGCTCGCCAAATCAGACAGATCCTTGTATTACGTGGGGCCCTCTGTGTACTGTACAACCGTCTTCCAGACGACATTAGGGATGCAGCTTCCATCATAATTTTTAAAGGTCGACTAAAGAAGTGGCTTCTAGATAAGGTTTTTTATAATTATAATGAGTTTTTCGAGTTACCACTCGCACTATAGGTTAACATTGTTAATTATAAGAAGTACCTTATGTAACCATCATTATGAACAGATAATAACTTAGCTATTACTAGTTATGTTGTAAATACTTATTTAAAATGTATGATAAATTAATAAAAATGATTTCATTTTACCTATACACTATGCAACTGAAGTAAATAGTTTGCATTAAGTATTATATATCCAAACGACCTGTAACACCTGTTATCAATAAAGAATTTCGTTTCGTTTCATTTATTAAACCTTCATTCCAAATATTGAACGAGATATTACTATTCTAAAATAAGCATGGAGGTAGCGCCTTAAAACTTACATTTAACACGCAACTTTACAAAACATGGACATTTTAAGCGCATGTATAACTTAATACCTCCAACATCTTCAACCACATAATAAAGCACATACTCCATCCCCTCGCGTTCGCTGCTCGTTACCCCTACCCCAGAAAGGGTTGAAATGAAACACCGAATCTTTGTACACTGTTGTTACACTTATACATTGCGTGCACTGTAAGTTACCAGCTGTGTGGTAAGAGTCTCGACCGAGCAATGAACAGAGAATATGCTCGCTACTTCGCCGCTTGCGTCTAGTGGCGGTAGGGGTGCTACCCCTCCCTCGAAAGGGGTTGGAAAATGTTGGAATAGGTAGTATCATTGCTGTCTGAAATATTACGCATAAGATTTTTATGGACGTTTGTAGGGAGTCAAAAGTGTATGTGTTGATGTGTTGTAGGATCTAAAGGATCAGTTTTATTCATGACTGCTTTTATGGGACGATTTGTGAAGATATTTTGGAAACTTCAGATCGGCAGTTTTTTATCGCTTTAAGGCTTTCTGATAACTTGATTATAAACTCAACGCACTCAACTGGCAGCCGGGAAAATTATGGATACAGGTCATTTCATCTTAGCCTTCTAGGTTTGCAACGCGTCTGCAATCCTACTGGTGCAGCAGGTGTCTGTGAGTAGCGGTGATCACTTACCATCAGGTGGCCCGCTTACTCGTTTGCCTTCCATTTAATTTTTTAGATGCCGTTTGAAGTAACTTTTAAAACTACTTAACAAAAATAAGGTCAAAGTTCTTGATTTTTCGGCGTTTAACTCTAATTATTATCTTACTGATGGTTTAACTTTAGCAGCATAAAAGTAAATAAAAAATAAAAGTGAAAACTAGCAATTAGTAAGTTCAACATTTTTGAATTTTTCATGTTGTATGTAGAGCTGAGAATTTTATAATCCTTTAGTGTTTTCCGATCGCTTTTTGTAAAACAAGTACATTAATTAATTGATCTGGGTCAGCTTTTTTATTTATAGTTTTAATTTATATATACTTAGTTTTAGTTTATTTTATTTTCAGTTTTAGTATTAGTATTGTCTTTTACGTACATATATTTTTTTACATTTTTATTGAAACAATTACACAGCATTACAGACAAACCAAGGCACTGTGAAATTCATACAATTAAAACAAGCATAACACTTATAACACATAGTACAGAAGATAAGATAACGAGATAGACTATACAGTAATCATCTAATAATACTATCGTAAATCGTTTTTAAATAAATGTTCCTCTGACTTCTTACACTTTTCGAATTCTAATTAAATAATCCCGCATGAATAAAACAGAAGCTAAGAGGCACTTCATTTCGTGCCCGCCCGTTATTGTAATTACGGTAATAATTGTAATCACGGTAATAATTGTAATAATTGTAATTTCTTGTAACGCTGCCTCGAATGCTGTTGCAGCTCGTACCGAAGGTTTTATTACGGTGCCGACGTGCTTCGAATAATGGAACTCAGAAAGGGTCGTTGAGATTTCGAGTGTTTGCAAGTGCATTTGTTAATTTGGTGGTTGGTTGTAGGTACATTGTCTTTTATAACAGTTTAATTTTCCATTCAAATTAAATCAAAAAAGTATTTGAACTTTATTTTCACTCGTAAGGCCCTTTATCAGGCATATGTGTATACAGAACTAAATTTTGTAAAAAAGCGTTAAATGAAATTCAGTTTTTTTGCATACTTAATTATTAGGCATAGTTAATAGTCTTGTCATATCTCGTAATAAGTTGTTAATATAGAAATTATCCTTCCCCAGATTCCCATCTGGGCCAGATACAGTATTGTGAGTATTAATTTTAATTATTTCGCTTTTTTGAATAACGGGATAAAGGAAATAAGAGGCTTCTCTGAGAGGATGACCTTGAACGTTTCGCGCCTTCCTCACCCCACCTCACTTCTACTAAACAACTTCGTTTTAGTGGCGACATCTATTAAATATCGGTCTAACTTCATTATTTACACAGTGTTATCACAAATAACACGTCTTCGAAAAAAAGTCGTTTAGAATTCGCACTGAATCCGTAAATTGTTTATTTAATTTTTTTTTAATATTATAAATAAAGACCTGGTGCCCAGCAGTGGGCGTAAATAGGCCGATGATGATGATGGTGATGATGATACTGATTACAAAAAGGTATTTTAATAATGTAAAACATAGAAATCCTAGCCTATTAAATTTTCTATACATTGGTGTATGCCACAAGTCAAAGTAAATTATGCTTATTATGATGTAGTAACAGAATATTAATTGCGACTTGACTTACTTGTGATGCAGATATCATAAGTATTAAATAAAAAAATATGAAACAGGAAAACAAGTTAAGATGCTATAGATACTTAAGTAATGAATTTATATTTTTGTTTTTATCGTTTAAATAATGCACAGAATGGCTCTAAAAAGCACCCATTTCAGCGTCTGGCTCAGGGAAGCCCCTTAATAGTTATTCTGTTATTCGAGTCCGAGACAAACCTAACAAATCAAATAACATAAAAATCGATTCAACCGTCCTTGAGTTATACGTGTTCTAACTAACACGAGTTTGTTTTACATCCTAACTTAATATTATAAATTCGAAAGTAACTCAGTCTCTCTGTCTTTCTGTCTGTCTGTTTGTTTCCTCTTCACGGGAAATCCGCTGCACCAATCTAAATAAAATTTGGTAAGAAGATAGTTTGAATATTGAGAAATAACATATGCCACTTTTTATTCGGGAAAATTGCACAGTTCCCGCGGGATTGTAATTGTAATTGTAGCACGGGCTATTTTCCGCAACTCGACGACTAGTTTGCGCCTATTGCGTGATGTTTCCCGCGGAATAGCGATAACCGAAATCTACGCGGATGAAGTCGCAGGCAATAGCTAGTATAAATATAAAGATATAGTATACGCAGGATGCAGCGGCAATATGAACAGACTGCATAATGCATGGGCAGTATGGCGGAAAAACGCAGCCGGCCGGTTAACTTGCTCGGCCAAAGTTAAAATTGACCGGAGTTTAAAGCTCGGGTTAGGTTTTGCTTTTCGTTTTGTGTGTCTGTTCAGTTTGGTTTCAGTTTTGGTAGAAATCTTTGGTTCAGCGTGCTGTGTTCATTAGAAGTGATGGTAGTGATGTGATGATGTTCTCAAAGGTTTTTCTGTAGTGTCAAATCACACACAACTTGATAACATGTCGGGCTATGCTCGACTGACATACGTGAGCGATCCGTTTATTTCACTATGAATGTCAAATCAGTTCATAATTAGCACCGAAAAGTGACAGTAGCTCTCGAGGCCGTATTGGTAAACAACACTGAGACAATTTATAAAATTAAAAGAGATAGAAATCACATTTGAATCAGAAAAAAAATGTAGTTTTCAACTGTTACATAATGACGGTCCTTGATAGGATCACACGAGTGTTTTAATGCCTAATTATGTAGAGTCGTAATGATGGTCATTACCTACGGTTTCTGAACGCATAATAGAGGACTGTCATCATCATCATCATCATCATCATCAAACTTAAGAGTTACAGTCTTTTAACATGAAACTACCGTGAGACTCAATCATAGTGAAATAAATACGGATCACTCAGGTAAGTATATAAGTCATTCGTAGTCCTTCCTCTGGGAGCGCACGGCCCAGAGGCGGCGAGACGCACACTGCGCGCCGCGGCTCTGCTCGCGCGCTACGAATTAGTCCAAAACATATCGGGCTAAACTCGACTTATATACGTGAGTGATCCGTTTTTATTTCACTATAAGTTACACTCTTGTCGGTGGAGTTTCTTCCAATCATCTCTCCTATGAGCCAGTTCCTTGACCTCCTGATGCGACACGACACCGGCCTTCTCCGTTATCTGGTCCATGTAGCTTCGCCTAGGCCGACCTCTTCCTCTCTGTCCTTAAATTTTTCAATTTTTACGATATGTATGTAGATAAAATTTATATGCGCTGCTGTTCTACGCCTAACACAAACCTGTCTAGCACAAAACGCCACAGAGGCTCAAGCACGAATATCCGAATCCTGCGTAACGCAATCGGGTAGTACGTTATCGAGAAAATTTGTATGACGTTGGGAACAGCGCGCGCCCGTGAGCGTATTTGGTACTAAAATTTTACATGAACTTTTTCGGTGGCGATACGATAACATCACGTTACGCAGGATTCGAATATTCGTACACGGGCCTCGGTCTAACAATTGGCTACAGCCCCATTACAGACCTACCGAATAAATAGCTCACTATCACTAGATATTGCCAGACCAAATTAAACCTCCCACCACACCAAATCAAACTCTATCGCAAACATGACAAAACTCAAATTCATTCGTCCACCGAACCAGATTCGCATTACGGCTAATGCGTTTCGGCCGTGCTGGGCTAAATGAGGCTTTATCGCATCGGGATTGAGGTGAGTTTAGGTTGGTGTGAGATGGGGGTTCGGGTTGGTGCAAAATCGATGTAGTTAGGGATGTAAGATCTGACGCTGGTAATGAGTTGGTAATGGAACGGCTAAGGACTGTAGAATTACTGTTATGTGATTATTTACAAACATAAAAAAAAACTTTATTTCCAACAACAAGGTATATGTGCTGTAGGCCGAGCACCAGTTTTCGATTCCTGCGTAACGTTACGTTATCGTATCGAAATCGAGAAACCTTATACTAAATTTTAGTTCCAAATATGCTCGGGCGGGCGCTGTTCCAAACATCATACAAATTTCTCTATAACGCTACTACTCGATTACGTGCTCGACCCCCAGTAGAACCATTTGATTTCTGACCCACCGTACGATTTTATTTGTGAAGCAATGCGATGTCACCATGACATTTTCTACGAAAAGGTTCCACAGTGGGTCACGATTCAGTTGATTTGATAGTACATACATAGGAAGAGAACAATTTCATACTGTAAACAAGGAGGATAAAACCAAGAGGATTGCTAATGTCTATAGAATCATCATCAATATGTCAGCCGAAAGACGTCCACTGCTGGCCGGCGGCCTACCCCGCGGCTCTCTGCTCAGACCGGTCTTGTGCTTTCCGCATCCACCGCGGTCCCGCGATCTTTACCAGGTCGTCGCTCCATCTTGTTGGAGGCCTACCGACAGCTCGTCTCCCGGTCCGCAGACGCCATTTGAGAACCGCGTTTTGGCGTTTCATTTTGATAAAATTGTAGACATAATGTAGAGCGTCGAGGGTCGTGATACTATCTTATTGTTAACAAATATTGTACCCTCTCAACAATAAATAGACTCGACAAAAATCTAACCCCTTCCAGCTAATTAAATTACATAGGTAAATATTCTGCCCGTAAATAATTCAAGAAATACGTCGTACAATAAAATTGGCCATGATACATTTAATGGGCAGCCAGAAATACGGCTACCTCGGAAAACAGCGGTATTAATATTAATGTGACCCGGGGCTACCCGGCCACGTACAAGTAGTAACTTGTTATAATACGGTCCTATGAGGTTATCTGATTTATTTTGCGTTATGGGTTATGGAAAATGTTGAATTCTCATCATCATCATCATCATGTCAGCCGAAAGACGTCCACTGCTGGCCGGCGGCCTCCCCCGCGGCTCTCCACTCAGACCGGTCTTGTGCTTTCCGCATCCACCGCGGTCCCGCGATCTTTACTAGGTCGTCGCTCGCATAGTAAAATATAATTTTATAACTATGAAACTTAAGTGGCAGTGTGCGGGGCACATTGCTCGCAGGACTGATTTCCGATGGGGCCAGAAGGTGCTCGAATGGCGTCCGCGGACTGGGAGTCGAGCTGTCGGTAGGCCTCCAACAAGAGCTGTGCGAGGTCCATCCGGATCGCTACCACCGTCTTACCCGCTAATCCTGACGCTAAACAGTACTTTCAGGTCAGGTCAGGTGTGTCAGACAGCTGGTGCAAATACGGGCACAAGAGGCATTTCATCTTAGTGCTCTAGGTTGGCAACGCATCTACATAAGGGTTGCAGGTGTCTATGGGCAGGGATGATCACTTACCACCAGGTGACCCACTTGCTCCTTTGCCTTCCTTGTTGTATAATCGTAAAAAAAAATAGTCTGAAATAAATACTCTAGTAAAGATAGTTGACTAAACTTAATAGCTATTACTTATGAAACTTAGTTACCTACCTATATCTGTTAGACCGATTTGATTAAGCCAAAATAATAATATAATCGATAAGAATTCTCATAACCAATCCATTCAAGATTATTATTATAATAAACAATTTTTTGTTGCATTTCGATGGACTCTTCCAATACGACCATTCCACATGATCAGTTCATGATTACTCGAATTCACCGGATTGACGCATATTTTCTTTCTTTCCCTCCTTGCCTTAATGGATAAGAGTGAAAAGGACAGACAAGTGAATTTTCGATTGTAGACTCCCGTGGAACCACCCTGGACCGCTGCCAGTATAATTGTTAAATAGCAGAATAAAATAAGGATGAAATTATTCTTATATCGGTTTCAGTGCCTTCGTATTGTAAGTGTGTTGGCAACGGAAAGAACTGGATTTTATTAATTCTTGTAAGTTGTCTTGTGATTGTGAATAGGCATTTACAGAAAAATGTGTGAGTACCTAGGTATTTTATTTTGTTTGACCGCTTGGATTTTTATGGGTTTTTCTCCTCAGAATCATGAGACTATTGAATTCCAATAGACGGAAGTAATGACATAATTACTACAAAAATGTCTGGTTTGCGACTTCTTTCTCATACACTCTGTACGTACGCCACAAAACTGAATCGTATTTTTTTGAATGAAAAATTACACAAGTGCACTCATCAAACTTATATCTCTCTTTTTGAGTCAGGGGTTAACTTCAGGTTCCGGTTCTTTTAACTTTTATTTGTATCGCCCGAAGGTTAACTGGTAGAGATCCTTTTAAGGGATAAGTTTGCCTTTATAAATGTGCTTTTTTTCTGTTAATAAAGAGATATACATTGGTTCATACGTACGAAACTATCGTTGGCACTAATGCACCCATTCCACATTCACTGCCAAACTAAGCAGCATAGCTGGAAAATTTTCAACTCCAACCTGCATAGTGCTCCCTCACGACCAACTCGCCGCAAAAGCTCAAACAAAGCTCCAAAAAGCGCATAAAATATTAAATAAAAGCGCTGAAACAAAGCTGTCGGTTCCCGCCGTTTGAATGTTTTGATGAAGCGGGCCCCCAGGGGAGGGGGTGAAATGAAAATAATGATAAAACGGGATCGACAGAACAACCGTTTGGTGAGGAAGAATAACAAAAAATACGAATTGTGTACGGTTTGCGGGACAACGAAATGTATACGTATTTTGATACGGCTATGGTTTTTTAAAGATTTTCCCCGTATTTTTTTATACGACGAAGAAGGCGAACGAGCAAGTGGGTCACCTGATGATAAGTGATCACCACTGCCCATAGACATCCGCAACCCCTGAAGGATTGCAGATGCGCTGCCAACCTAGAGGGATAAGATGAAATGCCTCTTGTGCCAGTAATTTCCTCGGCTGTCTTACACTCCACACCGGAACACAACAGTGCAAGCACTGGTGCTTAGCGGCAGGATTAGCGAGTAAGATGGTGGCAGCGATCCGGACGGACCTCGCGCAAAGGTCCTACCACCCGCCGATTGAACGAATTGAACGAATATGGAAATTCGAGGCCAAGGAACTGGCATTCCACTATTACACTAAGCTATACTAGTAGATCGGTGAGCTGTAGACCCCGCGAGCAAATTTTTTGACATTTAAAAAAAAATGTCAAAAGAAATGCTATATGTAGAGGAGAACAGCCGGACAGACGGCGGACAGACGTACATAAGAAAGCATTTTGTGTCCAAGCTGAAACGGAAACACTTAAACCTGAAAATGAACGAAATTTCAAATGGGCGCAAAAACATTTAGATACCTACACATATGTAGACCACCAGGCAATTTCCTATGGCCTAAGCAAATACTGCAAATGTCGGTCGATCCATTTGTTCTGGTAGTCTTTGGGGGAGACCTATATCCAGCAGTGTTCGTCGCCGTGTTAAGAAGAAAAAGAGAAGAACAAAGAAATACTTGAGGTTACCTATATCATACGGTTCTTAAATTCATCCCTCCTTAAAATGAACCCATCAAATGAAAACAGAAAACTCAATCAAATTAAGAGCGTAATCAACATTGCCATTCGGATATCAAAATAAACACAATCACGTTATAAATAATTCAGTTAAGGGCATAATTATATCAGGATGGAGACTTATGGCCACTTTTGTCGTCGGTACGGTACTGGCGATAAATTAAGTGGAATTGAATTGAACGAACGCGAGTGTACCGTGGGGAGGCGGGACGGGCAACGCGATGTACCGTTTAATGCCTATGTGGACGACATAGTGAATTTTCTGTCACCGCTATAGAAGGTCATTTCTAGATCTACTGTTAAACTATAAGTAATTTGCGCGTCAGTTCTCTGGCTTTGAACATAGTCCTTTTGTAGCGTGTGGCTATGTAGATGACGTCATCATTGTTCTACATCGCGTAATGAAGTCTCTCAAGTCAGATGCATAAATGCAATTTCGAACTCTTTTCCGTTGGAATTCGGTCCCCAAGCATATCGTCTGCCTGGAGAGAGATCTGTCCATTGGAGTCGTTTCCAATATCTTATTCTGCACATTTGTACCCAAACATACTGCGTTATCTTCATGAATTTCACTACATATTTTAATACCGGTCTCTTTTTCATCATCCTGGGCTCTTTGTTTAATCGGACTAGATATAATGATTTATTTATTTCACCATTCCACAAAAGGCACACTTTAAAATTGCCCCACAGCTTCACTACTTGGTTTAAATTACAAGAATCGTAACAGTTCGAGAAATTGAAAAAGCTATCACAAGTGTACCTTACCTATACTCATACAAATTGCCCATAAAATCTAAAAAAAAAAAATTCACCAGCTCCGCAGTTTCATTTCTAACTCGATCCTTCTCTTACAGTGAGCAATGGCGCGCTCAGCGCATGCGCACAAGGCGGCATGGACAAGGATGGCAAAAAGAAGCACACGCGACCAACCTTCAGTGGACAGCAGATCTTCGCGCTAGAGAAGACGTTTGAGCAGACGAAGTATTTGGCGGGGCCCGAGCGAGCCAAGCTTGCGTACGCGCTGGGCATGACCGAGTCTCAAGTTAAGGTAAGTCTTTTTTAATATCATCACTGTGAGCCGAAAGGTGTCCACTGCTGGCCGGCGGCCTCCCCCGCGGCTCTCCACTCAGACCGGTCTTGTGCTTTCCGCATCCACCGCGGTCCCGCGATCTTTACCAGGTCGTCGCTCCATCTTGTTGTTGTCTTTTGCTCAAAAAGTGGTACTTTTTAACCCCCGACCCAAAAAGAAGGTGTCTGTGTATCTGTCTGTGGCATCATAACTCCCAAACGGATGGACCGATTTTGATGCGCCCTTTTTTAATCGAAAGCTAATTTAATCCAGATGGTCATAACTAAGTTTCATAAAATTAGGTTCAGCCGTGTTTGAGATGTTGAACTTTGAAATAACAATGTCGCGGGTTTTTCCAACTTTTCTAATGTCTTAATTGTTTACTTTAGGAAGTACGTGCTCATTCTGCGATTCAATAACACTGCTCATTGCCTTATCGTAGAATCAATTAGTGCCATTTGTTCAAACACTCTCTATCATTACTGAATCTTCAATTCCGTCTGCTACCGTTGGCAATTAACTTCACACACCAGCGACAATGCATCACACTGCACGATTAACCGGGGCCCGATTAATCCCATTAATCCGATTAATCCGATTACTGAGATTGAAAAGTCAATCACTTAGCGGCGCCGTCAAACGGCGGGATTACAGCGTGCAGTGCGCGTTTACTGTTAACTGTTATAACACTACTGTGTACATTAAATGTGTGTGTAAGAGGTACGTACCTTACGCACACACGTTGAGAGGTATGTGTGAGTGAAACGATCACAAATGGTAAAGCTGTAATTTTTTAGTCGTCTAGTTCTTTATTGAGTTTGTAGGTTTTGGTTGACTACCGAATAGCCTGTCAGAGAACCTTACTGTGAATGTTTGTTCTCGGGTCTTGGATGCTTAATATTTGTACATAATTATGTTGTACCTATCTAACTTATTTATGAGTACCTAGGTTTATCCGTTCTCTAGTATCCATGTACAGGCTGTGCCTAGTTTGAGATTAAGGTCAATTGTTGTCAATGTCGTATCATATTTATATGGTATTTATTTTAGTGTATTATCTATTACGTATTCTGTGGTATTATCGTATCAACTGAATCATGGCCCACTGTGGAACGCTTTCCTAGAAAATGTCATGGTGACATCGCATTGCCTGACAAAGAAATCGTTACGACACTTACAGTACTGAGACGTTTTACGGTGGGTCATGATTGAGTTGGTTGGATGTACCTAGAGTAAAAGAAACTCGCGTACACAGTGAAATAAACAGAAATTTGTTCTTAGTAAGCAAATAAATATCTACTCCGTATTACAATATGAAAAACGCTTATTTTTGACAGTTACCAAAGTTTCATTACTTCACAAAATCATCAACGTACGTCACCGCCTTAACGACTCCACTAAACGTTATCGTATCGCACAACAAAGTTGACATTTCAAACTCGCTATCAATTAGGCGAACACATCGCACAGTAATAAAAGACTTTTTTATTTTTAACTAATTAGGGTGTGACCCTCCTAAATGGCCCGTCGGCGCGTCTGCCCTGCTCCCTGACGCTAAATGGTTCAATGACGCGCGTTTACCCTACGCTAAACGGAGGGATAGTGACGGGTGCACTTACCCTACGCTGCGGTCACGCGTGCTTAGCGATGTCAGAGAGGGCGCTGCTGTGACGTAGTGTAGGTATTTGATACTTACGGAAATGTATTTAATTTGTGCTTGTGTGTTTTTGTGAAAGTATAGTATGTATGAATAGGGTTGTTGACCGATGTCAAAATAAAATCGTTTTATATTTTTTACCGACTTCAAAAAAAGGAGGAAGTTCTCAATTCGTCGCAATATTTTTTTTACTTATCTATCAAGGTTCTGAAAATACTCATAAAAACCGATGCCTCACTTGTTTTATTGCAATTAGAACGATTTTTAATTTAACAAAAACTAATAAAAGGAGGCAGTTTGATCACTGGAAATGATGACGTCATAGTTCTGTAATTCAATACAAACTTCATACTAACGGATCCGATCAAATCGGTTTGACATTTCCATCAAGTTCCAGCATTTCCAGCAACAACCTCAGTTAAACAATTAATTTGCTCACCAGCAACCATACGTGTAAAATAGCTACGTCTGTTGTTCAAATGCATGTTTTCATTGACAATGTCAGATTTGACATCTTGGGTTTTGTTTTTTTGATCGTGACAAGACAAAGGCAATTGATCCATCCTATCGTAGTTTCGGAGTTACGTCCTTTTGGAACAAGTACCTTTTAATAAATTAATAATAAATTACAAATCCTAATGAAAATTTAAAGTCGTAAGTTTGCTCCTCTTTCAAAGTAGATTGCAGACAATTAATCAAATTATAGTCTCAAAAATGTGAAATGTTGTCAATGGTCGGGAAACTTGTGTACTTAACGTTAGTATTAAATAAAGTGTGTAAAATATAAACTTTCATCGAGTTTTCATAGCCTTGGATTACCCAAGAAACCATTATCCGCTTAAGCACATCTTTGTACGTGTGGAGTTGTCCGCTCCTTTCGCTTGCTCTCTTCAAGTTCCGAATAAAAGACGTGCTTAGCCACACGACCCTCCCACCAAGAGCATACAACATACAGCGCACCCATCAAACATAATTAAAACCGTCGTCCGTATCACTGGGCGAATGCGAGGGTACAAATCGCATTATACTAAGTGATACTTACCATTTAGAGGGTACGCGATAGTAGTGCAAAGTGGAACGAACGTTTACGTCATATTTCGTTAAGAAGTAATGTTACACTGTGATTGAAAATTGCATCTGAAGATTCATTGATTGATTGATTGATCTTGTACTTTTTTTGACAATGACGTTTTTTATACTTTTTTAATATATGCCCTTAGTGTAATCAAAAAGCACAAAATACGTCTCGATCGCGTTTGCGTTAAAGTGTCAAATAGTATGAGAATTGTTAAACGCGAACGCGATCGAGATGTATTTCTTGGCCTGGTCGGCGATTACACTAGGCAAACGAGCAAGTGGGTCACCTGGGCGTAAGTGATTACCGTGCCCTTAGACACGACCGATTTTCATGATCGTTGATTTGTTGGATTTATCTCCGCTCCAGCAGCAGCAGCAGAATCTAGCATAATCACTATTAAAAGAGTAAAACCAATCGGTGTTTGTTCTTTCCGTTAAAAAACGGGACTTTGCTATTTAGAGAAATCTTTTTATTCCATTACTAGTAGTTCCTGAGATAACCAGCTGTGACAGACAGACAGGCAAACCGAGCCCCACCATAAGGGTTCCTGTTTACCTTTTGGGTTCGGAACTGTAATACGCACTTGCTATTAACACTGTACAGTCGAGTTCTCCAATATCTGTACAACAAACAGTTCATAAATATCCAAACACGGACCTTGTGTAACTGGCATCTACACTGGCTACCTTGTGTAGCTGGCAGTCTGTGTATAGATATTATTGATTGAACTGTTGACTGTATAGTTATTGGAGAACTCGACTGTACAAAGGGTGTAAGTGCAGTCAAACGAACGTAACCAAATAAATGGATACGATAGAATCATTTGCAAAACTTGCGTCACTGTACCGTTCAAGTTTACTGCATGTAAACTGAACTCTATTTTCAGGACACTTGAAGTCATATTTCAGTAATTTTTCGGCGGTGATATTTTCGATGGTGTTTGTAGAAAACATAATAGTAGGTATGAGTTCTGTGTTCTGATACACATGGTGACATGATCGAGATAATGTAATTAGATTTCATCCTATTTCGATGTTATTCAATAGTTTTATTCGTATCTTCTCTGACTTTTAGGGGTCTGCAGTAGTTTTTTATTGCTTCTACCAGGCCCCTGTTTCACCAATTTTACAGTTGTCAGTTTTCAATGACAGTTCAGTGTCGCTTCATATAGTCAAAGAAATGTACTTATTTCGAATTGTCATGTAAAACTGAGAAATGCAAAAATTGCTAAATAGGGGCCTGGCTGGTTTTCAGACGGACCCCGACTTAAAAACTAACCTAAATTACAACTACTTAATTTGAAAAAAAAAAACCTAAATATTCATGTGGAGTTTCATTAAAATCCATTCAGGAGTTTTTGCGCCGAAAGAGTAACAAACATTCAGACATCCATCCTCACAAATTTTCCGTGTTTATGATATTAAATAAATATCATGGGACAAATTGACACCTAGTCCCAAACTAGGCAAAGCCTGTACTATGGGTACTAGACAACGGATAAACATACTTATATAGATAAATACATACTTATATACATATTAAACATCCAAGACCCTAGAACAAACATTCGTATTCATCATACAAACATCTGCCCCGACCGGGAATCGAACCCGGGACCTCAAGCTTCATAGTCAGGGTCGCTAACCACTATTAGTAAGATATTTAGTTTTGTTTTGACGAACATACACTTCTCTGCTGTTTTAAAAAATAGATGGTAATGATGTTGTGTTTACACATCTGCACACAAGTAAAGAAAATTAATGTAATTTGTACTTTCACTACACAAGGTTATTACGTTTACAGGTGCCCTAAATGACCGAAAGCCGATTAAACCTTTTCCGTATAATTTCCCACTTAATACTCCCTCATATTAACTTAATAAAATAAACAATTGTTTAGAATTAATTGCGCCGTGCAACACATGTGTAAACACACTGCCCTAATCTCCCTAGGGATTAATTTATCGAATCTCAAATGAGCTATGACACCG
The DNA here is from genome assembly GCA_963691665.1 of Clepsis dumicolana. Classification (NCBI taxonomy): domain Eukaryota; kingdom Metazoa; phylum Arthropoda; class Insecta; order Lepidoptera; family Tortricidae; genus Clepsis; species Clepsis dumicolana. The sequence continues at coordinate 13,179,632 of OY829523.1, read as the reverse complement.
AACGCCCTAGGGCAGAAAATGCCACATTACAAACTCAACCCAAAAACCCTTATAGCTTCACATTTTAGTTCAATTTAGCGTAACTCAGTAGCAAATCAATTGAACAGGGGGTAGAAAAATACCAACCTTTAATTTACATATTCAATAACCCGTATTGTCTTCTCAGTATAGTTGGATTTGGTTTAAACCGGTGGTATATTGCATTGGTAATGTGCCCCTTGGTTTTTAGTGCAATTTGTGAATGGAGATGATCCGTCTATACGTTTAACGTTTAGCGATGCAACGGATTGCTCTCTTTGTTGCTAATGGCTGCGCACTTAATCGCTAGATGGCGTTGTAATCAATTTCATTGTAGGGCTTTGCTGACTGTACCTTGGACTTAAGAATCTCATTTTTTTTTTCAATGTCCTAAATAAACCTGCCTATGGAATTCCTTTCATCAAATCCATTGCCAGCCCGGCATTTGGCTCAATTAACATGTTTCAAGGCAACTCTTAAAGCTGGGTTCATAATGTATTATTGCGGTGTCCAGCCATTGTCGTAGTTTCATTTTGCTTGTAACTTAAAAATAAAATTATAGATAGGTATGGGAAAGATGTGACATAAAAAACCTACGCAATGCAAGTGTTTTCCTTCTTGTTCACTTTTAACTATGACCGAAATTAGTGTCTTGGATTTATTGTTTTGAGTTTACTAGCTAGTCTACTTACTCTCTCCCATACGAATTCCAAAGAAATCCCGGCCACGTCACCCGCTAATGTTGGCCAACCTGATTCGCCACTCTCAGTCACCCCAAACTTAACGATTCACAATATACGGCGTCATAACATCTCTTATTGCGCCTCATAATACCTTCTCTCCTACTCAAAATGCAAATTTCAGTTATCATCTTTATTGTGGCCGTAAAGAATTAAATTAGCTTAAAACTCCATGTTCCCACATTGATCGTCGTGTGGATAAGTTTTATCTGTGATGTTTGTGATTTATTTTGTTATATGTGCCTTTTATAGCTGGCCAGTTGCTGGTTTGTTTTTTTTTTATTGTCTGGTGCATTATCATTTTTGCATACGAATTTATGACACCATGTAGATAGTTCGATCAGATTTTATTTCTTGAAATTAGCCGGTTTGTAAAAAAAAACGAGTATAATTTTTTTCTATCAAAACTTGGTAGGCTAGTCGTTTGACTTTTGGCATCTCAAGCAGAAGGTCGTGGGTTCAAACCCCGGCTTGCACCTATGAGTTTTTCGGAATAATTTTGTATCGAAACACATTTTTTTTTCATTTATCATGAGCTTTTCGGTGAAGGGAAACCTGCACACTTCTGCGAAGCATTTCAATAGTGTCTGTTACCAATCCGCACCTGGGCTCACGTGGGAACTATAGCCCAAGTCTTCTCATACTGAGAGGAGGCCTGTGCCCACCAGTGGGACGTAATTAATTATGATGATAAATTTTTCTCAGAGCAGCAATCTCCCCAACTTATTTCAAGCAAGTGTTATGAATTCCTTTACATCCCACTATCAATCATTGTCAAAATTATAAACTACATCATTAACACACATTATGCAAATAAACGCAGCGTTTAATGCGTCGGCGCATAAACGCCGCGTCATTCGAAAGTAGCCCGGTAGCACTTAAGACAATCTGACGATCTCTAGATGTGGATCAGTCAGTTAATGTTTGGGATCATAACTTTGAACAGAGAGTCGAGCACGACTTTTCGAATCCTGCGTAACGTTGGTTATCGTATCGAGATCGAGAAACCTCATACTAAATTTTAGTTCCAAATACGCTCACTGGCGGGCGCTGTTCCAAACGTCATACAAACTTTTCGAATTATTATTCGAATTCGTACTTGGGTCTCAGAGGCCGGTACAGTCAGCATCAAAAGTACCTTGACTTGCCGCTCTCTAGTCAGATACAAAACGTTACATGATTGACAAACGTTACGGTACAAAGTGGCAAATGCCTTACTCTTCATGCTAACGCATCATCACCATCAGCCTATTTAAGTCTCACTGCTCGGCTCAAGCCTCCTCTCACGATGAGAGGGATTGGATACTTCATACACACTACTGAATTGCTTCGCAGGGTTGTGCAGGTTTCCTTACGGCGTTTTCCTTCACCGAAAAGCCCATGATAAATTGTAATTGTACCCCAGGTGTACTGAGCAACCGCTTTTGAAAACAACTAGGTCTTTTTTAGGGTTCCGTACCTCAAAAGGAAAAAAAGGAACCCTTATAGGATCACTTTATTGTCCGTCTGTCTGTCTGTCTGTCTGTCTGTCTGTCAAGACCCTTTTTCTCTGGAACGCGTGGAGGTAGCATGCTGAAATTAATATCAAATACTCAAGCATGCGGTCCCTTAACGCTGTGAAAAAATCAACCTTCTAAGCCAACGCAATCAAAAGACACAGTCATTAAAAAGGCTATTTCCATACAAATTGCCGAAATCCGAAAACCTAAAGGGTACTTACAGTTGTCCTAGAAACTTGAAATTTGGTATGAAGGTAGCTCTTATAGCACAACCACTCAGAAAAGTCTCAAAATCTTATTTTTTTCTGTCTGTCTGTAGATTTCACAAACCGATATAAGTTGACCCCACACTGCGTACATTTTGCTTAGGAGCAGGGCTCTGCTAACACTGGACTTCTTAAAACACTGGGGAAAACATGAAACTACCGTGAGACTCAATCATGGTGAAATAAACGGATCACTCACGTATGTCAGCCGAGTATAGCTCGACATGTCTCGGACTAATCCGTAGTCCTTCCTCTGGGAGCACACGCACAGAGTCTCTGATTCAACGCACTACATTCGTTTTGATAAGGTGTCGGTACTGGCGAGAGAAAAATTTTTCATTCCGCGGAAAGTACGTGAAGCCATTGAAATTTGTCGTCATCCCAATTTCAACCGTGATAGTGTGGATGGTCAGTGCCCCCGGGTTGGAAAACTGTATTGAATACTGCGTCAACAGCTCGTGTGAACGAGTCTTTACAAAGTGATGTGATCAGTGTAGTGTGCTACCCTACTTTTGACAATAATAAAAATGACGATGAAAATGAGGGTAGATGTGAGCCGCCGTCAGTTGCGCCGAGTAGCCGTGCAAGCAGAGCCGCGGCGCGCAGTTTACGTCTCGCCACCGGCGTGGCGTGTGCTCCCAGAGTAAGGACTACGGATTAGTCCGAAACATGTCGAGCTATACTCGACTGACATACGTGAGTGATCCGTTTATTTCACTATCACTGGGGAAAAGCGTTAAAATCTTTGTACGGAACCCTCGTGCGCGAGTTCGACTCGCACTTGGCTTTGTCCAGAGCTGCATCTGGCCAATCCTTTAATTCGGAGCCTTGGTCACCACGCCATCTCCAACTGTCATTTATAAAACACTAGGTGTTGCCCGCGAGTTCGTCCGCGTAGATTTCGGTTATCGCTATCCCGCGGGAACTATACAATTTTCCCGAATAAAAAGTAAGCCTATGTTATTTCTCAATAATCAAACTATCTTCTTACCAAATTTCATCTAGACTGGTGCAGCGATTTTCCCGTGAAGAGGTAACAAACAGGCAGACAGAGAGACAGAGTTACTTTCGCATTTATAATATTAGAAGATATAGGTAGATATCTTTTAAAGACCTACTTTTTTTAATTTGGACTGCATAAGAGCAGTTTTAAGTACAATTACTACATATTTAATATCACTGCCATCAAAAACTGACAGCTGCATTAAAAGCACCCTAAGCACTTGCGACTCTTGCAAATTAAGTTTCAATGGCATTTGAATTCACAACACCATAACGGGATTACGCATTCATAAAAAATATCAAAACACATTAAAATTAAATTAGTGTGTCATCCATCAAGTTAATTTAATATGGTGCTGCCCCTAGAAGAATTAGGCGGCGCATCTACTAGAGCTTTACGAGATAGCTACGCTGGGACAATTGAGTAATCCTATTGGTGGATTTTTTCTGTACTGCTTATTTTGCACCGTTAGCTATTGAAAGATGACCTAGCACAGACATTGCAATTTTTAGAAATGCAAACGAGCAAGCGGGTCACCTGGATGGTAAGCGATCGCCGCCACCCATGAGAACCAGCAACCCCACAAGAGTCACTGGTCCGTTGCCGACCTTTAAGGAAGGATAGGGATAGAGGAAAGGGAGGAAAGGGGATCGGGCCTCGGCACTCTCACTGACCGAACGAAACGCAACAGGGGTGCTGTTGCTTCACGCCAATTTTCTGCGAGAGGGTGGTACTTTCCCGGACGTACATTCGCACGGCAGCAAATAGCTACAGTATGGCTCTCCCATTAAAACTGACCAGCGATTGATACCCATCTTAAATGATGGTAAGTGAAGTTGACACGGAAAGCATAGACCGCTGGTTCAGTAAGACTGATTACTTGACACTATGCCAGATCACGACCAAGATCTTTTGGCAGCATTTCTCAATCATGCATGACATATAACGTAGTGTTACCGTCTAAATATCTACTAGGGCCATCTTTCGACCGCCAGCTTTCACCATCTTTACCAATGTCAGTTTTCAATGACAATTCGGTGTCAACTGCTGACTTGAACAGCTTTTGTTTTAGAGCGCTTCATACTGGCAAAGAAATGTAGTTCGAATTGTCATTGTAAACTGGCAATTGTCAAGTTGGTGAAATAGGGCCCAGACACTAGCTGCCTCGCACAGCTCCGGTGGATACGCAGCCTTAGGGTGCCTTTCCACCAGAGATGTGCTGCTGCTATGCTACGTTGCTATGGATGCGTTTGACATCCACCAATCACATTCATTGCACCTGTCTCTACCACTGCTATACTACGTAAAGCAATGAATACGGTTGGTGGAATCAAACGCAGCCATAGCAACGTAGCATAGCACATCTCTGGTGGAAAGGCACCCTTAGTGTGAGCGAGAGGGGATAGTTTACACGCGTTCAAATTGTCGTTTGTCTTATCTGTTTTGTTCTGTGAAAGCATTAGGATAATGTTGGGGTCTATTTTGAATTACCATGGGTGATTTAGTTACTTTACCAAGATAGTTGTCAGTTAAGTAGGCACGTATTTGAGCTTCTTTCTTGCGAGCTGATTAATTTTCGAAAACGATTCGGTAAAAAATTCTATATAATTATCGAACATGCTAACAAAATTTCATGAGAATCGGTTGAGAAATGCAACATTCGAAAGCAATTTTTTTTTTGCGACGAGACACTTCCTTGAGAAGAAAGGTGATTGTGTGTATTTTCTTGTATTTGTGTGTCTTCTTGTGAAAGTGAATAAATGTCTTCTTTTTATTACTTTCATTTTCGTCAGAGCTGAAACGGAGGAGCTTCTTACGCTTCGCTCGCTCGGTCAAATAGGAAAGTGTTTGGATGGTTGTCACTCAATCACACAAAAACGGAGAGGCGGATTTGGATCGAAATGAAAATAGCTATTAGCCAGGATACTTAATCTAATTTAAACTAGGTATCCCGGGAAATAGCACAGTTCAGATCACGGAATTCAGCACCGATGGTTTTTTCATACGAGCAAGTGGATCATCTGATGGTAAGTGATCACCACTGCTTGTAGACACCCGCAACCCGGGGGGTTTGCAGATGCGGTGCCAACCAAGAGATCTAAGATGAAATGCCTCTTGTGCCCGTAATTACACCGGCTGTCTTACTGTCCACACTGGAGCACAAAACTGCAAGCACTGCTGCGTAACGGTAGGATACTGGGCAAGAGCTCGTGTTACGGGAACTAAAATAACGTTGCCCCAAATTCGCATCGACTCGTAGGTAATCTTCATTACGTTCACACCTCAACAGATGTGTTTCGTGTAAAGATACGTTCAACAAGGCTCGGATATCCAATAACGCGTTATCATTCATTTATCTACAGGTGAGGGGAGCGCGACGGGACATATGCTTGCCTTGTAACGTCTTGTATGTCTGTTTATTGGAAATTGTTTATACGGAACACATTTAACTTGGGTATTGTATGTAGTGTGTTGTGTACACGTCTTACACGATACTTTAACTTTTGCGTTTGAGACGTAATTTTGTATCATTGATGTCACTTTATTAATCAATGTAGTCATCAATACGATTTCTTGAACAAAAACCAATTGCATAGATTGACCCAAATCTATTACACATTCGCTTACAAACAATTTATTGAAATCCCACTCAAGCTTGAAAGGAATAAGGTTGAAAACTCAGAATTATTTATGAGGACTATTTTAACCAAGTGCGGTACAAAATGAACTCTATGGCTAAGTAAATTAAGGTCATATTTCTGTGTTGGCACATGGTGGCATGGTTAATCGATTGTGGCGATGACAATGGCAGAGTAATCGAGTTGAATCGAGTCGTATTTATTGGAACGAGTTGTACTGATTGATTACAGTTTTGTTATATCGTTCGTCAGTGTTAAGTTGCGGATGGTGAAATGTGTTAAATCGATTCAGTGGTTTTTAAAAGCAACTTAATCATTAAACTGAGCTTAATTACAAACTAGTCGAAGTTTGTAATTAAGCTACTTTTTGAAGTTAGAAGTTACTTTTTTTAAGTCAAAATGTAACATACATTTAAATACGTATTAAAAGAAAAGTCTTAACTGACTAACTCATCATCATCAACGCCCAGCTCCAACTATTGGACTCAGAAAGCTGAAATTTAGCACAGAGGTTTACTTTATTACGTAGACAAGTTGTAATTAGGTATTTTGGGAAATTCCCGCGGGATTGTACAAGCTAGTTTAGAGATACATATGTGAATAACTTCTCCTTTAGTCATACATTCTAAAGATTTTTACAACTCCCACGGAAAAAATATTTGAAAAGATTTCATTATTACGTCCCACTAACTGGCCCCTATTTCACCATCTTTACAATTGTCAGTTTTATATGACAATTCGAACTACATTTCCTTGATAATATGAAGCGCGCCAAAACAAAAGCTCTTCAAGTCAGCAGTTGACACCGAATTGTCATTGAGAACTGACAATTGTAAAGTTGGTGAAATAGTGGCCTGGGCGTAGGCGTCCTCTCTGAATCAGAAGAATTGAGCTACAGTATGCTGATTGCAAACTTCACTTTCCATTGAATGACTTCTCGAAATGTGTTGGTTTCTTCACGACTTCTTTCTTCTTTCCTTTCATTGAAAAGCTCACGATAAAAGACAACATACTCCTAAAATTCTAGGAACTAAGGACTTATTTCAAAAGGTTTAACAATTTTCGTGACATGTGATTTCTAGAACACCGGAGACATTATTTTATGTAAAAAAAACTACTTATTTGAGTTATTACACCATTAGTAACTTATTAAATAGCGACATCGGAACACCGCAGCCAATGACATTCGCGCAGCATCTGACGTCATCAGCTGCGCTCGGGCATTGTGATGCTAATACAGATTTAACGCCCTCTGTGGTCAATATGGTGTACTGATTATAATATTATTAAATAATAGGGCGCCGCCCTATTGCGTCGGAGCTGATGAATGTCATTCGAATTCGAACCATTTGATTCGAAACTCACTTTTAGAAGGATTTTTCAATGAACCACCTTGCCTGTGGGCGAAACAAACTGATAATAAATATACGTGTAACACCTTACTGTACCACGTGTACTTATATAACCACCTATTTTGACAAACATTTGATTTAATGGCGTTCAATGTGAAGAATACAAATAATAAATATCTTTAAAAGATCGTTCAAGACATATTGCAAAGTCTGTGTTGACAACGCTCTGCAGTATGTTGTTTTGTTTGTTTCAACTGTAGAAAAAAATTCGCACACGATCATTCTACCAAAATTTCACAACAAAAGGACTCCCCTACACAACAAATACTCACTTTCCATCAAAACTTGCCACATGTGGCGACCCGCGAATATGCAACTGCAATTCTTTTGTACCCTTTCTCGAAACCCATAAAACAAAATAAAACAATATTACCAAAATCCCGCATTCGCGCACCCTAGCTCAATCTTAGGCGACTTAGTTGCCTCAACGTATGATTGATTCTTTCCCGTCATCTCAGTCACACGTACGCAATTCTCGGTATTTTTGTCTCCCTCCCCCGCTAAGCTGCGGACACATCTGTGACGATCGGTTAGGGCTGTCGACATGTGGTTTTAGAAGAATTAGCGAAAAATTATACGCGTTGAATGCTGGATTTTTATAAATGACAGTTTTTTGAGGTGACGCCCCTGGATTTGGGTTTTGTGTGCGTCATTGTTGGTTTTGACGAATGATGTGTTGTTAAAAGCTTGGTTAAGCTGTTTATGTTTTATTTTGGTGCGATGTTTGATTTTGTGTAGGTAGGTCACTGACGACTGCTTGTCAGTGGGTTGAATTTGCTTGGCACGGTTTTCCTTGAAAAACGAAAATCATTACGGATTAATTGATATCGTTTACTCGTTCAGTGAAAGATTTTGGTGAAAGTCGGTTTGACGAGTTTAAGTTTAAACTGGAATCAAATGCTAAAGACAAAACGTCTTTCAACTTTTTTTTACTGTTAACACTTTTCTTGGCAGAAATGAAAAAAGAAAACCGAATTCCAGTCTCTTCTGATTTTATATAGATCTACCTACTAAAAATGTGTGGTAAAATAAAAATACGAAAAGACTGGTATGGATATTCGTGATCGTAGGTATAAAATAAAAACGTTTCATGTAAACTTCTGTTGCTAAAGAAAATTTTCATTGAATTATTTCGGTTTTTGACATAAATTTTGCAGAGCAGAAAAAATCGCATACAATGCTTGTGCTATGTACGATCAAAGTATCACGATGTGTTATATGTATATTGCCAAGAAAAGGGTAACTTAGATACCTACCCTTAAATATCTTCATGAGCATGACTTGAAAGTTACTTGCAGGCTTATGCCCTAATTCATAAACGTCACTCAAGCATACATTAGCTAAAATACTTTTCTCGCGTAGTCAATATTTTCTATCGAAATTTTGCTCTTTTACGAGCTATATTCAAATATGGCGTAGCGTTTAACGCTATTTAAACTGACAGGAGGCAACACCTTGGTTGACGCAAAATAGTTATTTTTAATACAGTTGCACAAAAAGTGATACCTTTTGTGGCTATGTATCGAGGGGAAGGGGGGCGGGGTCTTGGCATATACTTCGGATGGTCACCGAGGGGGGAGGATCTAAAAAAACTGTTAAAAATGGGTCACACACACAACCTTAAACCCTACTTATAATTTACGAAGTGCAAACACCATTGGATCTTCGTTACCCTAGCCATAACTACCACTATACCTTCCACTAGCGTTTACAAATTTTTATGGGCGCTCCTGAACCAGCCCATAAAGGGGCCGAGTTAACGAGCCAATCAATTACGCAGCCCTAATTGACAAGTGCTTACTCAACTGCGCACGCGCCGGGGAATTATGGGTTCACGATTGAAAGACTAGGGTGGAAGTCTTGAGTTTCGTTAAGTTGTTTGGTCTGAGAATGGAGGTTTGCTGGAGTTATTTTTACTACCCCCCAACGTAAAAGAGAGGTGTTATAAGTTGACCTGTGTATCTGTCTGTGGCATCATAGCTTCCAAACAGATGGGCCGATTTCATGCGCTTTTTTTTATCGAAAGTTACTTTAATCATTTTTATTCGGGGAAATTGTATAGTTCCCGCGGGTTAGCGATAACCGAAATCTACGCAAACGAAGTCGCGGGCAACAGCCAGTTATTCATAATTTTGTCATTCAAAACCTCAGACTATCACTCCATCCAATCACAACCTAACCTCAAAAACAAAACAACTCAAAAACAATAAGTCTGGGATCCCGGCAATCCCGTAATAATGCGCGTGATTGATGCGGGATCCCCCGAGTCGACGCCATTTGCATTTTTATGGGCACCGCCCAGCCGTGGGCTGAGTGGGCTTGAGTATGTGAGGATGGGATAGAAAGCTCATTTGGGGGAGGGTTGCAATTGGGATTGGGCTAGATGGGAGATTGTGGTGTGATCATTAAGTTAATGGAGTACTGTTTGAGGGACTGAAATTAAGGACATGAATGTAGCTTTCTACTACAAAAGAGCAAAAAAATAGTTCCAAACGTTGAAATAGTTAGAAAAAACACGTTCCAACCCAAAAAAATAGAACTCTACCAAATATTATCATTTGAAAGCGAAAGAAGGAATAAAATACCGAAATATCTCGACATAATTATAACAGTCAAAATTTATCAGCGATTTGTTAATGATACCAATAAATCAATATTAATTATATTAACTACGCTTTTAATTAATAAGGTGGTAAGTCGGTTGATGAAAGTCGCGGGCAGTTGCTAGTCGACTGAGACGTCCGGTGAAGGCTTAATCGTTTTATAATTAATTACAATTTTATAAATATGAGGTCTGGTAATAAATTAATAAGTTAATTTATAGTTGTAGAGTGAAAGTGATACGGGTAAAGATGTAGAGGCTATGCTGCCTCTAGAAAAGGCCTTGGGCATTGATATTACAATAAGAAAAACTTAGATAGGTTACCTGTATTTCAAAAAGCAGCAGTATTTCGTACTGCTGTGCTCCAGCGTGAAATTTATGATTTATGAACAACATTATAGCCGTCTAGGCTGGCAACTACTATAGCTCAAGCCCTCTCATCCTAGGAGGAGGCCTGTGGTTAGTAGTGGCATGTAAAATAAGGCTTGTGATGATGATGATGAAACTTTTGCAATCCTTTGAGCATTTTAATCCTCTGTTCCATTAAAAATTACTTGATTCATTCTTTCGCCATCGCCATTTCGTGTCGTACAGTACGGCGTGCCTCTCAAAGTGATGGAGCCCAGCCAAATGACAGCACTCAAAGAAGAAAAACACCGCTTCCCCGGTGTGTGTCTGTCTGTCGCTGCCGCTCGACCCGCCATCAATCGCGAACAATTAAGTGTAACATTTATTAGCCCATCAGTAAACATCTCGTTATCCGGCTTACGGCGACGTCGACAAAACGCCGCAGCTTTTACGGCCAAACAATTATTTATCACGCGAAACCGGGGGAACACCCTATATCCAACTGACGAGACGAGCGAAAGAACACCCTGTACACAGCGCTTTAGGGTCGGGAAAGGGCGAGAAAAAGCGAAGCGAAACTCTAGTAAGATTAATAGGGTATAAAACGTAAGATAATACAATATACAAGAAGACACGTTGTAAACCGTTCTCTTAAAGCCGGAGCTGACGACATCCATCCGTCTCGCTTCCTCTCGTGTTTGTTGTGTGTTGTCGTCTCCTTCTCCCGGTTTCAATTATCTGCGTAATCCTTCAATTACGCGACAGATGTCGCGCGCGTCTTCGAGCTTATGTGCCAGTTTAAAGTAGCGTCGGCAGAGCAATTACTGTTCATGAGACTCGGGTTTTGCTTACGGGATTTCGAATGAATTGGTTTTTTGCTGAATGTTTTTGTTGCTAACTGTCTGGTTTTTAGGTGAATCTAGGATGATGTAGTTTGGAGGGGTTTGGGTGAGTTTCAAGCACGTCAATATTTTAGTTAAAATGCCAAAAGATATCTAATAAGTAATTGAGATCTTTATCGTTGTGGTATTTTGCTTAAGTAACCTTAAATTAAGGCCGCTATATATTTATAGGTAGATTTAATGTATCTCAATAAATTAAATAAATATAGTAAGCACAGCCACTATTGTAACATTAAACGTTTGCTTAATAAAAGCGTAACTATTTGAAATACTTAATGTTTCTCTGACTGCCGAAATCAAACTAAACTGCAGAGTATCAAAGTACTTTAAATAACTGTATCACAGTTATGTTTCTTTACAAGCTTTTATTTGTCTTGCCGTGTTAGAGTATGTTTGTGTGGGTTAAATATTTGACTCACTTTCAAAGGTCGAATTGACTTCATATTTTATATGAGCTTCGGTAAACGTCATTAATGACATTTAGTAAATGTATGTTGGATGACAATAGAAGCGCAGTTGGAAACGCTTGTTTAACATGAAACTACCGTGAGACTCAATCATAGTTAAATAAACGGATCACTCACGTATGTCAGTTGAGTATAGCTCGACATGTTTCGGACTTTGCCAATTTATCAGTAAACTTTTACAATTACAACTTTTTTACTCCACTTATAATTGTGCCCTAAATAACAACAATTTGAAGTTTAATAAAATGTTTCTCGTCATTTTTGCTCCGATTTCGTCTACAAGGACAAATTAAAATAATGCTTCACCGCGCACCCAATTTTGTTTAAAACCTCAATTAATATTAACATTCCAATTAAATCGTACAATTATTTTGCCGTCGCTACTTAAGGGCCCGAGGGTTGGGACGAGAGTTAGCTAATAATTAATATTCTAATTAATGTTTAAATTAATGTTGCTACAGGGAAGGGTTTTTAACCGACTCCGATTAATAGAGGTTAACAGTTTGATCCCTCATTACGATGGCGCAGGTGTCTTTTTAACCCCTAACCCGAAATAAGGGTTTAGTATTTGTTGTGTGTCTCATTACCCAGGGATGGTAAACTTTTCGACTTATTCTAGTATTTCTGAGCTTATGTGTATTAATTATTAAATATCCAAGACCCGAGAACAAGCATTCATACTTACTTACTTACTCCGTTGGCTCAACGACCCGAAGTGGATCTTGGCATCCGATAGGATTTGACGCCAAGGCGCCCCATCTCGTGCGATCTCCTTCCAGTTTTCTCTGCGCAGGGCACGGAGGTCTTTCTCCACTTCATCCAACCAGTGCTACTTGGGTCGACCAACCGGGCGCCTCCCAGTGGGCCGCCCCACGTAGGCCTTGTCCACCGCCCTGCCAGCCGACATTCTTTCTTTCAAGGTGTCCGAGCCAGCGGAGTCTAGCAGACTTGCATTCCCCGATGATATTAGGCTAGTACTCAACGTCTCACACATCAAACATCAAACAAATAACTGTCCTGACCTGGGATCGAACCGAAACCTCAGCTTCATAGTCAGATTATCTGACCACTAGGCCCTACCAGTTGACAAATGAATAAATTACGTTTTAACTCTAACGCATGCTTGTCAAACAAATGAAATTAAATTAACTTTAATTCTCACGCCTAAGCGTAACCACTTCCAATTAACTACTTTACCCCGATCTCTTATCTTAATAACATCTAGTATTAACTATTAATATATCACTCCGTCCGTCTGTCTGTCCGTGACAAATGAAAGCGTCAGCCGTAAATACGGACGTCGATAATTATCTGTGGACGGTCAAGCGCGAGTTGGGGGCAGGCTGGAGGTTCTGTCAATGAGACACTGATTTACTATCCCGATGACTTTATTTATAACCAACTAAGAAAAGTTTAAAAACCTCCGACATTGTCAGTTCAAAGTTCAATATTTCAAAATGGGGTTAACCGATTTTAATGAAACTTGGCTAAGAACTATCTCGATCAAACTAGCTTTCGATTGAAAAAAAAACCGTATCGAAATAGGTGCATCCGTTTAAGAGCTATAAGGCCACAGACAGGTACACAGACACACATATACACATGTCAAAGCTATAACACCCCTCTCTTTCGTGGGGGGTTAAAAATACATTTCATAGACATGTTGATTACAATTTGCCACAGTCAGTAATCAAATCACAACAAAAATCGTCTTAATCAAAGTTTAATGTCAAAAAATCTTCCACAGAGTTAAAACTGCGCAGAATATAGCTTGTATGTTTGTCATTTTAGTTTTCAGGTTAAAAAATATCCTTTTGTTTTTGGTTGTTAATGTAGTACCAGTTTATTCGTAACATAGATAATAATTCATTTTAACAATATAAATTACGATCTGCAGTAAGTTTAGTCAAATGTGACTAAAACATACAAAAACAACATCAACAATAGGAACAAGCCTCTTTGATAAGTTTAACTTACTAGCAGATATCTAAATTAACATACATAAGCATTATATGTATACATAGCACTTATTCAAACGTATGTTTTTTGTTTATTAACCGACTTCAAAAAAGGAGAAGGTTCTCAAATCGTCGGAATATATTTTTTTATGAACGGAACTCCAAATCAAACGCGCCACTAAATTGACTCCCAACACAGTCGGATTAAATCAAGGAATCGATTAAAAATCGTCTTAAAGTCGATTGCGATTATCATTTCAGCTGTCAAACCTGTCTATCAACTAATCGCTCGATTTGTTCTAATTCCCTGCCAAAACTTCAAAACTGAACTTTGTCACCTAAGAACTAGAGTCACTTTTAAATCCACAACTTATAAAACTTCACTTAGAAGTCATTGGTAGTAACTCCATTTTTGTTACAGTTGAAACTCGGCTTTGTCTTTCTAAATATAGGGTATGCTTTGGATGGGTAGCGTGTGTGGTTAGATTAGGTTAGATTGTGTTAGATCGGGTGTCAATATAATGATGTGGGCAGTTCGGTAGCGCGTCGGCTTCGGTAAATGTCATTAATGACGTTTGGTTAATTGGATCGACGGTTACACGGTTGACGGAGGGAATTCCTGTTACGGCCTCTGAATACTCGTGGAGAGAGTAGATGAGAGGAATAGGTATTTGTAGCTATTTTTGACCTTTCACGGTTAGACAACATATAAGTATTCATCCACTTTGTAGTATGCTTTTTTCAAGAGAGCGGTCTTTAAAAGATACATAAAGACCGCTCTCTTGAAAAAAGCATACTACAAAGTGGATGAATACTTATGTGATGGCACCACCTGGCCAAGGCTGAAAACATTATATAATTAGGACATCAATGTGACTTGGCTGCGTCCCGAAGATATTCGTGTATGGTGTCCGGCTCTGTTGCCGTTGTCCGCTGCGTACTAATTGTAATACAATTGACATAAATAATGTTTTATTTATTTGTCATGATGACATGAAATGTACATTTCATAAATTTTTGTTATTTGACATTTGGAGACCTTATACATCTCCAGTTTATGTATATGTATTATTATACTTATTATTTGACCGAGGAGGCGTTTTACACCTCTGCTGATATTAAATTTAGTTTAAATTGACCCTAGAGACTATACATCTCTAAGCTATTTAGATTAAGTATTATATTATAGTATTAATTCTGGGACCCTATACATCCCTTTGTAATTTAAATTTTCACAGATATTTGACCTGGAGACCTTATACATCTCCTGCTCAATTAAAACGTGCCAGTAAAGTAAAGTGTTCTGGTTTTGCTGTTCTAATAATTACTTTTTACACTTGTTTCTAAAATGCGGTATTTTTTTTTCTCTCTTAATCTTTTAATGACAGAGTGAGGTTTCTTTGTGTAATTTGTCTGTGGTTACGTATTGTAAGAGCTAATGTAACTTGTTTTTAGAAAAAATGACTTTGTGCCAAGTTTCTTGCGGCGCATTCTTCTTGGCAATCATGGTCTTTCCGAAAGCGCTGGTAGACTCAAAAAAATGACGTGTAAAAGAGCATTCAACTGCCTATTTGCTGAATAAAATTTTGAATTTGAATTTGAATATGATTGTGTCACTAAATCCTCTTAACATACTAACTTTAACCAACAAGAGATGACTACCGTACTTAGGATTTTTTCGTTTTATGTGTCTTCTTTGGCAGCTAGTCACTCCCATATAAATTTAGTCTTTCAAATTGCTTAGAATTTACATGGAAGAAGTAACACATGATGCCAAATTGGTCACGGAAAATTTCCCACTAGGTATATAGTTATGAATTTTCATCTACACACATATCATAAGACCTCTATAATGCGTTCAGAAACCGTAGAAAATATGACCAGCATTGCAGCACGCCATCGCTTCCCCCCGCCAACCACCACGACCAGCAGGTCCAGCAGTAAAGTAATAGTCATTACGACATCGAATTCGATGTCGTAATGACTTTTCGATATCGAATTTGACAACCAACGTAATTTACAATCATAGTGAAATAAAACGGATCACTCACGTATATAAGTCGGGTTCAGTCCGACATGTATAATTAATAATGTGATATAAGTATGTTTTTTTTTACAAAAAAAAACAGTTTACGAAATGTCAGCTCGGTATGTTTGTCTAAGATGAAAAAAAAAAACAGTCAAATTCGTGACAGGTATGGCTATGATATATGCCTTCGGCTTCTGAACCCATCTTAGAGTACTTATAATATGTGTGTAGATAAAGTAATGTATGCAACTCTACATAATTAGGCCTTAAAACACTCGTGTGATCCTATTATGAAACTCAGCTTCGCCTCGTTTCATAAAAACACACTCGTGTTTTAAGGACCCTCATTATGTAGCAGTTGCATAAACTACTATATCATAATGGTAGGTAATCCTTGACTTGGGATTCGAACACAGCACCTCCACCATACCGTGGCTTCGTGCTACCAATTGCGCCAGTAATCATTGGTACATACCAGCGAAAATCACCTATATGTATACCTATTCACGTTTCAGAGGGTCGAGCACGACTTTACGAAAGCTGCGTAACGTTACGGTTATCGTATCGAGATCGAGAAACCTCATACTAAATACGCTCACGGGCGGGCGCTGTTCCAAACGTCATACAAACTCGACAAATTTTTACTATTCGATTTTACGTTACGCAGCATTCGTTAAGTCGTGCTCGACTCTCAGTTTATTTCAAATTACTTAGCGAATACTGACTCGCTACGCAACAACAAAAATAGAGCCGCGCTTAAATAGATCATTGTGACCGCTTCGGTCGCTTAGAAACTTTTACTGCTGACTGTACCTGTTACTGCAAATTCAACGACCTAGTACTCGTAGCTTAGTGGTTAGAGAACCAGACTATGAAGCTTGAGGTCCCGGGATCGATCCCCGGTCGGGGCAGATGTTTATATGATAAACATGAATATTTGTTCTCGGGTCTTGGATGTTAACTTAATGTATTTTAAGTATGTATTTATCTATGATAAGTACGTTACCCATAGTACAGGCTTTGCCGAGTTTGGGACTAGGTCAATTGGTGTCAATTGTTCCGTGATATTTATTTATTTAAACAGCAAGGTTTTCTTTATCTCATCATTCGTGTGGGTTCCGTATCTAGTTTTATATACCCCCACGTCTTGTCTGTGGTTGGGACAATCGATCGTACATTATTCATACCGAGCCGACGACGCGCGCGGCCCGGCGCGAACAGGGAAACCAGAGGAGTCCAGGAGGAGTATTTACACTAGAAAAATTTTGATAAAAGTTTTTCACACCCGACGCATAAAGGGGTGTTATATAAGTTTGACTTGTGTATCTGTATGTGGTGATTTAGCTCCTAAACGGATGAACGGATTTGGATGCGGCTTTTTTTAATCGAAAGCTAGTATAATTGAAATTGTTCTTAGCTAAGTTTCATAAAAATCGGTACAGCCGTTTTTGAGAGATTGGGCTTTGGAATGAAAATTTCTAGGTTTTTTTAAAGTTTTCTGATTTGGTTAGGTTATTAATACAAACATTATTTGCTGATTATACTTTGTGTTGACTGTACGGACCGTACTATAAATTGTAAATTCCGGGTATGGAATTTTAAACTCGTAATTTCGTTATAAGTAAACCTTATATTTTCTTAAATCTTCACCACGTACAAAAATGCATGTATTGTTGCTCAGTGCTTTGATAAAGTATTAGTAATCGCATCTTATTATAACCAGATATCGTCATGTCAAAAGTTCCTTTTTCTAAACAAATCAAGTCTCGCTGTTTTTTTTTTATCCAAAAGATAGCAAATTACTAGCTTTCAAGTCGATCATAGTAAAATAAAGGCTATTTTAAGAGGTAAGGCTAGTTCTTTATACATATAAAACACATTTTATTTTTATTCCAACATAAAGTTATAATACAGCTCCACGCCACCCCTGTGCCGGTTTCGGCGGGGTGTCGCGGTGGCCCGATGTGCGCGACTCCATGTACCTACACCGTTATTGCACTTGTTATGTTCTAGTATATTATATGTTTGACGGAATAAAACGTTGGTGTAAAGGGAATTTTATTTCTTAACTTACTGTACGTTAATCGGTAGGGGCATTGACTTACCAAGACCATGGACTTTGGGTTAGCGCTTGAAAACGTTCGAACCAAGAGACCACTAATTTGCAAAAAGACCTCTAATCGAGCGTCAGTCAGTCTCAGTTTGGTCGAACGACAGCGCTATGACGTGTGGCTGTCATCGAATAAAACCGCCTTAAAAAAAAAACCTTAGAAAAAAAACGTAAAATAATCTTCTAAAATAATGATAAATCAATAAAAAAAAAATGCGTTTATTTCGGACAACAGAAACGAAAGCCTAAAGTTTTATGGCCTAGCACTAAGCAGCAGAAATATGAAGTCGGTGCGGTGCGAGCGGAATATTCTTTGAATGAAGCACCGACTTAAAACGAAATAAAACTTTAGGCTTTCGTTTCTGTTGTCCGAAAAAACGCATTTTTTTTTAAAAATTATTTATCATTATTTTAGAGGATTATTTTACGTTTTTTTTCTAAGGTTTTTTATGAAAGCGGTTTTACTTTTTTGTTAAAAGATTTTTATTTCACAATTTTATGTTGATTTAACATTTTCAGAATTATCCTCCAACTCCTAACCACCACCTCAAGAGTATACCCTTTCAAATCAAAAAAAAAATTGAAAATCAGTTTACAATTGACGGAGTAATCGATGAACATTCATAAAAAAAAGGAACGTAGAACCTCCTCCTTTTTTTGAAGTCGGTTAAAAATGCCGCGTTGTACTGGGACACATTTTTCGTGAATTTTGTACGAGACCCAAAGTCCATGGTGTTCGTAAGTCAATGGGCAGGGGTAATAATAAAAAAATTCAGTATCGCGTTTTCTCTAATACAGCCTCGAATGTCACTTTCCGGTACTAAATACCAACCGATTTGACACTTCAACATTGAAAAAGTATGTTTAAGATTTTCATAATAGAGCAATAAAGTTTAGGTTTGAAATCGTTTAAAAACCTCATAAAATTATTGACCCCAAGTTGTTAACCTCTGACCACAAGGACAGGTTTTTGTTTCTTGATCTGTTTATAACTCTATATCGAGAATTAAAACTGGTTTTTCCTTGTTGCACGAAACAAAATTGAAATTAGGTAAATATGATTCGCTTTTGTTACTGAATCACTCTTTCTTCAAGTCTTATAATGTTTTGTGCAGTGATATTATAAGTAAAGATACGTAATTATGCTCACAAGACAATCGAAAAACATGTTCCGAACATTTTGACATTTGCGCGTGAGTTTGGACCTTTTTGAGAGAGATTGTGGCCAAAAAAGACTACAATTCGTAGCCTTTTCTGTGCTTCATTTTTGGCGTGCTGATGACATTTTACCTCTGTTTTATATGTAATATCATTGGGGAGTTATTTTGCCGTTACTTCTCATAGAAACAAATCTGTTGTTTTATCGGATGCAGAGGGTCGAGTACGACTTGTCGAATCCTACGTAACGTTACGGTTATCGTATTGAGATCGAGAAACTTCACTAAATTTTAGTTCCAAATAAGCTCACGGGCGGGCGCTGTTCCAAACGTCATACAAACTCGACAACGTTTACTATTCGATTTTACGTGACGCAGAGTCGTGCTCGACCCACAGACCGGAAGGCATTCCCTCAGTCAACCAGCGTCAAGTTTTCTTTGGTGCAAACTATTGTTCACGTAACATTATATTTGACATCATTGGATCCTCGCCACATGTCACATTATTTCAAACAGCCATCAGGCGGCCAATCGGAAAGGCATTAGCCCATCGATCCTACATGTGTCTCCACCCCCTCTAGGAGGGGGGGGGGGGGGGGGGGCAGACGTTTGTTTTCAGACAATGGCTGTTTGAATATCTGGCGGTTTTGACAGGAATTTTGTTGTTTGGTTTTTGATAGTCAATCGAATATTTGCATCGAGATAGATTGTGTGGCGTCTACTTTGGTAGTAAAGGCTTCATGGTTTTGTTTAACGGTCTTTCATTCCTTCTTCTGGGAGTACACGCTTCAGCTGTAGCAAAACGAGCGTTGCGGATTACAGCTAATGGTTTATAACAACGTGCTTGAGCAAAATCGCATGAAAATCTAGTCTTCTTTTAAGCTAGCGTGTGTCATTTGTTTCTTTTATAATAGTGTACAGGGCCCACACCAGCTTAATACGGCTTCGTCGTCGGGTCCATCCCGACCGTCGCAGTCAATAAGCGGGTATAATAGAGGCGAGCGCGGGCCGCATACGCATGGCTCGCTTATCGATAAAGCTTGTAGGGTTGCCAGTTTTTAAGTGGTTGTTAAAGTAGACACTCATGCTCATTCATTTATTCGGTTGTTAAAAAAATACTGGTACTGGCTTTCCATCATCATCATCATGTCAGCCGAAAGACGTCCACTGCTGGCTGGCGGCATCCCCCGCGGCTCTCCAATCAGACCGGTCTTGTGCTTTCCGCATCCACCGCGGTCCCGCGATTCTCACCAGGTCGTCGCTCCATTTTGATGGAGGCCTACCGACAGCTCGTCTCCCGGTCCGCGAACGCCATTCGAGAACCTTCAGTGGGTCAAGCACGATTTGTCGAATCCTGCGTAACGTTACGGTTATCGTATCGAGATCGAGAAACCTCATACTAAATTTTAGTTCCAAATACGCTCACGGGCGGACGCTGTTCCAAACGTCATACAAACTCGTCAACGTTTACTATTCGATTTTACGTGACGCAGGATTCGTAAAGTCGTGCTCGATCATCTGGCCACATAGGCCATCAGTCCTGCGAGCGTTGTGCCCCGCCCACTGCCACTGGATTTATCGATAAAGAAATATACTGAAACGTGTGTGACAACCCTAGCCGCCGCTCCTCCATACGAGTATGGCTATTGCTTATTCTACAATACGGTTTATTGTCTGTTCTTGTTCTATTGATACGTGATATTGTGAAGATGGCAACGTTTTGCAGAAATATAAATGTCCTTATAAAAATAAAATATTAGTGCAGAAGTTTTATTAAGAAAAAACCCTTTGGAAATAAAGTAACTAAAAAGTGCTCGTAAGTAATACGTACATAGAGTCATGTATTTATAATATATTATTATGAAGACATTTTGAGAAAAAAAATAACTAAAACAATAAATTTGCTCCTTCAATAATTTTCAACCATTCGAGTAAGCAAAATGCATTGTTTTTAGTTCACAAATCTCAGCAAAGTAACGTCTCATTCAATCAATTATACATCATGTCATCGAACTATAAAACATACCTAATCATGTTTATTTTGCCACTCAAGGAAGAAGGGTTTCTCCGAGCTTTTAACTAATTATTTAAAGTATTCAAGCCTACAAAAGCCTAATATACCACTGCCATTCCAAAATCAAAAGCCATCATCAATCCACAACGAAACGAAATTGATCGCGGAATCATAATGGCCAACATTAAAAAAAGAACGCCACAGATTAATAAAAAGCGTGCGTGTCCATAAAATCAGTGTGGCCATGAAATTTCATGCGCCATCATATTGATATTACGAAGCTCGATAACATTCGATTGTACTCGATTCCATTCGATTCTCAGCCTCAATCGATTCATGAATATATATTGCGCTTTCACTCGGCCTATGCGAATAATGAATTCGTTAAACGTGATTATGTTCTCCATTCGTATGATATAATTTATTTGCATGTTTAAGGATAAAAAGTATTCGATGGCAATAGATACGCGAGTTGTATTTGATTTTGTATGTTTTCTGATTGGAGTTTTCCGCATTGCCTATTCGTATAAACCTAGAATTTACATCAAATAGAGAAAAAAAATTAAGCAGCTGAATTTGAACCAGCAACCTCGGCAGTTCGTACTTACTACAATTAAGCCATACTTAACTATCATCACAAAAATAATCGTCACATACGATTATTTTCATATACCTAATGCATACTTTGAAACACTCTGAAGTGACAATTATGGTATGTATTATGTACCTAATTCATAACCCGACAAATAGTTTGTTGTATACATACAGTCAGTCGAAGAAAATGATTCACGTACCTCCGTGGAACCCTTTCACTGCAAATGTCACATTGATACGTCTGAAAAATAAATCATTGTTTGATTGAATACGAAAAGGTTCCACAGAGGTACGCCATTCAGTTCCTTCGACTGTGCCTTCATTTAGTTCCTAATCATGTATTTAATAGGTATTCATTGCTTGTAGCAATCGTTGAAAAAAAATCACATGTTATAATAATAATAGACAACGTTTTAAAATAATCACTTATTTTAACAAGTACAAAAAAAGATATCCCACCATTACTAAGTTACAAGTATCATAATCATAACATTTTTGTATTACACGACGCATATTACATAATATGACTACCTTTGTAGAGTAGGGGGAAACAGGACAGTTGATTCAGCAACATTCGCCACCCCATAACTAAGTTACACGTGCCGGTGGACAAATAACACAACAGCACTACACGTACTGACCGAACAACTAACGTCAGCCAATAGCGCCGCACCGAGCTGCATCCATAAATTGGTAAACTACCGCCAAGATACACGTGCAGGTGAGTAAATTTGGAACTACGCGAGCTTCATATAGCTCTGCTGCTGTGTTTGATAGTGTCGCTTCGCTGGACGGTATGAGTAAGTTGGCACTTTCCCGGTCGTTTTCCACAATGTCGTGTCTTTATTGGATTCTTATGATATTGTACGTGATAAACGGTGTATGGGTATTGTTTAGTTTTGTGAATGAATCATACGTTATGTTACATCATATCTTTGGTTATGGAAGACCAGACACAATGTACTTGTTTGGCCACCTTGTGATGATCAAGCTACAGTTGTTTTAGCAGAGAATTGTGAATATATTGTATAAACTAGGTATTTTTGTCCAGGACAAGAACAAAGCAGGATGGCAGGTTATTAACATCATGAACTTCTTATACACTTTGGTACGTAATTATAAGCTTATTTTACCATGAAAGACACTTGAACGAATTCCCCACACCGTTTTTGTTCAATTGAAGATTTTTAGCTCACCGGAAATCTCATTTCTCTTTTTGGTGAGCTAAAAATCTTCGTAGTCTTCAGCTGAATGACTATAATGAAATGTCGCCTATGTTAACCGAAATGAGAACAAAATTTCATTTCATTCATCGAAAAAATTTCATCTCCAGACAAAGCTAACAACTAGACATTTCCCTCAATTCAAAAACTACGCAACATGTCATGAAAACACATCTTTTAACAGAGGTGACAGCACTAACGTCAAGTGACTCGCCCCATTTGTCACACACGCGTAAACAAAAATCGCTTGTCGAAAAAAAAAGCACCATTTGTTATCCATTTAGTCGGATACCCGGGTATCTGGGTCCATTAATAACGCGGACTTATCCAGCCTAATCTGCTCATTCCCGCTTTCCGCGGACGATTCTTTTTCGCGCCAAAAAACCGCCGCCGTGCCTGTCCGCGCAGATTTATTGCGTTCGCGGATTAAAAGCTTGATAAATAATAAAACCGCGTATAAAACACTCGGTGTGTGATTCCGATATCCGATATACGGAGGCCATGCTGCCAACATAGCCATGCGGGCTCCGACTCTCCATCGCGCGCGCGTTACGTTCAGTTGCATAGTCTGTGGAGAGCGCTTTCGTTGTTTTTAGCGCTGGCAACTTTTTTCTTGATAGCAAAGAGTTTGTTAGATACAGGAGTAGGGTTTGCGCGAATTTTCAATTTGTTTCGGCGGTTCCTTTTATCGGATGCTCCTCGGGGACGATTTCCCCCTGTCATTGATAGGCGCGAGGGTAATTGAAGTGTTTACGGCCGGCGCGATGGGCTATGAAAATTATGTCGGCAAACAAAGCCTTCCTTACGCGCTTTATTACTGTTATCTATAAAAACAGTAATGGCTGCGAAAACACTTAGGTTACTTCGGATGCGTGGTGTTTATACTTTTTAGCTTATTTGTTCCACTGAAGCTATTGTGTAATGCTTCTTTGTTTAAGTTTCAATACTTAATAGGTCCGCATTGGGCCCGTGTGGGAACTATAGCCCAAGCCCTCTCATTCTGAGAGGAGGCCTGTGCCCAGCAGTGGGACGTAAAAAAGGCTGGAGATGATGATGATGATGACTTAATAGGGTACTGCAAAAAGAATACTTACTTTTGTCCTTAGAGTCTTTATCACTTATCAGAATATCGTAGCGATTTGCGAGCGAGTGCTTCGTACTAATATCGCTCGCGGCGAACACGTTGCGTGATCGCCTCAATACGAAACTCGCTCGCAAATCGCCAGTGTGATAAAGCTGTAAAAGAGCATCTCTGCCTGTTGTCGAAGACGAACGTTATTACAAGTGTGATAAAAACAAAACACGGCCAGTTTAAAAAGAACCATTACTGCACTAGGTACAAATCGCTGATACCCCTAATCCCATGAAAGCCATCCCATTATATTCCACTATCACTAAACAAATCAATCTAATCATAATTCCCCCAGCAGTAAATACATTGCAAAATGTAAAATAATGCACCCTCCACACGATAAGACGCGGTTTGCAATGGCAACACTGACTAATTCCTTAATTTAAATTTAAATGACATTTAAGCCGGACGATCGCAGGGCCCGCTCGGAGTAACGTTGCGTTTCGTTTCGTTTTTGGTCAATACTGTGATCCATTTAATCCCAACTGTGGGACCTTAATTACTTGTTTTATACGCTCATTACATGCCCTTACTTCTTGAGTTAATTTGTAATTTACCATGAGCTTTTCGGTGAAGGAAAACATCGTGAGGAAACCTGCATACTCCTACGAAGCAATTTAATGGTGTGTGTGAAGTTCCCAATCTGCACTGGGCCCGCGTGGGAACTGTAGCCCAAGCCCTCTCATTCTGAGAGGAGGCCTGTGCCCAGCAGTGGAACGTAAATAGGCTGATAATTATGACTTCTTGAATTAACAATTTTTAGGCATTTACTTAATTATATACCTACGTATGTAGTTGGCTTTTTGCTGAATCATATTTTAGTACTCAGATCCTAAAACTATAGCTAACTTTGTTCACTATTTTGTGATGAATCAATCTATCGCTATATTCGCTATCCCGCGGGAAATAAGCATGCTTTTCTTTTATTCAAAATATTATTGGCAGTCTAAAGCATTTACGTATGATTACGAATCATATTTTAAAGACAAACTATCTCGCGGACGACTGTCGTGTGCTGTCAATTTGACGTGACCGTTCCCGCCAAACCCAATCAAGTGTTGCCAGCGCAATGACGTGGCGTAAAACAGCTTCACACTCTAATTCCGAGCTGATGACTGGCTTACACGCCGATAAGGCGGGATTACACGAGGGTGGCGCCCTTTAAAATTTCAAGATTTAAGATAACTGGCTTACATGTGTTGGATTTATTTTACATACATTACACATTTAAATGAAACGTTTTAGTTTAGATAAAATTGCGTCGTTATAATGGCCGATTTTATCTTTTTTTTTGTTTAGTTGCTGTGTGAAAATTATTATGAAATCGCCCCTATTGTATTTTTTTCGAGTCTGTGTTGCCTGATGAAAAAAAAAGAAAGGTTTTTCTTTTAGCAAAAAAAGTTTTGAATTACAGCCAAAACTAATAACGCAAAAACTCAAGAATTAATAAGAAAAGGTAAAATCCATTAGTCAAGTCGGAGAAAAAAATTAAAAACAAACTGCTATCAAAAATCTCCGCCGTTTCATTAACTCGGATAAAAAATGTCGCCTAAAAAGGGAAAGATAAAATTTTAGAGGCACTTTTTCTTAATTAATTAATAAGGGAGAGGTGAGGGCGGGAAAAAAATTAAATGTCAAAATTACAGCAAGATTCTCTTTAATTATGTCCGAGGGGGAAACAGGGGCGAGCGCGAACACTGATTACATTTTCTTAATTTGCAAAGTTTCCATTTCCGTTGCATTTGGCCTTGTCCGGTTTTGCCACGCGGCCCGCGACTTGTATTGGAAAACTTTGCTGTGTTTGACAATTTTATTAAATTTGTTTCTTGAGTCTTTTAAAGATCTGATTTCGATTTGAAAATACTACTTGCAGATTTGAACCTATTCTGATTTAGGTATTTAGGACAAAACACCAAACATTTTGACCAATCTTTATGAAAATCATACACTATTTCGTTTCGTCGTCATCGAGAAATAATATGATATTTTGTATTCCCTTCAGCCACACAAAAACTCCCTTTAATAATTCTGGAGATAATGCTAAATACTCCACATTAACATTTTTATACTCCAAGAAAAAAAGGGGTGTTTTACCCCACCGCGGGGGGTAAATTGTAGATAACTCAGTTTATCGCTTTAATATCTCTTTGTCTTTAAAAATTTGCTAATGAGTTTTTTTTATAACGCAATTTGGAGCTTCCTCAATCCTTTCCTGGATTTAAGGGCAGGACGTCACTGCACGGCCGTAATAATGTTGAAGCAAAAGTTTGCTTATCTATACCTACCTATAAAACAGTACCGGGCGGGACTAACTGACTGACTGACTGACTGACAGACAACGCACAGCCTAACCACTGGACCTAGAGACTGGGAATTTGGCAAACATATACCTTGAGTATCCTAGAAGTGCAGTAAGAAGGGATTTTTCGAAATTCCCACGGGTTAGGGAGCTAGCCCATTTTGAAATATTTCATGCCGGCAAGGCCACGGAGCTAGTTTCTGCATAAGAAAAATTATGTAAGATGCATTATATTGCCAGGTCGTGAAGCGAACGAGTTAGAAGTAATCGAAGAAGCGCCGCAATGTAATGCGACCTAAACCATTCTTCACACTGGTGCAAGTTTGCGGTAGCCTCTCTACATTTTTGCATTTACTTCGGCGCTGTGTGATTGCTCGTACTAGACGTGTAAGCTTCTAATGAAGACGTTAGAAAGTTTAACAGATTCTTGGTCTCTGTTTATTGTTAGTAAAATTATAGTAGAGTCAGCGTCAAAAGTCGCTCATCACGTTTGTACCTTTTCGTTCTACGGCCAGATACAGCGCGTCATACGTGATTGACAAGTGTGTTATCGCGACAAGGTACAAAAGTGATGAGCGACTTTTGACGCTGACTTTACAAGATGTTGCCTACGAAATACAAACCTCATGCAGTTAAAAAATGTTAACTTTACCCTCTACTATATTTAACTAACTAAAACGTGCGTAGTAACATCATATTTTTACAATCTGATGTCTGCATCAAAAGACTCCAGCAGCTTACAGAGATCTCGTTATTGCCAAGGAGAAATAACACAAACCCAATATTTTCTGTGCGGTATAAAATAAAAACGTAACTCCACCATCATTACACCTCACAGCACATAATGTTCTTATTAAAGCAATACTGTGCGTGGGAACTGACAGTTCAATAAGTGATTAGGGCCAATCCGACGCTTATTCTGCGATAATGAACGAATAATAATTATTAATAAGAGTTACTGAAGCGAGGATTACAGCTGAGGTTTCACAGGTGAATGGTGAGATTAGTTTCAATCAAAGACAGTCCATCGAGCTACAAATAATCATGCCTGATGAAATGGCAGTCGCTCGGAGCAAAACAACTTTGACGAAAGGACACATGAGATGACAATGACTTTTAGATGTCTTTGGGTGCACAACAGCGTTTGCTATTTGGTTTAATGTGGGACACACTCACAGTACTATAAAAAAAAAGAGAAAAAAGAAAAAAAAGAGTGAAAAGAAAGAAAAATAAGAAAAAACAGAGTGTATTATGTACCTTGAGTGCCGAAAAGAAAGGCTGAGAACCTCATTACGCGTTTCAGCTCCCGACCGCTTTTCGCGTGCGGCGTCAGGTTTTAATAATAATAAATAAATATCATGGGACAAATTTACACCAATTGACCTAGTTCCAAACTAGGCAAAGCCTGTCCTATGGGTACTAGACAACGGATAAACATACTTATATAGATAAACACATACTTATATACATATTAAACATCCAAAACCCGAGAACAAACATTCGTATTCATCATACAAACATCTGCCCCGACCGGGATTCGAACCCGGCACTTCAAGCTTCATAGTCAGGGTCTCTAACCACTAGGCCATCCGGTCGTCAATAACAACAAAACAAAATACCTTGTTGTTCAACAATTGATTGTTCAAATAGTACCAAAAAAGGTGGAGCTGTTGATAGAGGGATTTCCTCACTGAGTTACACTTGTGACGTCAAAAAAAAAAAAAACTATTGTACAGGTCGATAGACTCTTACCTCAGGAGAGTCCACGGAGCACAAAGTGTTTTAGGGTTTACACGTAAAGTGGGGATGATTTTTTTTTCTAGTCTGTCCCATGGTGTGGGGTGTTGTTAGTCTTTTAAAAATATTGGGGGTGTTCCAAGATCATTTTTCGATTGAAACATTTGTTTGCGAAATATTTAGCTTTGAAGTGCTCATCTGTGTTGGAGTCAAGTGTCCCCCACCCCCTCCCCCTCTACCAGATTAACTGTGGTATTTGGAAATGTGAAAAAAATCAGAGCGATAGTGCATAATAGTGAATACCAAAAGGATAACTATCAGAGATGAGTAGGCTTTAAAGGTTTACGAGTAATAGTTGATCAACTTGTTTATGTTTGTGTATGTCAGTAACCGATATAAAATGACCCCACACTGCGTACAGTTTGCTAGAATAGGGCTCTGGTTTGGTTTTCATTAGATGTGATGAAAATGACTTTGAAATTAGGTATCTACGAGTATGCCAGAGCTTTTTCGTAATTGCTTAGGAACTCTATCCTGCGCGCGTCCGACACGCTCTTGCTCGGTTTTTTTCAATTCCTAATCCACTTCAACCATCGCGCCGCCATTTGTCACAATACTGCGCGGCCATAGACAAACACGTCACATAGACCATAGCTATCTCGCGTATCTTTCTTTTTTGACGTGGAATTTGTGGGCAGGAGCAAATTGGAAGTTTGATCGATGTGGAACCGGCCTAATGGCTACCAGCGTGGAATTGGAATCGAATGCAATTTCGTTGCATGCATTCGGATGGTATCTTCGGCCGTTTAGGTTTTTTAGATTTATGCACCGGTTTACAGTGTTGTCACGAGAATGTCATGGAAAACATGAAACTTGAACATGATACCTAACCAACTTAGAAAAGTTGAAAAATCTCCGACATTGTCATTTCAAAGTTCAATATTTCAAAAACAGGTCAACCGATTTTAATCAAACTTAGTTAAGGACCATCTCGATTAAACTAGCTTTTGATTATAAAAAACCGCGTCGATTTCGGTCCATCCGTTTGGGAGCTATAATGCCACAGATACACAGGTCAAACTTAAAACACGCCTCTTTTTTCGCTGGGGGTTAAAAACAACAGAAACACAATAAACAAAAAAAAATTTCACAATAAACAAAATAAAGAAACAAGCCACAATCCGCGATCCTTATCCGACGGAACCCTGTGTACAGTCCGCAGATCATTAGCGACCATTTGTCACGGCACCCTTTACTAATGGCTTAATGACGGGACAAGTTGCGTTCTGTTGGTACGCCTGATTTGCTGTATTTATTTAGTTCAGTTTAGGATTTGCGCGGGTTTTTGTGGACTCCGAAGAAAGAGAGGGGTTTTAAGCTTGAGGTATGTGTCTTTGTAAATCGATAGCCACAACCACAGACGTACAGTAAGCAGCAAAAGTAGCTACGCAATCGAAGCGATCACAATGATCTCCACAAGCTCTTATGTCCTTATGTCTAGATATCCGTGTTTAGACAATTGTGACCGCTTCGGTTGCTTAGCTACTTCTGCTACTGACTGTAAGTGATTAGTATCTACTGATACTGCATCGAAGCCCCCAAATGAATATACAGATTCATTTCATATAATCTCGCGATTTCGATCTATCCGTTTAGAAGGCACAGCCAAAGACAAAAGCAGAGCAGAAGATAACATCTCAAAAAGCACAATCTAATCTACACTTAATCCCCAAACCATAAAATCTTAAATTCTAATTTCATTCAAAGCAAGCAAGCTTGTAACATCTTCTGCTTATAACGTTATTTGCTCCGTGTAAACGTGTAAAGTAGGCATGTACCGACACGTATTTTTTACCGATACCGATACCGATTACTGTAGTAATAACACCTCTCTTCATCAATTGCTGTAGGTATGGAAGTACCTCGGGCCATAATGTTACTGTGATTAATTGAAACCTTTTGACTGAAAAATAATTGAATCAATATTAATAAAAAATTGTTGAGATGAGACATTAAGTACAAACAAACAGGTACCTAATTATCATTAAGCAAAAAAGTAAACCGATACAGTTAAATTTTTGACAGTCTTTTTTTAGAAAGCAAAAGTTTTTCATGAAATTATTTGTATATAATAAACCTAAAACTTTCTAATAGTACTACCTGTTTTAATCTGATCTTACCCCATTATGGTTGCCTGGTAGAGATCGCTCTGTAGCGATGTTTCCTCCCATTGGTACCTTGCATTTTCTTTGTACTTTTTTTCTGTTTTGCTTGTTATATGGTGTTCAGTAAAGAGTTCTTGTATTGTACTTTATAATCTGTTACGTTTGATGATGATATATAATATCGGTATCGGTATCGGTATCGGAACCGTTACATCCCTAGTGTAAAGCTTCCACCCCCGTTTGGATGTTCGTCACGTACCCCGAACTACCTCTCAGCGATGAAATGCTTGATTTATTCCAGCTATTGACAGAAAAACGATTGGCTAGTCCATGGAGAAACATTCGGTGAAACTGTAACGTGTTTTTAGATAGACATAAAGATTTAACATGAAACTACCGTGAGATCATCATCATCGTCATGTCAGCCGAAAGACGTCTACTGCTCAACATTAGGCCCCCCCCCCCCCCCCCGCGGCTCTCCGCTCAGACCGGTCTCGTGCTTTCCACATCCACCGCGGTCCCGCGATCTTTACCAGGTCGTTACTGTGAGACCAATCATAGTAAAATAAACGGATTACTCACGTATGGAAGCCCAGTTTAACCCAACAAGCTGCAGGAAGGACTACGAATAAGTGTGTCTTATTACTGATAAATTTAGTGTCTTGATTGTCAAGGGCTTTCTTTCTTCCAGTAAAAGAAATAACCTTCCTAAATCAAATAGGTACTATTATTGTACTTCATGTTTAAAAGAAATTAATGTCCGCTCCCGTACACTAGCATAATTTATTTTTCTTTTTATAAACTGAAGAATGAAAGATGTACCTGTTTCTAGTACCATAGGTAACCAGTTTGTTAATATTTAGATTCCAACACAACACAACAAAAAAATATAACATTCTCCTTATCATTCAAATTAATTGCCCGGAAAACAACATGGCGGACATGTTAAGACGCCTTCATTCGCCGACGCCACTGAAAGCGCATTATCTCTATCAAAGCATTACAGAGCTCTCTTGTGAAAAATAATAGATATTCACATAATTATCCCGACCCTCCTCGCGCGCGCGAGACGGCGCTACCACCGCCCTGGCATACGTCGAAGCGAGACAGACGCATTTTGTTGGTACCTCTTTAAGCACTTAAGTAATTGAATGCAGGGGGCTCGGGTAAGTTGGGGCATAAAGGAAGACTGGAAAATAATAATATAAGTAATAATGTTCGCGGCCTGGCGAGAAAGGGTCGCGAGTTATAGAGACTACTGTAGTCGTAAATATAACAATAAACATACGTCACGATGTTTGTTGGTTCACGGCAGTTTGTGTGATTTTATGCGATAGGCGTTTAGTTGGCACTACTGGTTCACAATGGACTTCGAACCCGTTAGACGAGTATTTCAAAAGTGACAGCTGTATGTATACAAATTGAATGTAAGAGTAAATATTTAAATGCGGAAATTTTGCGTCAACAGGTTTAAATATGTTCTTGATCTCAAAGGCGTATCTTTTTGTATTTTGTCTCAATTTTTTTACACAGATGGCGACACAGATGGGTTTTTACACAAATGCATGGAAAAAAATGAACGGACCTGTCAGTACTAACTGTGGTGTAGTGGCATTAGGCTCGTTACACGGAATGTTAAGGGTCCGGATTCGATTCCCAGGGTTAGTCATGTATTCTCGTTTCAGTGAGTAGGTATTTAAAATATAACAATAGATTTAGATACGATAGACCATTTACAGTTGAAAAAAAAAACGGCGATTCTTCGAAGATCTTGGCAGCAAACGATAACATTTTTTCGTTCAACCCTTTCCATATTCTTCAAATAATTATAGTCAAATCGAGCAAAGTTTTTCCAAGTCCTAATCTTTACGACGTTGTCATAAGATTGATTTTGGCCCGGCCCGTGGGGAAACTTTTTTCACTATACTATACATTGACTTGACGCTAAATACAAACGAAACAAACATGTCGCATCAAGTTGGCAATAAAAACAAATGACGCAATAATAATCCGACTAACTTACGACGTCTTGTTTTCGTTGCTCCCATTTTTTTTATTTTACTGCCATTTTGTTGTGTAGGCCTTTTTTCAATTCCGTTTAATGGCTCACGTTGCCTTTAGTCGTAAAATCCGCGTAGCTGAGTTACGAATTACGAGTCTGCTAAGTTCCTCTTACGAGTTACGGAAATATGTCAGCTAGAACTACTTACAGTTAAGTTGTAGGATGTAGGTATCTAAAACTCGTCCCTACACAAGCAGCAATGCTTGCACTGCTGTGTTCCGGTGTGGAGAGTAAGACAGCCGGTGTAATTACGGGCACAAGAGGCATTTCAGTTGGCAACGCATCTACAAACCCTCCGGGGTTGCGGGTGTCTGGGCAGTGGTAATCACTTACCATCAGGTGACTCACTTGCTCGTTTGCCTTCCTCGTCGTATAAAAAGAAGTTTGACGTTCGTTAGACGAGCTCAATAGAATCTGAATAATTTACTTTCATAAGTATGTAGAATCAGCAGCAGAAATAGCAAAACAACTGAAGCGGTCACAATTATCTACACAAGCTCTTATGTCTATAACAATAGAGCCGTGCTTAGATCATTGTGACCGCTTCGGATGCTTAGCTACTTCTGTAACTCCTCGGTCAGAGACTCTTGTCTAATCAACGGCCAAAAAATACAAATAATATGAGGCGTTAACCCGTCACGCGTCCAAGAGACTACATTAGTCCCTAACTTTTTCGGGCGGGAAATGTCCTAGGGACTACATTAGTCTCTAAGCTTATCATTGTCTTTGGCATTTTTTCTACGTCGGTTCTTGTGATTGGTTGACTTAAGCAGTATGAGAATTGTTTGTTGTCAATACTTGCCTCTAGTGGCGCTGCTAATGTGCCCATAGTAATTCAGACGTAAACGTGAATGCGCGTGAGTCATATTTTTTGGTCGTCGATTACACTAGAGGCAATGAGCGTCTAGTGTAATAAACATTTGCGTTAAAGTGGTTAGCGGACTTGACTACAAAGCTTGAGGCCCAGACGTCAGACAGAGCAGATATTTGCATGATGAATACGAATATTTGCTCTCGATTCTTGGATGTTTACTATGAATATATTGATAAAGTATCCGTTGTCTAGTATCCATAACACAAGTTCAGCTCAATTGGGGACTATAGGTTAATTGGCGTCAATAATAGTACGATATTTATTTACCAAATCTCGCCCAAAAGTCCAAAACAAGCTACGACATACATATATAATAACCCTAATAATATTTTAGACCACTTTTTCCCTTCCAATGTTTCTAAATATCAGATTACAGAGAATATTGTAAAATGTTTCTTTTTGTCCAGCAAAAAGTCTTAACAGTCCTAAAAACAGAACGACACAAAAATTGAATTTTAATGACTTAGCACATAAAATTAAAAATTCGCACAAATCAATTTTTATATTCAATTGGATTTTTAAAGGCCCATCGTATAAGTGTGAAACCGGCATTTATGGTGCCATAGAGTTAAGGGTCCAATTCAGGGGTTCCCAAACTGTGCGCCGCGGCCCCTGGGTTCCGTAGAGTCCACAGAGACGCTACAGACATTTTTTTCAATCTTCACTGTAATAATGTCTTCAACTTTGAATAGGGAGCTTTGACAATATCATAACCAGCTTTTTTTACGTCCCACTGCTTAGCACAGGCCTCCTCTCTGAATGAGAGGGCTTGGGCTATTGTTTCCACGCGGGCCCAGTCAACTTCACACACATTGAATTACTTCGCAAGAGTGTGCGATGTTTTCCTTCACCAAAAAGCTCATGATAAATTTCAAATGTAATTCCGCACATACCTAAATTCTGAAAAACTTAGAGGTGCGAGCCGGGGTTTGAACCCACGAGGCCACGACCCTCTGCTTGAGAGGCCGTAAGTCAAACCGCTAGGCTATCACAGCTTTGACACTATATTAGAACAGTAAAGAGCGCCGCGCAACCAAGAAGTTTGGAAAGCCCTGGCCTAATTAATAAAAGCAAGGTTACAGCTTATGGCCGCCTTGTAGTTATCCTCGACAGAGATGTTAGTGGGCTAGCGGACGTGCCAAATTCTTTGGGTTAAATTGCTATTATGGGACGAAGTTTGTAAGCGATGTTAAATAATAACTGCGTCACTTATTTTGGCTAACTTTGTGTTTCTTTTAGGGTTCCGAGCCAAAATAGTAAAATAGGAACCCTTATCAAAATCAAAATTTTATTCAGTAAATAGGCAGTTGAATGTTCTTTTACACGTCTTTTTTTTTTGAGTCTACCAGCGCTTTCGGAGAGACCCTGATTGCCAAGAAGAATGCGCCGCAAGTAACATGACACAAAGTCTTTTTTTCTAAAAATAAGTTAGGGACCTAAAATTAATTTAGTTCTTACAAAACATAACCACAAATAAAATATGTATGATGAAAACTCACTAAATCACTAGAAAATAAAAATGAAAAACACATAATATTTTTTTCATTTTAATTCCTACTGGAACGAGTAACTTGTGGTGTGATTCGATCCGTCTGCCCGTCATAGCTGGTTATCTCAGGAACTATTAATGCTATCGACTTGGAATTTTGAATAGTTTCAGATGATGCTTACTCAAGTACAGTCAAGCAAAAGTAGCTAAGCAACCGACGCGTTCACAATGATCTAAGCACGACTCTATTGTTATAGACCTTATGTCTATAACAATAGAGTCGTGCTTAGATTGCTTGTCCTGAGCTTTGTGACCGCTGCGGTTGCTTAAAAGTATCTGCTGCTGACTGTACAGGGTCCTGTACCCAACAGGATCTGAAAGGGGGGCTTAAAATTTCAAAGTGGAGTTACTAACTGTTACTAGGTCAAAGGTATCATTCATCATCATCATTATCATGTCGGCCAAAAGACGTCCACTGCTGGCCGGCGGCCTCCCCCGCGACTCTCCACTCAGACCGGTCTTGTGCTTTCCGCATCCACCGCGGTCCCACGATCTTTACTAGGTCGTCGCTCCATCTTGTATCAAAGGTATCATTACGAAAGGGCTTTATTTGGACATTCTGGAACATTGGCCCTTCTTTTCATGGGATTCGAATATGCCCTCTAACAAGATGGAACGACGACCTAGTAAAGATCGCGGGACCGCGGTGGATGCGGAAAGCACAAGACCGGTCTGAGCGGAGAGCCGCAGGGGAGGCCTATGTACAGCAGTGGACGTCTTTCGGCTGACATGATGATGATTCGAATTATAATTAATTTTTGTACTTCCCCTTTTTCCTGTAGCAATATAACAATTTACTACACTGATAAATACTTTATTTACATAATAAAAGCAATTTACAATGACATTAAATCTAAGCTTAAACTAAATAAACTACAACTTAAACTAAATTAAATCTAAATAAGGCCCCCGTGGCATAGTGCCCAAAAGGCTGGCAGCGTTGCCTCGCTGAATAGCGATGCTGATTCTTTGAGAGAGAAAACTGCCAGCCCTTCGGTCACAAGTTGCATCAACTAAGCGCTTTTGTAACTCAGAAATAAGCTTGTAAGCGCTGGGACCCCATGGACCCAAAGTTTCAAACCCGACAGGAACAAAATTGTAATTCGGACCGAGAGATTGATACTTAGATTTTTTTCTATTTTCGGCCGTTTCTGCCGCCGCACCAGCATTTTGTGTGGTTCCCTGGAGATGTGAGGGTGCTACTGTATCGTCACAGGTCGCATCCCAAACCAGAACCCTACCCATTCTCCAGGGAATCAGAGACATACCGTCCGGCCTTTTGCCATCGTCGCGGGCAATGCCGCTTGGCTCCAAAATGGCCGGCACGTTTGCAGAGGCAAGAGCCCGGCGGATTATGTCATTGAGCGCGGCATGACGGGAGAAACGGCCGGCGCTCTTTTGACAGGAAAGACCATGGTGTCCCGTTTCGTCCACATTGGTGCCATAGAGGCAACGGTGTGGTGAACACAGCGCAACACCCAGTCTTAGCCCGACTGCAATTCTCAGTGTTTCAGGCTCAAGAAAGGTTCCGGTGTTAACGCAAGGATAAGCATGAAGCCAGTCACCGGATTCCTTTCTTGCCACAGCCAAAAGCCTTGCGCAGTCTGGGCCTGAACTGGAACTGAGAATATTAGAATAAGTTAATTTGGATAGTGTGTCATCCCAGCTCCGTTGGAAATTTGGATAAGCGGGAGGATTTTCACCCGGACAAGCCATAAGCCAAGCATTCCTTAGCATCGACCAAAACCGTCGTCTCGTAGTTTGAAGGACAATCCTTTAGGATTTTACCTACAAGGGTGGACGTGCTGTGGACAGATGATAGGAACGCTGGTAAAGCAACATTAGAAATTTTGCGGATACCTAGCCCACCATATCTGATAGGAAGGGAAGCCTGGGTCCAAGATTGCTCATTGAATTGTAAGTTAAGTATAGATTCCAAAGAAGTTTTCATAATGGAATCAATTAAGGTCAGAGAATTTTGATGTTTCCAAAAGGGACAACAACGAAGCAAATAAGTAAATTTTGGCACAAAAAGGCAAAATTTTAGAATAGTGATAGCAGTGTGAGCACTGATTTCCAGCAGCCGGTCTGCAGAATTTTGAAATTTTGAAACAGTTTTTGCGATTAAATCTGGAATGGCATCGTCGAAGATTGGTGACCCTAGGAGGCTTAAGTTTTGCTTATCGACAACAATTTTGATATTTGGACAAAGTAAATTAAAATGTTGGAAGAGATCGGATCGGATCGCGTTGTTTATGAACAGTTCGCATTTATTAAAGTTTAGATCTAAACCAATGGCCTTAAATTTATTTATAATTTCTGAGAGATCTGAAAGTACCGTAACTGCATCACCTCTTAGGGAACCATCATCAAGATACCATACGTTAAATTTGGACTTTAAATTTTTAATGATGGGGTTAATGGCTAAACTGAAAATGGCTGGTCCGAGGGGATCACCCTGCTGACAGCCGACTTCGGAAGATAATTCGTTGCTTTTGTACATTAATTTAGAAGGTTCATGATAACAGTTAAGTAGGTAATTATAAATTTCCGGAATATTATTCCTAATTTCTGTGAGCAAGGTGTCCCTGTTTACCGAATTAAATGCATTTTTGACGTAAATTTTTAGTAAAACCTCACACTGATCGTTATTAAGGTAGGTGCGCAGGGCATGGACTGCCGCTTCGCACCCACCTTTAGTACTGGAACCTAATTGAATCGGTTCAAACTGAGGTTGCAATTTTGAAACTATGTGACGAACTGAAATTTTAGAAGTTAATCGCCGAAACGTAGAGCCGACCGCAATGGGTCTGTCACCTCCGTCTTTTTTAGTGAGCGCAATTAGGTTGGCTCCATAAAGAACGAGAACTATTTCGGGATTAACATTGCCAGACAGCATGAGGTTCATTAATTTTGTTAAAGCCAGGATTAAATGTTTGCCTGCGTCGCCCACACAGTGAGAGGTAAGGTCTTTTAGGTGTTGGGGAGCAAGTCCGTCAAGACCTGCTGCAGAACCGGTTTTAAATGAATAGATTGCATTCACTGTGTCTTTCTCGTGAATGTTTAAACAAACATCGGGCGACGTAGGCGGGTCCAAAAAGTATGTGTTTGTAGGAGCTCGAGGGTGTTTAGATTGTAAGGCCGAGAGTGTGTCGCTATTATCTGGAGATAGTACGTCACTGGAAAAAAGTAACCGCGCGGCCCCCTTCAGGTCTCCGTCGCTAACTTTAGATTCCACTTTGTTTTTAAAATAATTTTGATTGCTATTTTTGCCTGTACTAAAAACTGTAAGGCAAGGCGGTGAATAATTGGAACAATTGTTTTTTATTTTTTGGGTAAGAGAAATCTTAGACGATTTATCGTCTTTAACGTGAAGTGTATTAAATGTATTGTATTTACTACACCTATATTACGGGTATTATGTCCGTCGCTCACACCCATT
Source organism: Clepsis dumicolana (assembly GCA_963691665.1). Taxonomy (NCBI): domain Eukaryota; kingdom Metazoa; phylum Arthropoda; class Insecta; order Lepidoptera; family Tortricidae; genus Clepsis; species Clepsis dumicolana. Next base: position 13,141,391 of record OY829523.1, on the reverse strand, counting down.
ACTCTGTCAATCGCACAAAGCGATATTTACGCTCGTAATAAAACATGAGGTCGATTCAGACCGCAAAAATTTCCAGTTTATAATTATTACTAAGACGAACCCAAAAATAATGCCCTTTTTTAACTATAACAAGGAAGAAAAACACCAACAACATCAGAGGGATTACAGACGCCTTGCCAACCTAGAGGGCTACGGCGAAATGCCTCCTTTCAGTGCTCGTAAATTTTCCCAACTGTCTTACATTCCACACCGAAATACAACAAAGCAAGCTCTGCTGCTTAGCGGCAGGATTAGCGAGTGACAATAGCGATCCGAATACCAAGGTCGTATCAGGGAAAACGTATTTATACAGTCCAATTAAAAAGTCGACGTCATTTAAGTAAAGATTGAGCTTAGGAGGACATCATAACGACCGGGGCATCTGCCTCCAAGTACATCGCCTCGGGATCGACAGGCCGTCTAATAATGAGAATGTATTTATGACCTAATTAAACTCCTGGCTACCCGGAAACCACGGGAACGAGACGCAGTTACCCACACCCCGGCAAGAGCGAGAGGGACCGCGCGCGACCCAAGCCAGTGATTAATGAGTGTTATATGGCTGGTTAAGTACCGTGTAATTTGCAAAACGACCCTTAATTACCAGAGAACACGGCTACTATCACCGTCCTTATCTATCCTAAGACCTCTTGCCGCGTGCGAGGGAGACCGCCCCAAGTTGTCGGTTCCGCTTTAAAGGCGGTGCTTAATGAGGCATTATGATGTCGCTTGAACAGATTAGGTTCATATGGCGCTGAAAATTTGTTTGCCCACTCTTTATATTTGGCTTTCTGGAGGCAAACACGGCCGTGAATTTAGTGGCGTATTACGGCGCCCGCTAAACAAAAGGTGTTTAAGTTGGAAACTACGCCATGGTTTATTTAATATCGCAGTTTCATCTCAAGCTGCTGGCTTAACGTTGGTAAATACTTGCATATACTTTTGTATTTTGTTTGTACGTTGAAAGAGTTTCTGGTTGTGTATTATTTATACAAGTTGCTAGATTCTAACCCTAGATTCACAAACCTATTTTAACTAAAATGCCGTTAAAGTTCGTTTACCCTTTATTGTCACATTGACATTTCCGTTAGTAAGACGAAGATAAAACCTATTTTAGCTAATGAAGGCTTGAGTAGCGTTTATGAATAAATAGCATAAAATTATGATTCCTGTTGCCACAACAAAAAAAAACCTTATAAAAATCGATCCATCCGTTAATGACACAAACAAATACACTCATACATCCGTCCGGGGTCAAAAATGACAGTTAAAATATTTGGAATTGCTTCAAATTATTTCACAGCATCTTTTATTTTTCTCTACTTTATTGATAGTGTCACTTTGCCCTACCTTCACACTAGTCTACAAAAAACCCATAGGAACTAGGCTACTGACAGTCATTTGTTAAATCCCAGTCGTACCGAAGCCAAACTTTTGTGTAATAGTATTGTAACATCACTAACAGAACTCTCCTCGCCCGCAGGTATGGTTCCAAAACAGAAGAACAAAATGGCGGAAAAAGCACGCCGCCGAAATGGCGACAGCGAAACGCAAGCAAGAGGAACTCGGCGACGAATGCGACGACCAGGAACAGCAGGACAACGACTGCAGCGACGAGGACGACGCCAAACGACCGCGGCTCGACCTCCATCACCAAATGCATCACCTGCCTCATCACCGTCAGTGATCAGTTCCGACAGGCGTGAAAGACAATGATACCAACGCCTGTGAAAAAGTGAGCAGTGATACGAACCTTCTAACCCCTTCTTGGTACCCTAACTTCCCAGACGAAGGTCCGTGCGACCTCTCCAACTGGCAAGTTAAGAGTAAGTTTGAGCAGAGCATGGCGGAGAATGAGAGAGAGATAGCTAGCACTAGTGAGGTGGATAATGAGAGTGTGAACGAGACGAATGACGACGCTCAGCCCATCAATTTCGCTTATTATCACTTTTAACGCGGGAAGATGCTGTACATCTAGACTTCGTTTGTTTTATTGATAGTGCATCTTTCTTTAACTGCCTTAGATAAAAAAGGATGCACAAATACGTTTCGAGGCTTGAATCATTGTCCATTTCAATATTGCCTTGACGAATTATAGCCAGTAAAACGTTGCAATCATTTTTAATTTACAATTTTAGATGTTTGTCAATTTAGGTGGAGATTTAATGTCATTTTTCTCTAACACGACGATTTGTACACTTGATTTATTTACTCAAGCAATAAAATATTTTAGAAAGATGTACAGTTTCTCTCGTCCACCATGAAAATGAAGCTTGACCTATAATTCTGTAAATAGCTGTTACTAAGTAGTCATGTGATAAAATAAGTAATTTATTATAACTAGATTTTACATGGTATTAAATGTATTTTGTGAGGTTATTATAAGGATTGTACATTGTTAACACTCCCGGTGCCAATTTTCCTATAAGTAGAATGATCTTGTTAATTAGTAATGAGATTAATGAGTCATTGCTTTGGTTCGTCCGCAGATTTAGCATATACTATGTTAAAGTTAAAACAGACATACAATTGTATAAGTATTCGTAAGTGAGAACGATCATAGTGAAATAAAGTCGAGTATAGCTAGACATGCTTCGGACTATTCCGTAACCCTCCTCTGGGAGCACTACCTTCGGCGGTGCGAAACGAACACTGCTTGAACGAATACTTCAGAGCAGATTTAACTAAGTATATGAAAAATCTATGGAATCATCATTAAAATAGTCATTAAATATAGTTGTAGCGAACGAAAAACCATGTACTAAGCCCATTAGTAATTAAAATGTCATGACAAAGTATTAGTAAAGCAAGATCTCGTTTATTTAATACCGCAATAAAATCAAGGGCAAATCTTAGAAAGCTGACTCTTTGTTTTTGTGTATTTACGCCAGATTAATATCAAATTTTTAGAAGATCGTTTAAATTTTGAAAATAATTAAGTACATAGAATTATGATTATTTTCTTTTGAGCTAGGTACGCATTAGAATTCTGCATAAAAATGATGTAGCTCAAAGCCAGCTTCTAAATAATATTTGAATGCCTTTTCGTCAACATCAAAAACGCAAGTTTAAACCATTATAATTAGGTATTGTATTTAAGTGAAACTGTAAATATAATTTAAAATTAAACATCGTGACAATGAAACGATGATAATTGAATTAAAATCATTGACGCTATCGCGCATTGCAATATGTAAATTGTAAATGTAAGTTAAAATTGTAAATGTAAGTTGAAATTGTAAATAGATATTTAAACGAATTTAACAGTAACTGTAATTAATTAATTATATTAAATATCGAGGGTTGATTACCACGCAAGATGTGTATAAACAGGTTAAAGAATATTCCTCAGTGTAGTACTCATGGCAGTCAACATTATAACATTCACGATAGGTATAAACGTGGACACGATACGAAAATAGTGGAATAAGTATAGTAAAAACCACAGATATGATCAAAAGAGAATTTAGAATTTAGAATCGTTCGTATTTCCTTCCAGAGCCAATATCGCCACGATTTGCACTCCACTTGCTATCAATGCACACACAAAACAGCACTATGCAATGACAGTAACAATTTATTATTAGTGTCTGCCAAACTGATTAATTTCAAAATGTATCATTTCTCAAAATGATTTTTTTTTTCAAAAACAGTAAATATTTCAGGATTTTTATAAAACAAACCTAACTGAACCTATAGGGTTCAACGAGATGGCCCTGAAATAAAAACTGAAATCTTTACAGTTTCTGAAAAAGAAGGATTTTGGCAAACGTTTTTTGATCAAATGAAAGGATACCTCGATTTTGTAATTTATTTGAGACATTAATTTCATCAGTCTGTTAAATCCAATTCAAAGGTATTACCAATCGGTAAAATGTGGAGCACCCATGTCACAGAACACTCCAAGCTCTGTCAATTTTATTTAAAAGTAGAATAAAATGTAAATAGAAGAAGGTAATATTATATCGACTTACAAGTAAATGACTTGAGGTGATGTTAAAATTATCAATGGGTACTTAGTAAATACCATTTTCAACTAAAAATGTGTCAATTTCTGCTTAATCAACCAGAAATGTTTCTTTACGAGTATATGTATATACAGTATATTTCTATTATTTTCAAGTTAATGTGTTAATAGACGAACGTTTAAAAAAACCGTTCTAAAAATATCATTATCTGTCGACAAGAAAAAAAAAAGGAAAATGAAATGCTTCTCCATGAAACTAACAAGTTTTGACATTTTGACAAGTAATTACATTTTTGTCGAGCAATTCAAACTGCGCTTTATTTAAGTAACTCTTCAAGACTGTCATGGGTATAAGTGGCTTCAAACTGTACTGTAAGTCCTGATTTATTAATGAAATAGTAAAACAAATAAGCCCAAGTAAAAATAATGTCAATCAGCACAAAACTGTTAGTGTTGCAAACTTATCTGACCCGGCGACGGCATCTCTGTTGGTTAACATAATTATCATGTTTATTTTAAGATTAGAAATTTAACGGTTAAATCACACAAATTTTACGTAGACACTTTTTAAAATTGAATTAACTTCTCTACGAGGAAAACATAACAAAAACAGCTATTATATGTTGCGAGTTGGGGAGAGAAGAAGTATTTTGAATGTCGCGGAGACTAGGAGAGGGAAAATGGTGGGCCCAATGATATGACACGACGATCTGATACTGACAATTATAGAAAGAAAGATAGAAGGAATGAAAGGAAAGACCGAGAATAGAGTAAGTATTTAGATCAAATAAAAAAGAAGACAGACGTTGTGTAGTATCAGGAGTTGAAAAAACTCGCATTGGAAAGAAATAACAACTGCATCAACAAGAGTGATACTCTTAAATAGGATAATAATGATTACTGTTATTACATGTATTTTTTTCTCGTTTGTCTTCGAATTGATGATAAACGCGTGTGAGAGTTTGACTGTTAATTTGGATCTTAAAATAAACAGAGTGTAGTGGCTGCTAAATGGACGTTACTATGCTTAGGGCATTAGTCCCAGTCTTTACAGCCGGGTTTGATAAGCTGCATTATAACTGTCCTATCCCTGAATTTACACTATTAAGAAAATTTGTGTGAGTTGCGTTAGATTGCTAGGTCGTTAAGAGAACGCGTTAGAAGAATTCGAACAATCGCCGCAATGTATTGGTGCTTACACAAATTTTCTTAGTAAGGTTAATTCGTGGTGAAAACTAGCTTCATCGCTGTATCGCTTAACAATCATAGCTGTAGGTATCTATTTCATACAATACTGGTAACAAGCTAGATTCTAGACTTGCCGTGGGATCTGCGTATGTGGTTGAATAAACAGTTAGAAAAAATATTATATGGTATTTTTATTCATACATTCAAAAACCTAACCCACGAGTACATACTTACCTAAAACCTCTTTATCATAAATGAGCAAGGTACGAATAATCAACACATTAATATAATTAAATATAACTAGCTAGAAACATTTCTGTACCTACTTAACTAATTATTGAACTGGTAGACGAATAATTATAAATCAAGCAATCGCTTTTGGTCTGGACTTTGGTGACCCTAATACTTCACGCAACGAAGCCAAGTCGAATTGTCCAATTGATTAGGTGAGAAAACAGAATCAGCAGAAGTCAAAATAATGGCAATTACTCTGTTTTACTCAATCGCTCTATTTAAAAGCCTAAAATAAGCCTATTTGAAGCCTATTTAGTTTCCAGAAGATTCTGAAGTTTGCGCTAGTTTTAGAAATTAATTCGTAAATTCTTAATTAAATTTATTATGTTCATTAAAAATACAATAATCATAGAAGTTCCAAAGTAGACGTAGTTATAGTTTCCACACTACGCCTAGCCGGTATCCTAGTTACCTTAATACCGTCTCCGTCGTCATCATTATCATATCCGCCGGAAGGCGTCCACTGATGGTACACTGACTAACCGTATTCTTGCAAATAAATTATTTATATTCTATTCTATACTTCTGCTGGGCATAAGCCTTCCCAAGGATCTCCACGACGATCGGTTTTGTGCTAATGGCTATCTTTACCAGATCGATCGATTTTATAATAAGTACCTTTAAATTTTACTACCGAATAGCCTAGTGGTCAGAGACCCTGACTATGAAGCTTAAGGTCCCGGGTTCAAATCCCGGTCGGGGCAGATGTTTGTATGATGAATACTAATATTTGTTCTCGGGTCTTAGATGTTTAATATTTATATAAGTATGTACTTATCTATATAAGTATGTTTATCCATTGTCTAGTACCCACAGTACAGGCTTTGCCTAGTTTGGGACTAGGTAAATTGGTGTCAATTTGTCCCATGATATTTATTATTATTATTATTATTTATTTTATTATTTTTTTGGTTGTTAAACAAAATACGAATACTATGAAGGAAGGCGTTAACAGCCACAGCAGACGGCATTATATGCAACATTTATGTATCAAAAGACATTAAAAGTTTGAGTAAATAATATATTTCACAATTTTTCAAACTAGATACAGGTGTGTGTATTTGTATGACTGTGTGTGCGTGTGTGTTCACGAAAGTAATAATTTCCTTTTTTTAGTCTACACTATATCCTATTAACGTCCATATCGATCATATCGCCTCTAACAATCCTTATGTATGCAAACGCATCATCCAATTCAGTTTTCACGACGACCAAAATGGAGTCGCCTTATTATTCCCGTAAGAACCTAGAAACCAATTGAAATCGCAGTCCGCAAACAAATGAGGACTGAAAATAAATCCCGCCATCGATTCACTTGCAAATGAAAGCCGCCATTGCTCCCGGTGAAAACATTTCAAGAGTCCGCTCTGTTCGCATCAATTTATCCGTGCAAACACCGTTTATCGTATATATAGCTGCTAACATCGAAAGTGATCAGAAAAACCCTTCGGAATCAAAGGAGCCCGGCCAAAAATCGGGACGCTCACCCTACGTTGCCATGGATACCGGCCAAATCCCCCGCCTCCTCCCAACCTGAACCCAACTGAAGCCTCCTGAAATCAGAGTTGAATTTCGGCGGGGCACGGAAAAGGCGATTCTGTGGCGTCACTTGCGAATGTGGCTTGTAGTTATAAATGTAAAACAGCGTTTTACTGTTCCATATTGAACAGAGAGGTAAAATACGGCCGGTGTTGGGTCAAAAGGAGAGAGGACGAGTCTTGGGAGGGCCGAGGGAGCCAGGGAGGTATTCTTTCATTTGTTGTGGCGGAGGTTCGGCGATAAGGTGCGTCTACCTTTTATTTATGACTCCATTTTAAAGTGGGGGTAAGTATGTTACGCAATTTGCCGGTGTGATTTGGGATCATGTTGGGATCATGTTCGGGGGATCGCGGGGATTGGCCTGATTTATCTGCTACTTGCTTGTTTTGAGGGTTTTGATTTAACGTGTGATGTTCGAGGGTGCCTTAGACAAGTTTGAGCGTGTTACACTGTGTCAACTACGCGAATGAAATGTAATTAGTGATTAGTCGGCGGTGTTGGTGTGTTAACGACGAATGTTGACGTTGTTGTTAAATTTAGTTTGTCGGAGATCGAGGTCTGTCAAGAATCAATAATAGTGTGAACAGTTTCTTACAAAGTCTGTCTAGAAAACCTTTACTAGATTTCACGTACTTACCTACATAGAAAGAGACGAAAGCATCAAACGGTACACCACTACTTTCAGGTCAATTCTAAAGCGGTTACTTTTTAGGGACGAGTAATGAAAACTATGATGAAGCCAAAGCAGATGCATTTGTTACTTCTACAATATTATGCCAATGGAGATTCTGACAATATTTTTAACTGAATGGCTGAAACTTTCTCAAGATTACCTAGAAATAGGTTTACATTATCTATCCGCTCGTATCCGACCAATTTTACAACGAATTTTTACATCATCAGCATCATCATGTCAGCCGAATGACGTCCACTGCTGGCCGGCGGCCTCCTCCAAGGCTCTCCACTCAGACCTGTCTTGTGCTTTCCGCATCCACTGCGGACCCGCGATCTTTACTAGGTCGTCGCTCCATCTTTACATAGCGCTATCAAACGTAATTAATTATGCTCAATAAATGGTCTACCCAATAAGCCCCACATCTAAGGCCACCTCATTTGTGGTAATTTATCTATTGTGGCATAATATTTAGTGCGTACATCAAATGGGCTTCGGCCACACACTGAGACGAACGGACGTATTCTGATCTGGTTTTAAAACATATATTTTTGTTTGGAAATATATAAATGTTGGTATAGGTCTCGGCTATTGAATTTGTTGGGATAGATGGAAGCTATACATATATGCATAAAGGAATATTTTACAATCGGCGGTCACATGGCTTCAAGTCTTTAAAAATATCTTTTATTTGCACGAGAGAGAGAGCGTGGGATACCGCAACGAGACTTACAAAAAAAAGTACCAATTGTATTATTTGTATATTATATTATAATAGAGAGAATTGTTTCATTGTGTATTTAAAGTAAGTATAATAAAGAGTCTTGGCATTATTCTGTTAGCTTGTCCATTCTTATTTTACATCCACCGCATCCTTTAAACACTCAAATAGAAAACGTATATATGTATATACATATATATAATATCGCTCTGGCATCGCTCTCGTCTCACAGAATACCCGCCGTTGTGAAACTCCAATACATCGCGGTGAGTGATTCACGTCCACATAGATTTACTGCGACCGTTCGTCCGTCCGTCCGTCCGTGATTTACACCGCAACGGCTAAACCCACGCGTCTAATTAATATCGTATTCTTTACAGTCAGGATTAGTGATGATTATAAATGTGCTGAAAAGCTATTTCACGTTTTTCAGGTGACATGATTGACTGTGGTTTTCTGTCATGTTGCAGTAATTATGGGTTTTTGATTACAAAAATGGTCGTTGCCAAAGAAAATCAAGTAAAATTTGTAAAATTTATTGTTATTTATTGTATTGTATTTCCGACCACATTAAAAATACGGAGTGTTTCTTTACATGTATGTGCAGATCAAGCTGATTTCCTGTACTGAAAAACTAAATATGTAGAAGTACGAGTATGTTAGATTTGCGCCCTAGACCTCATCTAAAGAGGCGGTAGGACATCATCAGATTACCATAGCATTACAAACATCATAGAACCATTGCTTCTGCCGTGTCCTAAGCAAGAACCACCTTATAACCTGATACTCATCACCTTCTCAGCCACAATTAAGCGGTATGAGTAAAACAGGAGTGAAAGCAGTAAAAAATTAACGAAACTATCATGAGACTGAATCATCCTAACTTCCTAACTTAATATTATAAATGCGAAAGTAACTCTGCCTCTCTGTCTGTCTGTTTGTTACCTTTTCACGGGAAAACCGCTGCACCAATTTATATGAAATTTGGTAAGAAGATAGTTTGAATACTGAGGAATAACAAGCTACTTTTTATTCTGGAACATTGTATAGTTTCCGCGGGATCGCGATACCCGACGTCTACGCGGACGAAGGCGCGGGCAACATCTAGTAATGAAATAAACGGATATATAAGTAACTTATTCTTCGTCGTAGCAATATTCGCTGAGCTGCCATCTAGGCATGTACTCCCAGAGGAAGAACTACGAATTAGTCTCGAACATGACGGAATGAACTCGACTTATTATAAATGAATGATCCGTTTATTAAATCAGGAACCTTCTGATCTCTCCCAAAAATACTAAAACTCGGTTAGCTATCGCAGTGTCATTAAAAACCGATAGAAATCATTTTTTATTGTTCAGCAATAAGCCGAGTTTGTAAACCAGATAGTTTTATCAGCGTCGTAAAGATGTCGCTGCGAGAGCGTAAAACAAAGAACGGTACAAAGGGTTTTGGGCTCACGGCTCTTGGTGATGGTTCTGTAGCTTTTTTTTAGAGTTCAATGCCGCATTGTTCTTATACGGCATCATCACCTCACACAGACGCCACGCCAGAGACACAGTATGAAAAAGTCTTTAGAATCCCATTAGACAAATAAATGACTGTTTTCACTTTCTCTTATGATTTGAACCTATGGCCATTATGTAAATTTACTCATGTTTCACAAATAAATCTCTCTCTTTCTCTCTCTCTCTCTTTCGTGGTGAAAAGCGTATGTCTTCAATGATATTTTGAATTATTGATATACTTTTAGGTAGAACTAAAAACAATTAATTTGCTTAAATTGTTTTAGTATTCTGCCTACTTTACTGGTCGTCAGCGAAAAAATAAAATTGTTTTATTTGGTTTAAATGGTGCGAGGTAGAGGCACAACCTTCACTGCCACGCGAATCTACACATGTGACATAAACCCAATTATCACCACCGCTACACTATACGCTGACGCGTTTCGAACTCTCTACGGGACCATTCACGATCGATTATTAAATTTATTGATAAATGTTTTGATTTCGATTGTTCACCATTGAGCTCTCTGAGATCTGCGGAAGGGATTCAACATGAAACTACCGTGAGATTCAATCATAGTCAAATAAATGGATCACTCACGTATGTTAGTCGAGTATAGCCCGACATGTTTCAGACTGATCCGTATTCCCTCCTCTGGGAGCACACGCTTCGCCGGTAGCGCAACGTAAGGGTAACATGCTGAAGGGATTCATGGGATGTGATGAGTCAGTCAGTCGAGGCAACATAACAAAGCCAAAACCGCCTCCAGTCTGTCTGCTTTATGACGCATTCCTAAGGAAACCTACACAATTTATGTCCCTTTAACGTTAGTCTATGCTAGGGTTGTTTTACACCTCAGATCATCGACGCAGCTGATTAATTCAAGTATGCGTAAGCGCAATCAACATTTACTGGGCTGTAAGTCTTTTCAGGCGATATGCCGGAGGATTATTCGAATATCACCCGTGAGTAGAAAGAAATAAAAGCGTAGGTGACTGCTTTTGTGAGGCCATTTTGTTTATTAGGGCTATCGATCGAGTGCTTCAAAGGTCACATTCGGAGTTTAATTAGATTTAAAAATAAAGGAAATAAATTAACAAAATACGAATAATAACTGAAGCATGTTAACTGAAGATATATTTGACGACCGACCGAATAGCCTAGTGGTTAGAGACCCTGACTATGAAGCTTGAGGTCCCGGGTTCAAATCCCAGTCGGGGCAGATGTTTGTATGTTGAATATGAATGTTTGTTCTCGGGTCTTGGATGTTTAATATGTATATAAGTATGTATTTATCTATATAAGTATGTTTATCCGTTGTCTAGTACCCATAGTACAGGCTTTGCCTAGTTTGGGACTAGGTCAATTGGTGTCAAATTGTCCCGTGGTATTTTTTTTTTTTTAAGAGCCCTGTAATTTCAATTGCTTCTTGTATCACCCTAATAAGTACAAACATTGCTTAGAAACTGCTTTCTTTTATACCAAAACGCGAGCGCAATAATGCTAAGAAATAACTAAGTAATACTGAATAAACACTAAGTAAAAAACCGGGCAAGAGCATGTCGGGCCATGCCTAGTGTAGGGTTCCGTAACCATTACTACAGAGAAACCGTACCGATGAAAAGGGCGTATCTTCATGGCGCTTACGTCCTTTTGTTGAGAAGCGCAGTTTTTCGCCAATAACTCAAAAACGGTAAATCCGATCGCGTTGAAAACAATTTCCGTTGAAGGTATTTTAGTGTTACCATTGTAATTTTTTTCATAAAGGCAGCAACGTCTGTGCGACAAAATGTATGCTTTAATGCAACACTGGGGGAGGTAAGTCTAGCGCTTTCTTTCAAAATTAAAAAAAAAAAAACAAAATTTTATTCAGCAAATAGGCAGTTGAATGCTCTTTTACACGTCATTTTTTTTGAGTCTACCAGCGCTTTCGGAAAGACCATGATTGCCAAGAAGAATGCGCCGCAAGAAACTTGGCACAAAGTAATTTTTTCTAAAAACAAGTTACATTAGCTCTTACAATACGCAACCACAGACAAACCACACAAAGAAACCTCACTCTGTCATTAAAAGATTAAGAGAGAAAAAAAATACCCCATTTTAGAAACAAGTGTAAAAAGTAATTATTAGAACAGCAAAAGCAGAACACTTTACTTTACTGGCACGTCGGTTAACATGCCAAACCTTTAGTTCATAACTTGAACCGTCTACTGCAGAAGATAAGCAGCAGTTTGCTGTGGAAGTGTTCAGCCGTGCCATAAGCAGAGTAACTGACAGCAGACTGATATGTGTAGATACAGATGGGCGTACTAGCCAAAGTGATAACAATCTCATTACTACACACTAAATTTCTTTGCGATGGAACCTTATTTACCTACCAGTAGATCTAGCACAACTCACAGTTCGACTTCTATCTCACGCGAGAACAACTGCCCGTCCTTTTCTATCACTCAGAATGCAACGGGGTGGGTAATATAATCTCGCGCGACAAACAAAGTCGCGGCTTGTCGTGCTAGCCCTACAGTTAGGAAAAAGAACAATGATATCCAGATGAGATTATTGCACTAATTTTAAGTTATTTAAGTACTTCGTTTTATTGATCGTTTAGGTCAAATCTGGAATGTTAAATTTGAGTCACTGCCAGTGATCCGACTGACTTGAACTTTGGTATGGATCGGTATTAGATTCAAGTACAGCCAACAAAAATAAAACCGAGAAAAAGCTCATGTTGTTTTTTTTTAACAAAAATATTTTTCTCAGCGTACAACGCAGACACTATTGTTTTTAGAGACCGGTGATGAACGATGGTCGTTATATCGAAGTCTGTTAACTTTATTCGAAAGTCATCGCGTCCAAGTAACGTTATTTTAATTGGTATTGTCGCTAGCACCGAGATCTTATCAAGACAGGAGATTTAAAACATTTCAATCAGGAAAAAAAGCGCTCGACAGTAACTCTCCGAGAAACTGACTCAAAAAACCATAAAGAAGCGCCATAAATAAATAAGACATAAATAAATAAATACACGTATAAATCCCTCGTTATTTATGTCATTGGTGCGATGAAGATTTTTAATGACAGACGGACGGATTGTCAGTAGATATAGCAATAAACCGATGCCGTGGGTTTTTATGAATGAAATAAACGTCAAATGTTTGGATGGAGTTGATCGATTGGGTTAGAGCTTAGCGAGGAAATTGGTATTATTAAGTTTTAATATTATTGATGCCAAAGGGAATATTCTAAGAAGATACGCGCAGGCACCGCGTAAGTTTATTGCAGACCGGCTGTGGTCGTTACACGGGATTAAAGATAATAAAAATAATTTATGTAATATATTCGGAATTGAATTGATTTCTAAACAAAAGTACCTACCTATTTGCTTCCTTCCGTCATCAAAGCTTTGCTGGTTCTAGTCATCTAGGTAATCATTTATTATTGTCACCCACTTCACCTATACATATAGTTTGCTTATGCTTAGAAATTTCATGACGATAGCGATAGCCTATTCCTTAAAGGAATTTACATCTTATATCCACACACATATCATAAGTCCGCTAGATCTTCTAGACTTCTGAACCCATCATCATCAGCCTATTTACGTCCCACTGCTGGGCACAGGCCTCCTCTCGGAATGAGAGGGCTTGGGCTATATAGTTCCCACGCAGGCCCAGTGCGGATTGGGAACTTCACACATACCACTGAATTGCTTCGCAGGAGTGTGCAGGTTTCCTCACGATGTTTTTCCTTCACCGAAAAGCTCATGATAAATTACAAATGTAATTTCGCACATAAATTTCGAAAAACTCAGAGGTGCGAGCCGGGGTTTGAACCCACGACCCTCTGCTTGAGAGGTGACAGGTCGAACCACGGCTATCACGGCTTTTTTTTTAACCCATCATAGAGTACTTATAAATATGTGTGTAGATAAAGTAATGTATGCAACTCTACATAATTAGGCCTTAAAACACTCGTGTGATCCTATTATGAAACTCAGCTTAGCCTCGTTTCATAATAACACACTCGTGTTTTAAGGACCCTCATTATGTAACAGTTGCATACACTACTATAATAAATGGCGCTGAAATTTGATAATGAGGGCTATAGCGAGTCAAAAATTCGCTTGTGTCGAGTGAGGTATAGACCTAGGTATAGATAGCTGCCATTCTCCACCAATGATAGACATGCTACTGGCCTATGATTGGTGGAAATTGACAGATAGACCTAACTAGCTCAAAAAATTAGAATAAGAGTTGTCCCACAAGCAATATATAGCAATGTAGTAGTGTAAAAAATTAACAAACAATAAGAAAGGACAAAAGTCGTGTGTTATTTTAAGTCTTCATTACCTGTTTTAAGCCTTATTTTCACGATTCGATAATACCACGGGAGCCTTGTTCTCATACATTGCTGGGCCGCAGAGCTGTGTATTAACAAACGATCCTTCGTCCACAGCAATGTAACGCAACCGTCCAATATTTCTCGCAATAAATAAATGAAGTATTACAAGTCTGCCTATACCCCTTCGAGTATAAGGGTGCCTTTCCACCAGAGATGTGCTATGGATGTGCTGATATCCACCAATCATATTCATTGCTCCACATAACATAGCAGTGGTAGAAACGGGTGCAATGAATACGATTGGTAGACGTAGCATAGCACATCTCTCGTGGAAAGGCACCCTAAACCCAAGGTTATGAGCGCGACCTCTTACATGCAATAAAAAGTAGTTTCAACTTAACGTGATTAATACTGCTCAAGTCATCGTTAAACACATAATTTACTGCATTTTAAAACGATTTAATACCCCCTTTATCGCTTAGGCCCAGTGTTTTATTGCAGTGAATGTTTGGACACATTGTTTTTGGAGGTAACGCTTCGCTTAAGCCATGCTTTAACGGACTACAGCGAGTTGAGGTAATGTGTGTGACGTAGAGCGTTTTCATGTGTTTCTAATCAGTTCACCCTCTGCTGATTTTCGGTAAAGGATAATTAAAGAGTGAGGAAGTCCGCACTCTCAGTGAAGGAATTCAATGGTGTGCATAAAGTTTTTTAATACAGTTGCTCAAAAAGTGGCCTATCGTGCGGAAAGTTGGATTTTTTGCACTAGAGAGAGAGAGAGAGATATACATTTATTCACACAAATTCGACACAAACACAAGAAAACAGTACATTTTAATTTTTTTAAATAAAACATAAGCATAAACTTAATAACTATTTAAAATCTATAAAGATGCCGAATAGTGTGAAATGGGCCCCACTCAGCATAATGCTGCGGCGAGCCGCAACGCTGTTTCTCAGCAGGACCCAAATTAAAACTAAGTACGTAATAAAACAAACACATACACACACTGTGACGAAACGAACGCTAGCGGAAACAGTTATCAGAGAAGATACACATACATGATACATTGAGATAACGAAAACAGGAAGCATGTCTGGCAACACTTGATCAATTCAATAGTTTTAGATCAATTAAGTCGAAAAAAGTCGGGCCAGGTCTTTATGTGGCTATTGCAGTGAATTATTAACAATTTCAATACTTTTGAGATTGTAACGTATCATAATAACCTTAACAAACAAAAACTAGTTCTTTTTACTTTTCCAAGGTGGAAAAGGAAGCTGGCGCCTGGTCACCGCATTCAGTTCCATTGTAATTTTATCGTAAATGTATTAAAAACGTCGTTTGGTTATACGTGCGGAGTCTCGACCTCCGCTTCACGGCTCAGGCCTAAACACCTCGGGACTCGTGCAAAACGACATAATTACTATTATGTAAGTACATCCAAGACCCGAAACTATTGAGACATCTAAGGTTACCGACATAGCCCGAAGAATTGCGAAACTTAAGTAGCAGTGGGCGGGGCACATTGCTCGCAGGACTGATGGCCGAAGGGGTCAGAAGGTTCTCGAATGGCGTCCACGGACCGGGAGACGAGCTGTCGGTAGGCCTCCAACAAGATGGAGCGACGACCTGGTAAAGATCGCGGGACCGCGGTGGGTGCGGAAAGCACAAGACCGGACTGAGTGAGGAGCCCTGGGAGAGGCCCATGTCCAGCAGTGGACGTCTTTCGGCTGACATGATGATGATGAAGACTCGAGAACAAACATTCGTATTTGTCATGCAAATATCAGTCAGGTTTTATAACCACTTGGCTAAGCGGTTGTATCATGCCTACGTACGTATACCTACCTAATTTTTCCCATTGTGTCTAAAGTAAGAGATACCTTCAAATATCGCATTACAGCAGAGTGTTTTGAGAAATAACAAGTTTCGGATATTTCGGGAGGAAGCGACGCCGTAGACCCGTCGTTGACAGGTTGTTGTTGTAACGGTCTTGCTTTTTGACAGTTGTCAATGGTGAGAATCTCGAAGCTTAAAAAAAGCACAAAACACTTTGTCACTTTTGGTGGCACTTTTTTAAGAATTTTATGGGTAGGAGGTTTTACCCATGAGTGTTAGAAAATTTATGGCAATTAAGTATGCAACGCACGTTGTTATTACGAAAACAAGTACACCCTTATTAAATAGATATCTTTGTAGTACCTATAGTATTTGTATACCACCGATCGTACTGTAAACCTCACCTAGCTAAGCAGGACTTTTGTAATCCTATAAGGCAGGCTTGCACGTACCTGACACATATTAAACATCCAAGATCCGAGAACAAACATCCGTATTCATCACACAAACATCTGCCATGGGATCGAACACTGGACCTTAAGCTACATAGTCAGGTTCTCTGAGCACTAGGCTATCAGAGTGCCAGATTCTGGTCAACAAAATATTCGTAAACAATGAATTTGTCCATTTTAGGGTTCCGTACCTCAAAAGGAAAACACGAAACCCTTATAGGATCACTTTGTTGTCCGTCTGTCTGTCTGTCAAGACCCTTTTTCTCTGGAACGCGTGGAGATAGCATGCTGAAATTAATATCAAATACTCAAGCCTACGGTCCCTTGAAGCTGTGACAAAATCAACCTTCTAGTCAACGCAATCAAAATATACAGTCAATAAAAAGGCTATTTCCATACAAATTGCCGAAATCCAAAAACCTAAAGGGTACTTCCAGTTGTCCTAGAAACTTGAAATTTGGTATGAAGGTAGCTCTTATAGCACAACCACTCCGACAAGTCTCAAATTCTTAAATTTTTATGTCTGTCTGTAGATTTCGCAAACATTTCGTACATTTTGCTTAGGAGCAGTGCTCTGCTAACACTGGACTTCTTAAAATACTGGGGATAAGCGTTAAAATCTTTCTACGGAACCCTCGTGCGCGAGTCCGACTTGCACTTGGCCTTTTTTTTCCATGTAATTATCATGTGTAAATCGCACTTAAATCCAGAGCGTTTAGTGTAATCAACCGTCAAAAACTACTACTATGGGCAAACTAAAATGGACAACAAACAATTCTCATTATTATTTGATGACCGTAACGCAAACGCGTGCGAGACGTACTTTTGGTCGGCGATTACACTACATGCTCAGCTCCTTACCTTAAGAATCATCATCATTACCTTACATAGCAATGTATATAGGCGTTAAAAAACTACGAAATGATCCCACAATGAATTACGGAATAGATCAGGAACACAATGAAACTCAGAATCCAAGTTCACACCTCATTGGGCCGCATCCGGTCAAAACCAGCACTAAATTAATCGACTCTACAAAAGTATTATAAATCCTACTTTAATAACTCTTGAAAAAAAATCAAGTCAAAGAAATATCATTCTTATGTCTATGGAGTTAAGGCGGATAGTGCGGCGCGGTGACTCTAATCCTGGCAATAAAAGTGTGGCCAGTGTAAAATATAAACAGGTAGCCGAAAGGTTGTGTTTAGGTTTTGTATCAATACAGCGCTGACGGATTATAAGTAGAGATGTGACTAGGCCATTTAAAGTATCGATGTTTTTGTCCAACACAAACGACATTGGTATAATGTTGGGTAAAAGAGCCATATTGTAGCTATTTGCTGGAGTACGAATGGGCTGGCTAGTCCGGGGAAGTACCACCCTCTCGCAGAAAATCGGCGTGAAGCAACAGCACCCCTGTTGCATTTCGCTCCTCCCCCCTTCTTTTTACCTTCGTTTGCCTCCCTCGTTCAATAAAAAATATGTGAAATTTGTGAATCTATCTAAATATCGGTGTGCAAGACAAAGCTACACTCTGTCTAGTAATTAGTATCCGTTGTCACATGCTGTACATTTTCGTAGTAAAGTGGAGTATTGTAACTGCAACTGTCTAGTTATTGCAACTAAAGAACTTGAATTACTTCCTCTATAGAAGCACCTGTTTCGAACAGCGACAAGTGTATTCCGTGTGTATTCTGCAATTTGTGTAAAGTGATACTTCTTTGTTCTGTTTTTTTTCAATGTACCTAATCTTTACTTTTGTTGTTAAATAATCATTTAAGTAAAACAAAAATGGAACTTGCTGTAATACTCTCCAGTTATCAGTTTTAACTACTGCTGAAAGTAGATACAGGACATAACTTGCTACAAGTAATATATCACACCATCACAATACCACCTACGCTTGTCGTAGACAATATTTCACGCGCACCTTGACTCCGCTTTATCGATACCCCTCAAAAATCTTATCGACATCTTAAACAAGTATATCGACTCGCCCCCTCCCTCACCATAACTAATGATACAGTGCATCATTAGCGCGTGAATAACCTCTCTCCCCTCTCCCTCATACCCCCCGTCATCTGAGCCGTGTTATTGTAGAAAGCTGTGTAGCTTGAGTTACTAGCTTTTTGTTACAGAACTTATAGTTGAACAAAATAATTCACTTCAAAAGAATTTGACGACCGGATAGCCTAGTGGTTAGAGACCCTGACTATGAAGCTTCAGGCCCCGGTTTCGATCCCCGGTCGGGGCAGTTGTTTGTAAGATGAATACGAATGTTTGTTCTCGGGTCTTGGATGTTTAATACAATGTACTTAAATTTAAGTATATGAGTATGTCTATCCGTTGTCTAGTACCCATAGTACAGGGGCTTTGCATCGTTTGGGACTAGGTCAACGTCAATGTAAATTGTCCTGTGGTATATTGATTTATTAATATTAATTACGAATGACAGTTTCAGTGTTGTCAGTGTAATGAGAAAATAAAAATAGTGACGTGACTTATTAAACGAATGAAAGAATAAATTCGTGCTTTAATTAAGTTAATGTTAACAATTTATGTTTCTGTATTTTTAAGGTGGATTTTAATTAACTAGTTTATCAACGTAAAAACGGTTCGCTACCAACCGTTACAACCCGACCAAAAAGTCTAGAAAATAATCGACTACCACGTTCTTCGTAACTGTCTTAGTGAATGAGCAAGTTCGCTTTTCCTAATACATTATGAAACATGTCGATGCAATTTTTTTTTATGTTGCGTGGTTTGTTCTGGTCAAAAATGTATTAATTTAGCTGATATAATATAAACGTGGTTAAGTTTACGCAAAAGAGACGTGGTAACATGGAAATTTAGTACACGTTTAGGGCTCCAAAGACAATTCGATAATGCGGTATTGTCATGTCACCCAAAAAAAATAATATCATGTTTAAAATAAACAATAAAATTTAGTAAACAAATTAAAGCTTTTAAATCTGAAATTGTGAATCCATTTCCACGTATCTGTTTACGCTTCATAAAAAGGCAGATGCTATCATAGTAGCGTCTAACCTATTTAAACTTTTTACGCCGTTGATTGTTATAAAAACCTAATTGCTCTAAACCGCTACCCCGCACGAAAACGAAGCCGCAACCCACCCCCACGCGATTTATTCATTCGTTCATTCAATGTTATTTCTACCTGCAACTTCCTTCCTCTAGCGATCCATTACACTGAATGACATTCCGCCAGTTTGAGAAGCTAATGGGCCCGCTGTCACCTCACAAAACATTTTTAAACTCAACTATACACTATCTGTGGAACGTCCAAATTGAACTGGCAACTTCGGCCTAAAAAAACAAAACAGCATCGGGACAAATTTGTATTTTACTGAAGTTGGATTTTGAACTGTAATCGGCTCTTGTTAAAATTGGGTTTGGGATGGAGGTATGATTTATTTTTCTAGTGTAGAGTAAACTACACTGACGTAAGGACGACGGCATTGTGATCGGTGCCACGCTGTCTGCCGCGTTTTTTTTTTTGTTTCTTTTTTTTTAAGGTGTCACTTACAAATGGGTAGAGTAATGATATTAGTTGATGATGGGCGACGAAGAAAGTGTCAACTCAAATGGGATTTTAAAAAGTTAATTGAATTTAGCTTTTTTGTTCGACGTATTAAGTTGGAAGCTGAGATCAGCCGTTATACGCGTTTTTAGGTGACGTAAAATTAATTGTACACTATAAAGTAAAACTACTTAGTCTGCATGACTCGATAAAAAAAAGTATGTCATGTCTCCATTAAAAGAAAAAACGAGTTCAGAAAGAAACGTTAATCAAAAAATGATCCGTTTGACTTAATAGAAGAGGTATGTACTTGGGAAATATTATTATAAGAGGTAAGTGACGGTAACAACTATGTATCGAGAATCAAGAACCGACCTATCGAATTGGCATAAAATATACAGGTTTAACAAGAAAGTCAAGAAATCACGATCAATTGCAATAGGTAGGTACGTACTAGGCAGGTCAGCAGACGGTGTCAACTGTCGTAAGAAGTACCACAAATATTTTCATTTACGAGTATGTATTAATAAAAAAAACTATAGAAATCAAAGGAACTTCCGCACAAATTTTGCGAAGAAGTCAAATAAATCTACGCAGTGTGTCTCCAACGCGCACGACTTCGCGTTACTTTACAAAAACACAATAAACTCAACTCGTCAGTAAACACCCCAAAAATACGCAAAAAGTTTACGCGACATTTAAACTAGTCGTGAATGGACTCGAGCCATTCATTCATTGAATGAAAAAACTGCCTTTTCGATCCAGGTAAATGCATATTTCCGGTCGGCTGCATTGTGCATTCAAAAAGGAGGAAATAGACCATAGAGCTGCTATAGATTGACTTTAATTCTATTGCCTTTTATTATCCCTTGCCATTTCATAAAGTTACACATTCGCCAAATCGTTGCACGCAAAATTGACATTCCGCCGTTTGACATACAGCCGAATTTGACTTTATCAATTGTTTAACATTTGACATTTTGTCAAACGATCGGGCCACTAATGTTTGCACGTTCGATTGTCCGGAGGTGTACAAAGTTATTGGATTAATTTCCTTTGTGTGTTTGACGTGGTGTAAGTGATACAGAAAATCGACTTATAGTTTAGTTTTGTGTTTGTAAAAGGTGGAAGATTAGGATAAGGGACTTGTACTTTTGTGTATTCTGTGATAAAGGCAGGCGTTTAATAATTGGGTATAATGCGCGAATGGACGTCGAGCACATGAACAGCGGAATCTGAGTTCATTTTTGAAAAGAAGGTTTAAACATAAATTGTACATCATCTCTCTGCTATGACAATTTCCAACACACTCACTACCTAACCAAGTCGACAGGGCTTGTGTCAGCCAGTAGGTATGTACTCACAGGAAGAATGGGGTTGCCGGACGGAAGACTGGGTGAGACTATAATACGAGTCAGGCAATCTCTTGTATCTTGCTTTTCTATAGCAATTTAAAGATATAAAACGGCTTTCTCAATGGCTTTTGCCCACATCTTCGTATAAATTGAAAGTTGGTTTGAACTTTTTATATAGTTATTTCACTCTTAGAACCGTATCAATGAAATTAAACGCAAAGTCCTAAAACATAATGTATTTGCCAAACATGTCACAATCGTAAATGACGCCAAATTAATTTAAGTAAAAAAAGTTACCGAATCTTATGTGAAGTACTTAGTCATTACAAAATTTACTGGTGAAATAAAGCTGCTTCAAATGCTCAAGCTAAACTCTGAAGCTCTAGTTATAGCACAGACACCATTCAGCATCCAGACAGAAGCCGTTGGCCCAGCCGAGGGAGCGGCACAGGGAGTAGCAGGCGCTGTTGGTGCAGGACCGGGCTGACGGGTCGGAGAGCTGGGCGGGTCCGGAGCGAACCAACATCGCTGGCAACTGCTGAATGCCGGAAGGCTCTGAAAGTGAAGGTATTAAGAGGTGTGAAAATAAACCTTGGGCAAAGTCCGGCCATTACTCATCGTCTAACAGCCGTTCCCAATATTCAATCTAACTCTTGTTTTGATCCAGCTACTGACCCGTATGCTCGTATGCTTTTCTTTTTCACTAAACCAAACCAAACCCATTTCTGTTCCCGTCACTCTTTGTGTCAGGCATGGTTGGACTGGATACCCTAAGCCACAGGCGGAAGTTACACTTGCTAAAGTAAAGCTTGAATAAAGTGAACAATCCTTTGGCACTACAGCAAATGACGCTATTCGTCCCGCAGCGGTACGTGAGGGCGGGAGCGCGCCGCCGCCACCACCTGTTCGCGGCGCTGGCCGGGCTCAGGACTCGCAGGGCCGGGAACTGTCCGACGGCCAGGGCGATGGCGCTGTTGAATGAGTTTTTGTCCGAGATCCGAGATGCTGATGTGTTCGCTGATGGTTGGGGAACACTTCAAAGTAAATTTATGTTGTTTCTGGCATGTATCTAATGAGTTAGGCGTTTTGGTTTTTTTTAACTGTAAGTCTAATTTGTAATTTTACTGAAATAAATAAATAAATAAAGCGACGGCTTCGATTCATAGAATACATTTACGCTAGCAGGCATTTATGGTCTAGGGCCTATGAGGGATAAATCGGAGTCGTTGGAATTACAGAGAGGGAGACGTCGTAGTTAAAAAATAAATAAATGAAAATAATCAATTTATTGATTATTTTTGTTTTTATTTTTATGAAACATTCATAGTATGAAATTCAACGTACAATGACAATGCAAAGAAAAATACGTTAAGCAGCTGGACTTGAACCAGCAACCTCGGTAATCCGTACCACGCTCCACCAATTAAGCTATACTTAACGTTGGTGTACCTAACGAATTTTTCAATGCCTTGTGTCATGTTTTTATTTGAAAGATCTCTCCTCCAAATAAAAATAGAGAGAGAGAGAGAGAGAGATCTTCCAAATAAAAATATGACACAAAGCATTGAAAAATTCGTTAGGTACACCAACGTTAAGTATAGCTTACTTGGTGGAGCGTGGTACGGATTACCGAGGTTGCTGGTTCAAGTCCAGCTGCTTAACGGATTTTTCTTTGCATTGTCATTTTATGTTGACGTCGTAGTTTTTTTTAAGAGGGAGGCAAATGTATGATGGTAAACGATCATCGCCACCCATGAGAACCAGCAACCCCAAGAGAGTCGCTAGTTTGTTGCCGGCCTTTAAACAATACAGTAGTACTCTTTTCTTAAAGTCCCCGATGTCATAGTTATTTGGGAACACCGCTGATGGGTGACGGGAGTTGATTCCACAATTTCACTGTACGTAAACGAACGCACAGTAGTAGATCGGCTCTCATCAAGGCAGTGACGATAGATTTTGACATGGACAATGTCAAGTTATATACACATACAGCGTAAATACAGATTCTTCAGCAATCGAACCTTTACGACTAAAAAAGTAGCAACCTGATGGTTACCAAAGACAACACTATTTATTTTAAAGACAACTTACCACTTTCAGCGGGCGCCGCGCTCGCCAGCCCAAGAAGGGCCACCACCACCGCCAGGAACACCAAAGTCTTGAAACCCTGCATCTTCACAGTAGTCGGAGGAGTAAGAACTTTTTGAGATCGAACTGTATCGAAATAGGGACCAGCATTGCTTTATATAGGGAGGGTTATCTCGAGGGTGTTTGTTTGATAATGGGCACTTGTCATTATCAGTTTCAGTAATTAGCAGTATCTTGATCTGTTTCTTGGACTGAAGAAATGTTACGTCATGCCAGTTGCAATATGAAACCGCTGTCTTTAACCGATAAAATGCATTGGTAGCTTTTTGCGTGTGTGGGTCGAGCCCCCCAAGTTTAAGTTGACACACTTCAAATCTTGCGATCGGTTTAAAATTTAATTCATGGCTGATGTTAAAATAAGGTAATTTTACATTTTCACTTAATAAAGTCGATGCCTCACTTATTACTTACTGCAGTTAAGACTATTTTTAATTTAACAGCAATTAATATAACCCAACCAATTTAGAAAAGTTAAATAACCTCCGACATTGTTAATTCAAAGTTCAATATTTCAAAAACGGTATCGCCGATTTTAATGAAACTTAGCTAAAAACCATCTCGATTGAACTAGCTTTCGATTTAAAAAACCGCATCGAAATCGGTCTATCCGTTTGGGAGCTATGATGCCACAGACAAATAACGCAGATACACATATCAGTCTTATAACAGCCCTCGTTTTGGGTCGGGGGTTAAACGCTACTGAAAATTATGACGTCATAGTCCAGTAATTCAATACAATCTTCATACTACATATAATTGATCGTTTCAACATTTCAAAAAAAGTTGCCGATTTGACTAGGCTCCATTGCTAATGCGTATATGTGCAATATAATCTCATTTTTAATTTTTGCCACATTTTCCTCAAGACCGCTTGTTGCTCGAGTGTCTTCAAGTGCTGATAGTGCAACAATAATAAGAGTTTCTGGGAAGAACCGTGCACTGTGCCCTAAGCACGACTTGTCGAATCCTGCGTTACGTTACGGTTATCGTATCGAGATCGAGAAATCTCATACTAAATTTTAGTTCCAAATACGCTCACGGGCGGGCGTTGTTCCAAACGTCATACAAACTCGTTATAGTTTACTATTCGAATTTTACGTGACGCAGGATTCGACAAGTCGTGCTTAGGGCACTGAGGTAAACAATTGACGATCTAATTGGCAGTCAAACAGCAGTTACAGTGCCCTAAGCACGACTTGTCGAATCCTGCGTCACGTAAAATCGAATAGTAAACTATAACGAGTTTGTATGACGTTTGGAACAGCGCCCGCCCGTGAGCGTATTTGGAACTAAAATTTAGTATGAGATTTCTCGATCTCGATACGATAACCGTAACGTAACGCAGGATTCGACAAGTCGTGCTTAGGGCACAGCAGTTGATAGGAGAGCGATACCACAGTCTATACAGTCGTCCGACTCCATACTCAATACTCAATTTTTTATTGCTCTTCCACAATGTAAAGTACGAATAAGACCTCTAGATAGGTCAATCGTGCGGGGGGTGCGGGGTGCGGGGCGGGCAGGGCGAGCCCCCTTTCTATACGCCGCCACTGCCCGATTAGTTAGGAACTTTCGCCCTCCTTGGTGCTTTGGCCATGCGGTTGCGGTGTCGGCATTTACGCAAGAAACATCAAAGGTGTCGGACCACCAAGCTCTTTACACTGTGGCGATACTGACGTCAGAATTGCTAGTGTTTTTTTTTATTTTCAGCACAAGTTTCCAATTTTCTTGTTTTCCCTTTGTTCCTACCTATTCATCATCATCATCATCAGCCTATTTACGTCCCACTGCTGGGCACAGGCCTCCTCTCCTACCTATTAAAAATTTAATATATCTTCTAATGTTCTACGATGGATGTCGTAACGTTCAGAATTCGGTATAAATTTGAAGCTATTCCATTGGATCGCATTTGTACTATTGTACAAATATTATGTAAAATACATTACGTAATTTTCAAATTGAAATAAATGAATCTAATCTAGTAGACGCTGGCAAAATTGTCCCACTGGACAACAGCCATGAAAAAAAGAAGAGTATTAGAACAACGACAAAATGCCATCTAAGAACTTCAATCAAAAATTATTCCCGTTATAACAGGTCACGAACAAAAACCAAGTGACCATTAATTATTTTGATCTTTTAGTAATCCTTGTGCGATACAATACAATACAGTAGCAACACCACATAACAGGCAAAACAAGATATAAGGCAGAAAGAAAATACAAGCTATTAGGTAGCAATGGGCGCGATTACAATAACGCGCAGTTTTGAGTCCATTAAACAAGATCCCATTTACAACTGAGGCGTTATTCGCTCTGATCTGTCATCTAGTCATTTGAGTATCATCACAAATTAGCACAAAATAAAACAATTAATTCTGTTCTGTCCCAGGAAGCGCAAAAACCCAACAGGCACTTAGCGGGCACATTTTCTGCTTCCGTCACACGATATGTGATGATGCCGTCCTTTCAAAACAAGGCTGTGATGACAACCTGTCATTTGTGTTGACGCACCCTTGGTTTTTACAAGCGTTGCTTGGCTTAATTAGACTTTTGAAAAATAATTCTGGGACCCTATACATTCCTTTGTAATTCTGAAATATGTAGGTATTTGTCCTGGAGACCCTATATAAATAGGTTACAGTCAAGGAATTTAATACCTGACCCACCATAGAACATTTTCATAGTAAACGTAGTAAACATAGTAAACATAGATAACTATTTTCCTTGTCAAGCAATGCGATGTCTCTATGACGTTTACTGTGAAAAGTTTCCATGGACTGTACACCTCCTGGTCAAGTAAAGTGAGAGAACTGTGATATTATTCAGTTTCTACACTTGTACCTGTAATACTGTTATAATTTTTATTATCTAATGATTTAGTGAGTTTTCTTTAATTATGCATAATAATTCATTTGTGGTTACGTATTCTAAAATGTATTGTAAGTCGTTTAAACAAAAACCTTTATTACAGCTATCTATCTATTTAGCTATGTAGGTGACAGCATACATTGTATGTAGCTCTTAAAGTGTGACTCTGAGTAAGCTGGGTAGCTATATTAGGATTAGGATGGTGATATTAATTATGTACTTGAGTGTAAGTTTCGTATCTTATTTATTGACCAAAATTATACTTAGTTCACACGCACAATATTTCGAAACATACAAGAGAAAAGAGCGGACGACACGAGAAGTACAGTTAGTTAATTGAACTGTATTTTAATAAAGAAGTTCTAGTTATAGCACAGGCACCACACGGCGTCCAGGCACCTGCCGTATCTCCAGCCGAGCGCGCGGCAGGCCGAGCGACAGTTGCTGGCGGTGCAGCGGCGCTCCCCCGGCGCGGCCGGCTCGGCGAGGCCGGCCCGCACCAGCAGCGCCGGCGCCCGCTCCGCGCCGGCTACGTCTTGCCACTGCTCAAGGCCGGAGGACTCTGAAAAAAGAGGTTTTGAATTTTTTTATCTAATCTCGTATACATCGAGCTCCAATATTTCTTTATGTTGCAAGAAATTGCTTCCATTACAACCTGGTGAGACACCATTAATACAAAATAGACTTACCATCTTCAGCGAACGTCGCGCTCGCCAGCCCAAGAAGGGCCACCACCACCGCCAGGAACACCAAAGTCTTGAAACCCTGCATCTTCACTAGAGTCAGTAGACGAGTGCGTAGGAATAAGAACAGTTTCAAAGCTGAGCTCGAACTATACCGAAATTAAAATCAGCCTTGCTTTATATAGAGAGAGATGACTCAAAGCATTGTTTTCGTGAACCTGTAATTGATAACTATTGGTATTTCCCTGTTATCAGATTCAGCAATTAACATTTTGGGTCAAATATTTTTGTTTTGTTGTTATTGTCTCTTTGTTGCTTGACATTTTACTATAAAGTGATAATCGCTATAGAATACTTCGAGGGCGATGGAGAGGGCTATGCTCGGGGTTTCTCTGCGGGACAGAATCAGAAATGACGATATCCGCAGTAGAACTAAAGTTACCGACATAGCCCGAAGAATTGCGAAACTTAAGTGACAGTGGGCGGTTCTCGTGGCGGGTCTCTGGAAGGTTCTCGAATGGCGTCCACGGACCGGGAGACGAGCTGTTGGTAGGCCTCCAACAAGATGGAGCGACGACCTAGTAGGGATTGCGGGACCGCGGTGGATGCGGAAAGCAGGGACCGGACCACCCTTTCCGCGACAAAAGCCTTTCAGTGGGCGTCCCTTAAACAAAGCTAACCCATTAAAAGACTTTCCCGTTTGAAATGCTAGCCCATTCATTTGACTACCCCTTACCGAAAAACTTAGCTAAAAATAAAGCTAGCCCTTTGCAATGGCTTACTGCTATCCTATACGCCTTGCAATCCCTTAATAAGGGTTACCCTTATCATTTAGCGCTTTTTTATAAAGCTATCCCTTTAGTAGTGTAGTGTCGTACTTGAGCCTTGCGTAAAAGAGGCATCGTAGGTATGGTTCGTTTCGTATGTAGCAGCAACGGCGTAAACAACAATAATAACAAATAAGGTCACTTCAGTCCTCACTTACGCAGTAGATTTGTAAAACAAACAAGTACAAACACTGTAAATTACGAATAAATAACAAATATTATTATCTGCAACCGGGAGTTGATCATCGATGAGGTTTATACTTTTAAGTGATTGTCTTTGGTTTTGTAACCTTGGTTGCGATGTTTTTTTTTGGTCTTGTCTTGTCAGTTGAGCGGTTTTGTTTAAAATAATATATGTGGTATACGGACAAGAAAATTGGTTTTACTATAACAATTAGGAATATAGAAGCTTCCGCTAGTGAACAGGTTTAAATAGATTGTAACAGGCCACCCCATATTCCTGATTTTTCAGTGATTCGAATAAAAAAAATACAAAATTTACGATCGTAATATACTTTTGACATTTTCTTAATTCATGTAAATTTTTATTAAATTACAATAAATAGAGTTTGCTACTGTAGTAAAAGACCTACAAGAACAAAATATGGCTCAATCGAAAATACAAAACGTGATTTGTCGGTTGGAAGATGGAAACAATTTCCACAACTGGAAATTTAGATTGGAGCTGTTAATGGAGGAGAAAGGCCTTGGTGATATAGTGGCCTGTGCTGACGTAAATGAGAAAAATAAAAAGAAGGACGCAGAAGCAAGATCGCTAATAGTACAGTGCATAGGAGAAAATTTTCTGGAAATTGTGAAAAGGTGCAAAACTGCAAAAGATATGATGAATTCTTTAGAAAATATTTTTACACGAAGAAGCATTATGAATAAATATAATTTGAAGAAGAGGTTAATCGAGTTGAAATGTGACAACAATGAAAAATTGCAAGATTTTTTCTTGAAATTTGACAAACTGGTAAGTGACATTGAAGTGATGTCAGAAATGGACGAGTCTGATAAAGTGGTACATTTGCTACTCGCGTTGCCCAGTAAATACAAGAATGTTACGACAGCCTTAGAAGCAATGAATGAAGAACTGACTTTAGAAAAGACAAAGAGGACTCTGCTTGATGCAGAAATTAGGCTGGATGACATGATTGCACCAAACCAAGATAGTGCGTTTAATATAGAGTGCTGGAACTGCAAAGGAAAAGGACACACAGCAAGATATTGTCACAAAAATGTCCAAAACAGACATAATTACGCTTTCCAACGTGGAGCTCCTGTCTGAGGTGGTGAGTTGTATAGAAGGGGTCGTGGCAGAATGCAGGGACGCAGACCGGGTGTGAATAGAGCATGTACATCGAGGGATGATGCCATAATAGTTCATGAAGAAACCACAGAGGAAGTGGGCTGCATGGTTGATGGAGAATTTAATTTAACTTGTAAGGCATTCTTTAATAAATCAATTTCCTTTGTAGTAGATTCTGGTGCATCACAAAATTTTATATCTGATCTTTATACACAATTTATGACAAACATAAAAAACTTAGAACATCCCATAAAAATTAACACCGCTAATGGTGAAAAATTGTTTGCATATCAAAGCGGCAGTTTACCAATAATATGTGGTAACGTTAAGTTTACTGTCGAGGGACTTATAGTGGCAAATTTAGCCTATAATCTTCTATCTGTACGGAAATTACTGGAAAAACCAAACGAAATCATTTTAGTAAATGAATATGCAAAAATTACCTTTTATAATGGGTCTGTTATTTGGGCATACAATAATGGCAAACTTTATACTTTACAGGGTGAAATTATAATAGAGGATGGAGTCGCCGCTATGTATTCGGCAGACGGCATGTTATGGCATAGACATTTAGAACATACCGGCTCTAAAACTTTACAAAGGTTACAGCTACCACTCAACGACAATGTATGTAATGCGTGCATGAAAGGTAAGGCAACACGGTTACCATTCAAAACGTTAGAGCGACCTAGGTCACGTCAGGTCTTAGAACTGTTACATAGTGATATAGCGGGCCCATCTAGCATTCCGACTATACAGGATGAAATCTATTTTCAAACGATAATAGATGATTTTTCCCACTTTTGTGTAGTCTTCTTGTTAAAAAGAAAATCAGAAGCAGTTGAAAACATTATTAACTACATCCGTAGATATGAAAACGAATTTGAAAAACGGTAAAAAGGATTAGATGCGATAATGGAGGTGAATACACTTGCAATGAATTACGGCAATTTTGTAACCTGAAAGGTATAGCTTTAGAATATAGTTTACCATATTCTCCTGCTAGCAATGGCGTGGCAGAACGCATGAATCGAAGTTTATATAACAAAGCAAGAACTATGCTTGTTGAAACTCAGCTACCGAAAAACTTGTGGGGTGAAGCTGTAAAATGTGCAGCTTATCAGTTAAACCGTTGCACCTCTATGGCTATTAGCTACAAAACTCCTTGTGAAATCTTATATGGGACCAGAGGCTTAAACAAACTACGTGCATTTGGTGCAAAGGCGTGGGCCTACATTTTACCTAAACCTGATAAACTTTCAGAGAGAGCCCGTGAGTGTAGAATGGTAGGATATAGCAGGACAGGGTATAATTTATGGGATCCTAACAACAACAAAATAATAGTGTCACGAGATGTGAGATTCGATGAAGACAATATATACAACGAAAGTAATCAAACTAATAAGAAGAAATATTTGAAGATTGTACTGAAGAAAATTTAAACGAGAAAAACGACGCTCCAAATGAGCATGTGATAAAAACAAGAAGAGGCAGAAGTGTTAAGCCTCCGAAAAGATTAGAAGATTATGAAACACATGTGGCTTACTGTTTGTGAACGGGTGATCCAAGTTCTTACAAGGATGCAGTTGAAAGAGGCCAAGAGTGGCAAGACGCTATAGAGAAAGAATTAAGTTCCCTTAAATGTTTGGGAACATGGGAAGAATCGACATTGCCTAAAGATAAAAAGGCTATAGATACCAAATGGGTATTCACTACTAAAAAGGATGGTACAAAAAAGGCCAGATTAGTGGCAAAAGGTTTTCAAGAAGAAACACTATTTAATGTTTATGCACCAGTAGCTCGTATGCCCACAATTCGTATGATGCTGTGCCAAGCAGTACAAAATGATATGTATATGAAACAATTAGATGTCCCAACGGCCTTTTTAAATGGTTTCTTAAAAGAAGATGTCTATATAAAACCGCCTTTGGGAGTAAAGGTTGAAAAGGGTGTTGTTTTGAAACTAAAAAGATCGCTATATGGGTTGAAACAAGCACCTAAATGCTGGAACGAAAGACTTCATTCATTTTTAACCCAGAAAGGTTTTATACAATCAAAACATGATTTTTGTTTATATGTTTTGGAAGATGTATTTTTGCTAGTTTAAGTTGATGATATAATTCTAATGTCAAAAAGTAAAATAAACCTAAATAAGTCACATGATTTCTTAAAAACTGAATTCAATGTCAAAGATCTTGGAGAGGTGAGCGCTTACTTGGGATTGGATATAGTGAGATCGTCAGAATCAATTTCAATTTCTCAAGAATCAGCAATAAATAGGTTGCTTGATAAATTCAACATGACTGATTGCAAAGGAGCGGAGACGCCAATGGAAGTAAATTTCACAACAGATGACAATGAACCCATTACCTACGATATACCATATCGTGTGCTTATAGGTAGTCTTCTATACCTAGCTACTTCAAGTAGACCTGATATTTGTTTCGCAGTATCTTTCTTAAGTAGATTTTTGGATGAGCCTACTTTATCACTGTGGAAAGCAGCTAAGCGAGTTTTGCGGTATCTAAAAGAAACGAAGTCAAAATCTCTCTTATATAAACGGGATAGCACTTGCAGCGTACTTGCCTATACCGATGCTGACTGGGCTGGCGACAAAAAAGACAGGAAAAGCGTGAGTGCTTCTGTTGTTTTCTTTGGAAACAATTTAGTGGCCTGGTTCTGTAAGAAACAAAACGTTGTCGCCTTATCAACAGCCGAAACTGAATATGTACCTGCGGCTCTAGCGTGTACAGAATTAATTTACAAGTTTTAATTTTTAATTTACAAAGGGATTGTTACAAGATTTTAACAGTCTCTCAAGTTCTATGTTACTTGTAGATAATCAAAGTGCGATTAAGTTAATGGAGTCAAATGAAAATAGTAAGAGGTCAAAGCATATTGATATAAAATACCATTTCATCAAGGATTTAATTAGTAAACGAGATATAATTGTGAAATATGTGAGCACGAATGAAAACGTAGCAGATATTTTGACAAAGGCTTTAGGAAAACTGAAGCACAATTATTTTGTACACAAACTAGGCTTTAATTGAATGGTTTCTTTATATGACTGTTTAGACAATGTTGCGATAATGAGATATAATGATTATTGTCATTCTCAATTTCAACAACTTGTGATTGTGTGATACTTAGTAAACTAAAATGACTAAAGTTTTTGAAATTGAGGGGGGGTAGAGATTGTTAAATGAAAACTTAATATATTGATAATTTGTTTATGATATTTTCTTTCCTGGTTTGTTAAATGAAAACATAAGTGTTGATATTTTGTTTACTTGTTGTGTTCTCTATTGTTTCCTATTTTATGACAATCCTTATTCTGTGGTAAATTAGAATTGAGGGGGATGATGAGGTTTATACTTTTATGTGATTGTCTTTGGTTTTGTAACCTTGGTTGCGATGTTTTTTTTGGTCTTGTCTTGTCAGTTGAGCGGTTTTGTTTAAAATAATACATGTGGTATACGGACAAGAAAAGTGGTTTTACTTTATCAATTAGGAATATAGAAGCTTTCGCTAGTGAACAGGTTTAAATAGATTGTAAGAATCATAACATTGGCACGTGTCTAAGACTAAAGAAAAAACGATGCACCCGACCCGCGCAAAGCGGCAACAGCCAACCACAATCACAACTCTTTGCCATTGAAAATTGGACCGTATTTCAAGTTGAAATTTTCACCTGAAGAAAGCGACTTCGCGCGGTGCGCGCGCGAATATCAAAGAACGCCGCCGCCTGCCAGTGCCGCCACCGACAATCGCTTACTATTGGATTGTGTGCTTTATGAACAAGGTAGACGGTTTAATTTAGCACGCTTTATGCTAAAAGGGAAGCCTTTTATAAGGCTAACCCTTATAAGCGATATGCAAGGTGTTGGTGAGCGGATGATAAGGGTTTCGTAAGGGTATTGGGATACCGATTGCTCAAATAGGTTAGCGTTTATATAAGGGCTTTAAAAGCAAAATGAAAGGGTTTCGTCGGGCAAAGGGTATGGTGAGTTAAGTCTTATGCAAAACCCATACAAAACCCCTAATAAGGGATAGCGGGCCGGTCCCTGGCGGAAAGCACAAGACCGGTCTGAGTGGAGAGCCGCCGGGGGGGGCCGCCGGCCAGCAGTGGACGTCTAGAGGCTGACATGATGATGATGACTTCAAGGTTTTCTTAAACACCGCGACTGAAATGTTAACAGCAGTTTATGTCTTTGCAACTACTGAAATGTAATTAGCCTGCACAAAGTACGCCGAGTTTTTGTAGGAGTGGAATACTTTGCCTGCCAATAACGTTTTCATGCAATTAATTTCCCCGCCTCCCTCCGCAAATAGAAAATAAAATAATCAACGCAAACCCACAACCAAAATTAATGCAAAAATGCGGAGGAGAATACAAATTTAATAGGTATAATATAACTAACATTAACTAGGTATTGTTAATGTCGTTTTGGTAATGAAAAACTACCTACCCTAAAAAATAATATACAATTTTTGCGTGAAGGAAAACCATTCATTCGACCTGACAAACAGATTTCTATCATTGACTGCTATGGAAATTCCTGTAATTTCTGAATATTTATTATACGAGTAAACTGGGTTTTGCAGGCGGCTGTTATTACTAAAAACGTTATTCTAAAACTTTTATTTTAAGTAAGCACAAACATACATTACAATTCATGTAATATTTTATTTCAGGTCCCAGAGTCACACCCAGTGAATGGGATTCAGTGAGATTTGGGGACATTCAAGACGGCAATATATTTTTTAAATGATCTAGACATTTCCACGGTATCACTGTCGCCTTGGAGACAAGAGACACACGATGAGTAGGTGTTGTGTCGAGTAAGTTTGTGAGGACGACGACAATACAGAGATCTCTCTCTCCAGGCCGATTATACCTGGCCCCTATTTCACCACCTTTACAATTGTCAGTTTTATATGACAATTCGAACTACATTTCTTTGACAATATGAAGCGCGCTAAAACAAAAGCTCTTTAAGTCATCAGATGACACCGAATTGTCATTGAAAACTGACAATTGTAAAGTTGGTGAAATAGGGGCCTGGAGACTGAGGAAGAGATTTGGAAGTTGTATTGCAACCGACTTTAGAAATTCCGTCAACGCGATTTAGAACACCACTTGTAAG
Organism: Clepsis dumicolana; assembly: GCA_963691665.1. Classification (NCBI taxonomy): domain Eukaryota; kingdom Metazoa; phylum Arthropoda; class Insecta; order Lepidoptera; family Tortricidae; genus Clepsis; species Clepsis dumicolana. The sequence goes on along the minus strand of OY829523.1, from coordinate 13,106,942 downwards.
ATATTATATTTGATACTAGATGGCGCTGGGAGTCACTACAAGTGCTTCTACTGGATGACAGATGGAGCCATGGTCGCCACAAGTCTACTGTCAAAATGACATCTTATTTTTTAGATCTATAATAAATTAACAGTGTCGGTTTTTCCCAGATTTCCGGATGCACCTTGATAATATTATTATCAGCTAATACACTATCTGCACTGCTTAGGGAAATCAGGTGAAACTGTTGTTATCGATTAACAATCGTTTTGTTTATAATTAAGTTGTATTTTTTATCTATTGCATTTATTTATTATCTTTCCTCAGTAAATCGTTGACACAGTTGCCACATGCACCTACACACAGGGGGTTTTAAAAAAAAAACAGCCAAGTGCAAGTCGGCCTCGCGCACTCGCCCGCCAATATATCGTCAACCAGCAGAGGCAAGAATGTATGGGATAGTGTTTTTTTTTTAATTTATTTTGCACATATAAAAACATTACAGGGGTGTTCACTTAGACTCAACCACTGGCTGAATTCTCGACGGTTCATTGAAACGAATGAACCCTGTTTCGTGTTTCTGTGACATGAGTGATCCGTTGATGTCACTGTGAACCACATTATTTGTCGGTGATGGTTTAATATAGGTCACTTAATAATAATATCACTTTCTTTTGTTACCTATTATACCTAAATTTATTAAAAGTACAAAGACGAAAGCTTTTCGGACCACCAGAAAGCATTGACACTATTGACAGACTACAGAGGTTAGTACTAACTTTAGTGTAAGGGTAAGGCACGTGACTCGGAATGTCAAGATTCCGGATTCTATCATCGGGGTTGGTCATGTTTTATGTTTTTTGTGCATTCTTTTTAAAGCGAGTATTATTGAAAATATAATACTTAATAGGCTAAAGTCTAAAGAGGCTTCACACGTGTACTACCTACAACCTAATTTTTCAACTATCGTGAAAAAGATTTCGCATAATCTAAATAAACTTGATTCAGATGGCAACGTAAAACACTTAAATGTAACTGCATGATAACAGGGCAATACCAGTTATCAATTAGGTTCACGAAAACAAAGCCTTGAGTCATCTCTCCCTATATAAAGCAAGGCTGATTTTCATTCCAGTATAGTTCGAGCTCAGCTTTGAAACTGTTCTTATTCCTACGCACTCGTCTACTGACTCTAGTGAAGATGCAGGGTTTCAAGACTTTGGTGTTCCTGGCGGTGGTGGTGGCCCTTCTTGGGCTGGCGAGCGCCGCGCCCGCTGAAGATGGTAAGTTTACTTTGTAATAATGATTACTCACTATTCGTGAACTTTTTGTGCCATCGTCTACATACAATCGAGAGAAACTGGGACCAAGTCTTTTGCTGATTACAGTCCAGATTTAATTGAAATATTTTACGCGATAGGGTTTTTTAAGCCAGTTTCAGTGTTCGACTTACAAGTCATGTCAAAACCTCTTTTTCCAGAGTCCTTCGACCTTGAGCAGTTGCAAGACGTAGCCGGTGTTGAGCAGACGCCGGCGATGCTGGTGCGGCTTGGCCTTGCCGAGCTGTCTGTGCCGGAGGAGCGCCGCTGCACCGCCAGCAACTGCCGCGCGGTCTGCCGCGCGCTCGGCTGGAGAAACGGCAGATGCGTGAACGCTAATACGTGCCAGTGCTTTAACTAGAACTTCTTCATGAATACTGTACCCTAAGCACGACTTGTCGAATCCTGCGTCACGTAAAATCGAATAGTAAACTATAACGAGTTTGTATGACGTTTGAAACAGCGCCCGCCCGTGAGCGTATTTGGAACTAAAATTTAGTATGAGATTTCTCGATTTCGATACGATAACCGTAACGTAACGCAGGATTCGACAAGTCGTGCTTAGGGCACTGTCCAGTTCTTCAACTGCACGGCCAACGCTTTGTGAATGATGTGCGCCGCTTTTCGCATACGTGACGTTATATGAAAACATTAAGAATAAATTAAGTTTATTAGATAGGTACCTACTGTAAATAAATAAGATATCAAATTTCCAAATATGTTTCACTATCATCACCATCCTAAATATTGTTTGGCTTCCCGAAAAAAAAACCCAAACAATCAGAGTGCATTTAACTGACAAGATGATTAGCATTTTCTGACAAGTGAATGAAGTGAGTGTCATAAAGGGCCGTGTTTTATAAAACTACAAGTAACAATTTACAAGTGGAAGTCTCTTTCTAAAAAAAGGTGATAGAATGAGACTTCCACTTGTAAACTGTAACTTATAGCTTTATAAAACACGGAACAGACAGCAAAGATAAACTGACAACAGTCACTATATTTACAGAGGTTTCTCACATCTATCTCACTTCTTTAATCATTTTATTAAAGAACTTGAATACTGTAGACATGCAAAATCTTTGCCTATGTTTAAAATTATGTTATTTTGTGCATGAGCCATATAGCTGACTTTAAGGTATGTGTGGTATTGCATTGTTACTAAGGTAGTTGTCTAAACTTATAACGTCTAACAGTAATACAAAATTTCTGTGTGGGCACAGAATACATAATAGGTGTAGGCATACAATGAGTTCCGTATTTGCATACTATGTATTGAGCTTACATGAGATGTTTATTTAATAAATAGTCATTGTTACTTGTCCATAGTTTGGTCTATGAGCCTTAAACTTATTTGATTCAAAAAAATTCAATGACCTTTGACGAAACAACTGCAATTTAAGAAATGTAATGCATCCAGTTCAGTGTATGGTCACTGGTTTTAACACGACACAATGTAGCATTATATTTTATTACTGACTTAATTTTTCGGACCACTGGTGTTGGTTTGACATGGACGGTCAGTCTATATAGAAAAGCCTTCTTCAGAATAGTGTCGTCATCAATGTCTTCTGTTCAAAGTTTTCACCAATTATCTTTAGAGTAGTTTGTTGTGATCGCAGACTTTCCTTGTTCGAAATTACATTCCTGAACTTCAGGCCCCAAAACGACTTTTTTTGACCTGTAAACATATTTAAAGAGGTTCAGTTCGATAGGTTGCTTCAGGAACCACCCAAAAACAGCCCCCCGACTACGAAGTGCAAAATTCGAACTTCGTATCGTATCGTCCCGCTCACTCTCATGTTAAATAATATTAACTTGAGAGGGACGGCTAGATACGTAGTTGGATTTTTGTACTTCGTGGTCGGGGGGCAAGAAGCCCCGATAGTGATATGGGCTCCCGCCGAATTTATCATACCAACTGGTTTCGTTTAAGGACGAAAATTTCTTCGATCACGACTGTTTCCTACAAGGATAAAAAGGTGTCATTCGTAACTGGTTTCGAAACTGGATTCTTACGAACGCCGAAGAGAAAAGATTTAGAATGATCGCAATAATAAATACCTAACTAAAATTGATAAAAGGAAAGCATTATGTACCTAGAGCATGAAGACAAGGTTAACTTAGGGATGTAATCATCTATGGCATAAAAATATTCATAGTGTAGTAATGTAGAAAAAAAAAATTCCTCCTTACTGCCAGTCCAAAGCTGCTTTAAGAGTTTATTGGCAACACCAAAAGAGATTTCGTTTATGTTGATATTTATCTATCTACATAATAATTTATAATATGTGGTTCCCAAAGTGAGTCTGTGGGTAAGCTTAACCAATAATAAGGATAGGAATAGTGAAAAATAATTCTAAGTTTGATATCTGATTTATTTACATTAATAATATTAATTTATAGGCAACTAGTTAATTATTTCAAATACAAATGTGCGAAAAGAGGCGGACATGATTCGAAAAGCATTGACAGTGCATTTGTAGGACTGGATCCTATTAAGTAATAAAGCAGTTCTAGTTATAGCACAGGCACCACACGGCGTCCAGGCACCTGCCGTATCTCCAGCCGAGCGCGCGGCAGGCCGAGCGGCAGTTGCTGGCGGTGCAGCGGCGCTCCCCCGGCGCGGCCGGCTCGGCGAGGCCGGCCCGCACCAGCAGCGCCGGCGCCCGCTCCGCGCCGGCTACGTCTTGCCACTGCTCAAGGCCGAAGGACTCTGGAAAAAGAGGTTTTGACATGAGGTTGTAAATCGAACACTGAAACTTATTTAAACAACCCCTATCGCGTCAGAAATTACAATTAAAACTTGTAATCAGTGAAAGACTTGGCCCAGTCTCTCTTAATTGTATGTAGTCGATGGTATCCCAATTTCTCAAATAGCGAGTAACCATTAGTACGAAAGAAAATTACCATCTTCAGCGGGTGCGGCGCTCGCCAGCCCAAGAAGGGCCACCACCACGGCCAGGAACACCAAAGTCTTGAAACCCTGCATCTTCACTAGAGTCAGTAGACAAGTGCGTAGGAATAAGAACAGTTTCAAAGCTGAGCTCGAACTATACAGAAATAAAAACCGGCCTTGATTTATATAGAGAGAGATGACTCACGACTTTTTTTCTGAACGTAATTTTATTGATAACTGGCATTTCCCTGTTATCTACATCTACAGGTATCTGTTATGTACACATAATCAGGAAATGTCCCTGTTACCAGATTTAGGTATTGTAAATTGCCACCTGAATTAAATGTAATTTAGATTATTCGGATTATTATTAAAGTTGTATTGATTTGATGATAATGTATTATTAAAGTTATTAATCAAGACTATAGAAGTGGGTCTGTAAATTAATGAATGTTTGTCAGTTTATTAATTACTAGCGACCCGCCCCGGCTTCACACGGGACGGGTGCAATATACATAGATATTAATGTGGTGTCAGAGTAACGTGATTTTTTATGTTCATAAATACAATGTTTACCGCGGTTTTTCATGCTCATAATTCTTTTTTTTTTTCTTTGCTGGAAAGCTCCGATAAACGCATGCGATTTCTGCAAAATTGTTCAGTCGATTATCATCCCCCAACTAATGTTTCGCAGAATTTTCTTTCGCCGGATAATCATTTGCCTACTTATCATATTATAATTTTGTGTATTATTTCCCAAACTCACAGTTACTAAGTGTAAGTTTTTTTTCTGTTTTTATAATGACACTTTTCAAAATGCCAACTGTCAAGTAGCAGAATGTCTAAGCTCGCGTAATATTCATTTAGTTGTTTATTGTTTACCAAATGTTTTATTAGGTGGGGTTTCATTTAGTAATTTTATTTTAGTAACGTAGGCGAAACGTTGGTTGGCAAGTAAAATTTGGCCAAAGAAAGTTCCGCGAAAAGGCAGGATACCCCGCAAAATCATTATCCGCAATAGGTAGCAACTACCAAATAAGCAAGCCAAAATACACCGACTCGGCTCTGGTTCTCTGCACACCCGTACCTGCCAGGCTTGCGGTTGAGTATGCCGCTCCCGTATTGGCTTGCACAGCCATCAGAAACGACGGATTACCTTGCTTATACAGTCTGCAAGAGACTAGAAGATGGTGATGATGAATAATAGGCAGTCATACAAATTCCGTTGCTATAAACATAATATAACCCACTCTGCCAGTCTGGGCTTTAGATAATTGAGATTACTATATTATACGATTTAGACTTTATCATAAACTGATAGGTGTAAAAATAACAATAAATCCAAAATATTTGACCTAGAAAGTTAATTAAGTTCTGAATCTGATAACATGGAAATACCGGTTATCAATTAAGTTCACAAAACCAATGCTTTGAGTCATCTCTCCCTATATAAAGCAAGGCTGGTTTTAATTTCTGTATAGTTTGAGCTCAGCTTTGAAACTGTTCTTATTCCTACACAGTCGTCTACTAACTCTTAGTGAAGATGCAGGGTTTCAAGACTTTGGTGTTCCTGGCGGTGGTGGTGGCCCTTCTTGGGCTGGCGAGCGCGGCGCCCTCTGAAGATGGTAAGTTCTTTTTTCGCTATAATGGTTATTCACTATTCGTCAACTTCACACGTGGACATTTACATACAATTGAGAGAGACTGGAACCAGTGATGTCACAGATTATGAGATTTAATTTAAATATTTGATGCGATAGATTTTTTGAAACAAGTTTCAGTGCTCGACTTACAACCTCACATCAAAACCTCTTTTCCAGAGTCCTCCGGCCTTGAGCAGTGGCAAGACGTAGCCGGCGCGGAGCGGGCGCCGGCGCTGCTGGTGCGGGCCGGCCTCGCCGAGCCGGCCGCGCCGGGGGAGCGCCGCTGCACCGCCAGCAACTGCCGCTCGGCATGCCGTGCGCTCGGCTGGAGATACGGCAGACGCCTGGACGCTGTGTGGTGCCTTTGCTATAACTAAAACTTCTTCATTAATAGAATCCAGTTCTTCAAATGTAATAATGTCAACGCTTTTGGCATAATGTCCACCTCTTCTCGCAGGATGTATTTAAAATATTAAGTAGTTATAAGTTTATTATTATAAATATATAAGAAATCAAACTTACAATTTGTCTTGTCTTTCATTATCCTCATCTTAATTATTGATTAGCTTACCCACAGACACGTTTTGAAAACTACATAATAGATTACAGATAGATAGATAGATAATATCAACATGGACAAATCTCTCTTATTCTTAACTACAAACTTTTAGGCAGCTTTAAGGCTGGCAGTATAGAGGACAAATTTACATTACTACACTCTCTAGTTCTAAGAGGAGGCCTGCTCCCAGCAGAAAGATGTAAAAAAAGGCTGGTGATGACTTACTACACTATAAATATAAAAAAAAACTCCGTAAATTGATAACTAAACACAATTATTGTTGACTAGCTGTTGCCAGCGTTTTCGTCAGCGTAGATTTCGGTTATCGCTATCCCGCGGGAACTGTTATGATTTTCCCGAATACAAAGTACCTTATGTTATTCCTCAATATTCAAACTATCTTCTTACCTAATTTCGTCTAGATTGGTGCAGCGGTTTTCCCGTGAAGAGGTAACAAACAGACAGACAGAGAGACAGAGTTGCTTTCACACTTATAATATTAGCTAGGATTTGTAAGCAGTGCAGTTGCTGCAAAGTTAATGACATCTTCACGTTACCTTGGTCTTCCTACACTAGATACTGAAGACTTCCTTTTTATCAATTTCAATTGTTTGTTATTAGCGATTCGTCTAAAATTTGTTTCTTCGGTTTTCAAAAGAAACCAATGTGTCGAAACCAGTTGCGAGTGAAACCTTTTTATCCTTGTAGGAAAGCAGTTGCGATTGAAGACTTTTTCGTCCTTAAACGAAACGTAGCTGGTAGTGAAAAAAATGTAATGCTACATGCATGGCCATCCTACATGAAGTGTCATCACATTTTTTGAAAAATTTGGTAGATCTTAGGTAGGTGCGCCAAAATTTGTTTGGAAACTGACTCATAAAAGAAGCTTTAGGCTCGTAGACTAATTTTTCTCCAAGTGGCAATCGTTTTGATTGTGCGTATTTCTCAATTTTTTTTTAAAACAGTTGCTCAAAAAGTGGAACATTTTGTAACTACGTTTCATGCGGAAAGTTGTATTTTTCGTACCAGTGCTTTTTACTTTTCCAAGGCGCCGGCGGCTCTTCACCACCTCCCTCCATGTGGGCGCCGGCGGGTGGTGGTGGGGCGGCCCGCCGCCTGTTGTCGTTTCGTACACATGCGGAAGTCATTTTCACTCGTCCCGAGCCTCGACCCTCGCCTTACGGCTCGGACCTAAACACCTCGGAACTCGTGCATAATGACATACTTTCCGCACTTATATCAAAAAGTACCATTTCATTGTTTATTTTATTAACTCCTGAAACCAAATAAGAGTAACACTCTTAAAAAAGATGATGATGAAACCAAATTAGGCAGTGGGGTCATAATTATTTTAACGCGCGTTTCCGTGAGTCTGTCAGGCAGCGCAGCTCACAAAGGGACAAACCGATCGATCCCCTTGGTAATTTTTTTACTTGTTTTTTTTATACGACAAGGAACTGGGTCACCTAACGGTAAGTAGTCACCACTGCCCATTGACACCCACAACCCCGAGGGGTTTGCAAAATGCGTTGCCCACCTAGAGAGCTAAGATGAAATGCGCCTTGTGCCGGCAATTATACCGGCTGTGTTGCTCTCCACACCGGAAAAAAACAGTGCAAGCACTGCTGCTTAGCGGTAGGATTAGCGAGTATTATGATGGTAGCGATCCGCACGGACCTCCCACAAGGTCCTACCACCCGTAAAATTATCATAGAATGTTCGTGAGTAGACGGATTGTCTTAAAAAAGGTAATGCATTATTATTATAATCATCAAAATGACTATGAATAAGTTTTAAGACTTAAAAGTACATCACCAAAAAAACGTGAGTGCGATGGCGTGAGTCCGACTCTTGACCTGTTTTTTTTTCAGTTTTTTTCCTTGTAAGTACCTGCTTACGGTCAGGTGTCAACGACTTGTTGCGAAAAGATAATACATACATATGTGCAATAGATAGAAACAGTTAAAAAGTGAGTCGTACTTCCCTAACGAGTGTTCCGTCCGAGCCATCATTTAATAACTATAAATAAATAAATATCATGGGACAATTGACACCAATTGACCTAGTACCAAACTACGCAAAGCCTGTACTATGAGAGTACCCAAGACAACGGATAAACAAACCTATATAGATAAATACATACTTATATATCAATCTACTATAGACCCTAGAATAGACATACTTATATAGATAAATACATACTTATATACATATTAAACACCCAAGACCCGAGAACAAACATTCATATTCATCATACAAACATCTGCCCGACCGGGATTTGAACCCGGGACCTCAAGCTTCATAGTCAGGGTCTCTAACCACTAGGCTATTCGGCCGTCATAACATTGACAATTGATTTCCTTAAGCAGTGCAGATAATGTTATCTGCTGATAATACTATTAAAAACATAGCAATAAAAGTATGTAGCTACTTCCGGTACTTCTGGGAAGAACCGACACTTTTAAGTTTACATACATACAGGTCAAAATGAGAACCTTCCTTTTTTTGAAGTCGGTTAAAATAAGGTGTCATTTGTAAGTTCTGTTTTTAATTTGGATGTTATTGTTATTAATTTTCATTTGCAGAAACTGAAATAAATAATTAGTGTTAAAAAACCTAATTATTTCATTAAAGAAAGATGCCAATTGTTAATTTTATTGCCTAAATGTGGTGCTCGAGGTTTTTTTTAGATTACTAACAACAAAAATTACAAGTACATGTTATAAATTAGGTATATTCAATAAACATGTTTGAATGAGAAATGTTATTTTACACAAAATGCTTTATTTTTCGGGTTCCGTAATCAACAAGTAACGTCTGTCGGTCCGTCTGTCTGCGGTATAGCTCCGAGACTGTTTGTGAATATTTGTGATAGTGAACAAACAGTTACGCAAAGTTCCGAGGTATTTCGCACCTCTAATCATGTGGACAGTATTTTCAAAGTGAAACAAAAACCTTATTTAGTAAGTAAAAAAGTAAGCGGTTAAATTCTCTTCTATACGTCATAATATTTTGAGTCTACCAGCACTTTCGGAAAGAACATGATTGCCAAAAAGGATGCACCGCAAGGAATTTGGAAAAAAAATATTTTTTACTAAAAACAAGTGACAGATTAAACATACAATGACAATGCAAAGAAAAATCCGTTAAGCAGCTGGACATGAACCAGCAACCTCGGTAATCCGTACCACGCTCCACCAATTAAGCTATACTTAACGTTGGTGTATGTACCTAACGAATTTTTCAATGCCTTGTGTCATATTTTTTATTTGGAAGATCTCTCCTCAGCGCCATCTATGAGTAGCTTAATCAAGCGGCTCACCCACTACGGAACTTCTACAGTTACGCATTAGTGGCAAGAGATGGAACTATTTTCTGAATCAATGAAAATAATCGATTTATTGATTATTTTTGTTTTTATTTTTATGAAACATTCATAGTAGTCCAGCTGCTTAACGGATTTTTCTTTGCATTGTCATTGTATGTTGAATTTCATACTATGAATGTTTCATAAAAATAAAAACAAAAATAATCAATAAATCGATTATTTTCATTAAGTGACAGATTAATTTATTTACATAATAAAAGCAATTTACGATGACATTAAATCTAAGCTAAAACTTAATAAACTAAAACGTAAAACTAAATTAAATCTAGAGAAGGCCCCCGTGGCAACAAGTAAGAATTAGATCTTATAATATAACCACCAACCAACTTGGTTACGAGAATTTTCATGCACAACTGGACTGCTGAGACAGACTGACACAAATTCAGTGGGTTTAAACTTATAACCCACTCTGTCAGTCGGGATTATAATTTTTATGATTAAATCTTTGTCATGAACTTTACTGATAGGTTTAAAAGTAACAATAAAACCAAGTTATTAGACCCAAAAACTTCATTACTGGATCTGATAACATGGAAATACCAGTTATCAATTATGTTAACGAAAACCTCTGTAAATGTAATGACTGTTGTTAGTTTATCTTTGCTCTCTGGGTCGTGTTTTATAAAGCTACAAGTTACAAATCTCATTCTGTCAGCTTTTGCTAGAAAGAGACTTCCGCTTGTAAATTGTAACTTGTAGTTTTATAAAACACGACCCTTTAAGACATGGCGAACAACGATATTCACTTGTCAGTAAATGTTTATCAGCCATATAGCCATTATAGCCATATAAATGGCTATCACGGCTTTTTTAATAACGTGGTTATCCTGCACAACCACGTATGTTCAAATTATCGATCAATAGCACATAATAAATATTTTTTCTTACCACAAAATACAAATGGGAAGAACTGGAACCAGTCATTTACTGATCGACTTTGGATGAAAACTGTCACAAAATATTATTATTTTAATACAGTTGCTCAAAAAGTGGTACATTTTGTAGCTACGTTTCATGCGGAAAGTTGTATTTTTCGTACTAGTGCTTTTTAGTTTTCCAATGTTTCGCCGGCACCCCAACGCCTTCCTCCACCTGGTGCGGCGGGTGGTGGTGGGGCGGCCCGCCCCCTCTTTGTATTAAAAAGCGTCGTTCGGTACACGTGCGGAGGTGTCATTTTCACTCGTCCCGAGTCTCGACCCTCGCCTTGCGGCTGGGGCCTAGGCACCTCGGGACTCGTTCATAATGACATACTTTCCGCACTTATATCAAAAAGTACTATTGTTCTTAATCTTCATATCAAAATCACTTTTTCCAGAGTTTTTTGGCCTTGAGTTGCAAGACTTAGCCGGCGTTGAGCAGACGCCGGCGATGCTGCCTGCTCCGGAGACGCCCCCCTGCACCAACAAGAACTGCCGATTGCTCTGCATCGCAGTCGGCTTACCCAACGGCAGATGCCTGGACGCTCTATGGTGCCTGTGCTATAACTAGAACTTCTACATAAAATATTTCAACTGCTCTGCCAACGCTGCACTAATCATGCGCGGCTCTATTCGCACACATGTCATTATTAAGTATAAATTTAGTTTATTATTGTAAATAAATGAGACCTCAACTTTACAATTACGTTTACTATCACCATCCTAATAAATGTTTAATGACTCTTTGACATAGGAAAATTTCGATCAAGGAATGAAGTAATTAATATCAGAGCATGACTACGTATAATTTAATGTAAACAATTTTGACATCATGATTTGGTAGTAGACGTAGTTTTTAATTATTATTGTGTGCCTTTACAGGGCGTCATTATACCAATGTAACATCTCTATTGTAGTTTACATGACAATGAATAAATGAAATTGAAATTGAAAATTATTGTTTATCTTACCCACAGACACACTTCGGAATCCACGTATAAATAGGTATAGTAGATAGATAGGTACACTACATAAACACGAAAAATAAAATTCCGAAAGTCGGAATGACCAATTTTAAAATACCGATTTTGATATTGTTGAATGTTTTAAAACCCCTAATGTAACTATTCCGATTCTTCATAAATCCTATTTTTATAAGTACAAAATTTAATAACGTCTTACGTTTACAATTACGAATTTCAATTACACCGAACAATAAGAAGCACGACTGACCTGTTATCCAAACTATCAAAAATACGAAATCCGATTACTAAAATATCGATTTTGAAAATACCCAACATCACACCAACCAGGAATGTGTCCGACTAAACACTATTATCTCTAACTATAACTTATTCATTTTCAGACTGTGGCATGAGGTTGACGGAGCTCCGCTTAGCGGAGCTCCTATCCCGCATAGTTAATGACGCATTTCTAACCTAACTTATGCAAGGTAGACTGACCTAAAAAAGAAAACACGAAATTCGGTTCGCCGAATGTCAAATTTCCGAATTAGCGGCGAAATTTTAGAAAATTGCGTTTGCCTTGTGCAAGGTCCGTCCGGATCGCTACCACCATCTTACGCGCTAATCCTGCCGCTAGGCAGCAGTGCTTGCACTGTTGTGTTCCGGTGTGGAGAGTAAGATAGCCGGTGTAATTACGGGCAAAAGAGGCATTTCATCTTAGCTCTCTAGGTTGGCAACGTATCTGCAAACCCTCCGGGGTTGCGGGTGTCTATGGGAAGTGGTGATTACTTACCATCAGGTGACCCACTTGCTCGTTTGCCTTCCTCGTCGTATAAAAATAATAAAAAATATTATCAAATTGCCGACATACGTTTCATAGCTGTTTCAATTCATCGCATTTTCATTTCATCGAAACTTATTTTCTGACTTATTTTCTTATGCTTTTGATTTACAAACTAACCTAACCTATACAACAAACAACAAAATTATCCTGAAATTATCCTGACTAGTAGAAAATATGATCTCAGTAGGAGTATTTTTTTGTATTTTTTCTCCCAATTTTTTATTTTTACGGTTTTCCCGTGAATATCAATTATATTTTTTATAAACTCACTGAAACATGAATACACAGAAAAAAACCAGAAAAATGCCAACCCCGGGAATCGAACCCGGATCCTCGACACTCCGGGTCGTGTGCTTTTCCCCTACACCACGATTGGACATAGAGGAAAGGCCGAATTTTTTCCATGTATTCAAATCTTAGCTTGTTTTTATCACTTTTTGCAGTGACTAGCGCCATCTATGCGATTACTTCGTAAACCGAAAACAACGCACCCTTTCGAAACTTATCAGTTTACCCAGGCTCAACAACGAGATGGCGCACTAAAGCAATCAATTCATGATCTCAGTAGGAGTATTTTTTTGTATTTTTTCTCCCAATTTTTTATTTTTACGGTTTTCCCGTGAATATCAATTATATTTTTTATAAACTCACTGAAACATGAATACACAGAAAAAAACCAGAAAAATGCCAACCCCGGGAATCGAACCCGGATCCTCGACACTCCGGGTCGTGTGCTTTTCCCCTACACCACGATTGGACATAGAGGAAAGGCCGAATTTTTTCCATGTATTCAAATCTTAGCTTGTTTTTATCACTTTTTGCAGTGACTAGCGCCATCTATGCGATTACTTCGTAAACCGAAAACAACGCACCCTTTCGAAACTTATCAGTTTACCCAGGCTCAACAACGAGATGGCGCACTAAAGCAATCAATTCATGATCTCAGTAGGAGTATTTTTTTGTATTTTTTCTCCCAATTTTTTATTTTTACGGTTTTCCCGTGAATATCAATTATATTTTTTATAAACTCACTGAAACATGAATACACAGAAAAAAACCAGAAAAATGCCAACCCCGGGAATCGAACCCGGATCCTCGACACTCGACAAAAAAAAAAAAAAAAAAAAAAAAATTATAGTAGAAAATAGTTTTCGATGAATTGAAAATGCGATGAAATGAAATAGTATGAAACGTTTGTCGACGATTCGAGGGACTCCAGAAAATTGACTGCTGGAAAACTGTTTTTGGGCCAACTTCGTGCTTTTCATTCTTCGGAGTTATGTAAATCGAATACTTACATAAACGAAAACGACATTTTAAAATTCGGCGAAATAAATTTCGTATTATATTGATTTAAACTTTCGCAATCTTCACATTTCACAATCGAAATTATAAGTCTTCGGAATTGTGAAATATCGGAGTTTTGAAATTCGGAATTAGCAAATTTGGAATAACACATTCCCATAGATCTCATAGACGTCCCCTTATACATATATCAGAAGTAAAATTATTATTATGAGTGACCTATATTAATACTGCCGACAAATAATGTGGTTCACAGTGAATCAACGGATCACTCACGTGCCTATACAGGGTTCGTTCGATTTAATGAACCGTCAAGAATTCAGCCAGTGGTTGAATCTAAATGAACACTCCTGTAATGTTTTTACTTGGGAAAAAAAAAAAAAAAAAAAAAACATTATCCCATACGTTCTTGCCTCCGCTGGTTTACGATATATTGACGGGCGAGTACGCGAGGCAGACTCGCACTTAACTGTTTTTTTTTTAATTTCCCCTGTATGTAGGTGCATGTGGCAACTGTGTCAACGATTTATTGAGGAAAGATAATAAATTGATGTAATAGATAAAAAATACTACTTAATCATAAAGAAAACAATTATCGATAACAACAATTTCACCTGATTTCCCTAAGCAGTGCAGATAGAATATCAGCTGATAATAATATTAAAAACAAAGCAATAATCTTATCAAGGCGCATCCGGAAATCTGGAAAAAACCGACACTCTTCATTTTTAACAGAGCTAAAAAATAAGATGTCATTTTTACAGTAGACTTGTGGCGACCATGGCTCCATCTGTCATCGCGCGATCTAGTATCAAATATGTATAATACCTTACAAGTGGTGTTCTAAATCAAGCAGACGAAATTTCTAAAGTCGGTTGCAATACAACTTTCAACTCTCTTCCTCAGTTTCCAGGTATAATCGGCCTGGAGAGAGAGATCTCTGTATTGTCGTCGTCCTCACAAACTTACTCGACACAATGCCAACTCATCGTGTGTCTCCTGTCTCCTCGTGACCAAGGCGACAGTGATACCGTTGAAATGTCTAGATAATTTTAAAAATATGTTGTCGTCCTTAATGCCCCCAAATATTACTGAAACCCACTCACTGAGTGTGACTCTGGGACCTGAAAAAAATTTTTTTTTCTTTCTTTCTTTCTTTCAAATGTTATTAGTAGGCATGAGTGAGAATCGCCAAAGTTTAAAAGAATACGTATTTGACTATTTTATGATTTAAGCAAACAGCTGTTTATATATCCTAACAGGAATAGAGTAGACTGATTCGAATGTGGTATTGACAACTAAGTAATTACTACTTTAATAGTGATGATTCTGAGTTAACTTCCAAAAGAAGCGTTCTTTGAGATAAAAGATAAGTTTTTTAACTTACCTAATTCAGAAATTACAAGAATTTCTATAGCAATAATACTAGAAATCTGTTTGTTAGGTCGAATGAATTCCTAAAACCAAAAAGCATATTTTTTAAGGTTGATGCCTACTGTTTTTCGTTAACAATACTATTACCTAAGTTATTGATAAGTTACACCTTAATCTTGTCTTGTAGATACCTACTTGATTTTACACAGGACTGTTTCTCGGTGTCTTTTGATTATTTAGGAGGTTTTCCATACACAGTAATGCTAAAGGTGGATTTCAATGGAGAATTGAATTAACTAACGCAGAAGAGGCTTTTTTGAAACATTATTGGCAAGCAAAGACTGCAACTTCTAAAAAAGCTCGGAGTACTGTCATAAAATGTGTAAATGAAAAAACAAAACTTGTTAAACGACTTTGTGGTGCCTTCAAAAATACTGCAGACTTTGTGCAGGCTACATAGACAGAATGACATAAATTTCAGTAGTTTCAAAGATATAAACTGTTGTCAATTTTTCAGTCGTGGTGTTTAAGAAAATCCTTGAAGTATTTTGTAGCGATTATCACTTCATCGTAAAATGTCGGGTAGCAAAGTGACAACGACAACAAAAGAAAAAAAAAATTTTGACCGACAAAGTAAATTGCTGAATCTGATAACAGGGAAGTACTAATAGTAATCAATTAGGTTCACGAAAGTATTGCATTGAGTCATCTCTCCCTATATAAAGCAAGGCCGGTTTTAGTTTCTGTATAGTTCGAGCTCAGCTTTGAAACTGTTATAATTCCTACACACTCATCTACTGACTCTAGTGAAGATGCAGGGTTTCAAGACTTTGGTGTTCCTGGCGGTGGTGGTGGCCCTTCTTGGGCTGGCGAGCGCGACGTTCGCTGAAGATGGTAAGTCTATTTTGTATTACTAAATGGTGTCCCACCACGTTCTACTGGAATCAATTTCTTGCAACATAAAGAAAGATTGGAGCCTGATGTTTAAGAGTCTGGATAAAATTTTTCACGTCAAAACCTCTTTTTCCAGAGTCCTCCGGCCTTGAGCAGTGGCAAGACGTAGCCGACGCGGAGCGGGCGCCGGCGCTGCTGGTGCGGGCCGGCCTCGCCGAGCCGGCCGCGCCGGGGGAGCGCCGCTGCACCGCCAGCAACTGCCGCTCGGCCTGCCGCGCGCTCGGCTGGAGATACGGCAGGTGCCTGGACGCCGTGTGGTGCCTGTGCTATAACTAGAACTGCTTTATTAATACCGTCCAATTCTTCAACTGCAGTGCCAACGCTTTACGAATCATACCCACCTCGTTTGTTACGTGATGTATTAATTGTTAGGTTACTCTTATTTTATATAAGTCCATTATTATTATGAACTGAAATTTTAGAACTTCATGCAACTTAGCTCGCATCTAAACAGCCAGCACGTGACACAATTGCAGACGTGCAAGAAGTTTCGTATGTAAAATCACCTTTGTATCTAAGTTTCCAAACATTATAAGTATGTGTAAATTAGGTAAGCATAATTATTTTTGTAAATAAATACCATTTTAACTAATTAAAACATTATGTTTCACTAACATCCTCCTTTATATTTTGTTCGCTAGCTGTAGCATTTTGCTTATGACATTTTGACGCACCATTCCGTTTCACATAAATTTGAAACACAGGGAAAGTCAATCAAAGTCAAATTATGTTTTTAAAGTTGTATTAAAGCTTAAGCTGGGTGAAACGGAAAATGACAAGTGACAATTACGACAACTTTTTAAGACCATTTCAGATTGTGCAGGTTTAAATTCCGAAAAACACAAAGATTCTCGAACCCAAGACACTCTACTTGAGAACCACTTTTGGTCCTTTAAACTGGATAAATCTTGATAAACTATATTTTAGGCCAGAATGAAATTCGAAACTGAGGATACCGAACTTCATCTCATTATTACACTAAAATTAACTTGGAATATAGCACCATCAAACACGCAGCAATCATATTTCGTATTGTAACTCAAAATGCCTCATTCATCCAGTTTGTCTGGACACCTCGTTGCACAAGGCTCTGTCCTGGACGTAGTTCAAGTTGTGCTGGACGCCGTTAAGTATAACAAGTGGAGATATGGCGTCGATAAACTTCGACTCCGCTTAATACGCCGGACAAAGGACTTTTAGTTCTGTTTGGGGTTCCGTAGGTGAGATGAGAATACTCACATTATGACAAAAAGTAATACCGCCTTCAAAAAAAAAAGAAACATAAAATGACCCTCTAAAGCCATCTGTTTCATGGCGTACCACAAATATGAAGTCGGTGCGGTGGGAGCGGAATAGATTTTTTGTATGAAGCACCGCAGATCCTTTTTTTGAAGTCAGTTAAAAACCGACGCAATTTAAAAATAGGCCTCAATTTAAAAAAAACATAGTCGATACGAAACGTTAGCTTGGTATGTTCATCTGTGATTTAAAAAAAAACAGTCAAATACGTGACTGGTTTGTTATGCCTTCGGCTTCTGAACCCATCTTAGAGTACTTATAATATATCACTAGCTGTTGCCCGCGACTTCGTCTGCGTAGAATTCGGCTATCGCTATCCCGCGGGAACTGTGCAAATTTTCCCGAATAAAAAGTTGCCTAAGTATTCCATTATTCAAACTACCTTCTTGCCAAATTTTATTTAGATTGGTGCCGCGTTTTTTCCTTGAAGAGGTAACAAACAGGCAGACAGAGAGACAGAGTTACTTTCACATTTATAATAATAATGTAAAAGTATAATATTATGTGTGTACATTAAGTACTGTATGCAACGCTACATAATTAGGCCTTGACACACGAGTGTGATCTTATTATGGAACTCGGCTTCATCTCGTTTCAAAAAACCACACTCATGTTTAAACTACTATTTGGAACCCGCAGTGCTGTCCAGCAATCGCTCTCGCGGCAGGGTTAACACCGGTAGCACACAAAGACGCCTCGTTTGTCAGCCATTTTGTTTTTTTGGGACCGACGCCGTTCGTTAACCGCAGGCGTGTAAAGTATAATTATTATTGCTTCTTATATTCTAGATATTAAGTTTTGATCATTAAATGTTGGTGTTAAAATTAAATATAAATTGCACGCATAAAAACTTAAATTCGACTACGGGATATTGACGTTTAGATTGAGGTCCCGATATTTCGACGCAGTTACATGCATCAGATCACGAGTAGACACCCGACGTATATCGGGATATCATCTAAACCTAGTGTAAGGTCATCATCATCATCATCACCATCAGCCTATTTACGTCCCACTGCTGGGCACAGGCCTCCAGGGTTCTGAGTGTAAGGTAATCGCGGTCAATACGTAAATTAGAAAATACGTAAGGTAAGTAAACGTTCCAATGATTCTTTATTCTTTATTCTTTATTCTTTATTATAAATAAATTTCTCATGGACTTACAGCATACACCAAATCGTCCGATAAGATATCTTAAACTAAACTAAAATTTAAAACAGCCACATACATATTAATTTAGGTGTTAGCTGGACTAACAACTCAACACAATTTTAAGTGAACAAAGGTATAAGTGAAGAGAAAAGTAATCACAATACAATACAAATATTCTCCAATTGCTTACCACAAATTAGTACAGTACAGTAAGTTCACAATTTCAGAGATTCTACACAAGGTTGCCGAAACGATTGAACGCCGCCACTAGGACACACCAGTGGTCCGCAAATACGTCGGCCCCCCGGATCATAGCAAGGAACTCGTTGAGTAACACGATGGCTCTGGTTGTGGGTGCGTTGCGGGCCTGCTGGGTGCGCCCCCCACCGGGCGCCGGCACGGCAAATAAGTTGCGTACGCGCCGCGCGCTGCGACCCGTCCCGCTAGTGTACCGATCAGGAACAAATAAGCTGAGCTTTTCTAGGACGGAAGGATTATCTACTTTATGGCGTAAGAGCAAACAGTAGTGTACAAGTGTCATAACTTTCCGTCTTAGCTCTAGGGTCTCCAGACCGACCATGCCGGAAACAAACAGCGATGGGTAAAGAAACGGATAGTAACCATAACGTCTTTTGTAGAGATACCTGGCGAATTTGCGTTGCACTCTCTCGACCATTAGGTTATATTTTTCCTCTCGCGGATTCCATACAATAGCGTTGTAGTCCAGCTTACTACGAACGTAGGCATTGTACAGCAATATGGTCACTTTATCGCCACGAAATTGAGACGCTGTCCTAATTATGAAGCCTAGCATCTTATTGGCTTTTTTGCATATTTTCACAATGTGATTGCGCATATCTAACCTGGCATCTAAAGTGAGACCTAAATCCTCAATTTCACTGACTCGGTCGAGTGGGGTGTTCAATAGGTGGTAGGTTGTTTGAATTGGATTATTGGATCTGGTAAAAGTGATGGTCTTACATTTCAATACGTTAAGCTGTAATTTATTGGCCGCACTCCATTGTGCCACAGAATCTATCATTCGCTGGAGTGCTGCGCAATCAGGTTCGCAGTTGACGGGCTGTATTAGTTTAAGGTCGTCTGCAAAGAGCAAGGGATGTGCTCCTGGGATACAACGCGGATTGACACGTTAATTCCAATAATTGGCACACTGCTGGTCACTTTTACTGCTGTGGATTAAGGTGTTAACTATAGGGGCAGTGTCGGGCACTCGGACATTTACCATCATGATCATCATCGTCATGTCAGCCGAAAGACGTCCACTGCTGGACATAGGCCTCCCCCAAGGCTCTCCACTCAGAAGGTCGAGCACGACTTTACGAATGCTGCGTCACGTAAAATCGAATAGTAAACGTTGTCGAGTTTATATGACTTTTGGAACAGCGTCCGCCCGTGAGCGTATTTGGAACTAAAATTTTATATGAGGTTTCTCGATCTCGATACGATAACCGTAACCATTCGCCATAACCAACGCAGCATTCGTAAAGTGGTGCTCGACCCTCAGACCGGTCTTGTGGTCCCGAAATTACATTTACCATAAATGTAACTAACGAAAATACATGAAATAACCGTACAATAAAATACAAAATAATATTTTAACATGAAACTACCGTGAGACTCATTATAGAAAAATATAAACGGATCACTCACGTACATAAGTCGAGTTCAATCCAACTGTTTCGGACTAATTCGTTGTCCTTCCTCTGGGAGCGCACGACCCACTCCCATGTTTCAGACAACGAATTAGTCCAAAATGTCGGGCTAAACTCGACTTATATACGTGAGTGATCCGTTTTTATTTCACTACAAAATAATCTCATCTTTATATACTTATTTATAGGTATTATGCAACATTGTAAATCTACCAATGAAAATAATGTTTTAAGCCCGTGGTGTCTCGGGTCTTGCAGCTTCATATTCCAAGGCACTCCATTTGCTGCGTCGCGGTTAGCCGTGCGCTTGCGCATTATAAGACTTAAGCTGCCTGCTGCGTTCACATGAAGACACCTTAGTATAATTTTTAACCGCCGACGAAAAAGAGGGGTGTTATAAGTTTGACCTGTGTATCTGTGTATCTATCTGTGGCATCATAGCTCCCAAACGGATGGACCGATTTCGATGCGGTTTTTTTGATCGAAAGCTAGTTTAATCGAGAAGGTTCTTAGCTAAGTTTCATTAAAATCAGTTAACCAGTTTTTTGAAATATTGGACTTTGAAATTACTATGTCGTGGGTTTTTTAACGTTTCTAAGTTGGTTATTTTTTGACGCATGAAATGTCTCGGACGCGTTCGCTGGTGGATCGTGGTCTTTCCGAAAGCGCTGGTAGAGTAAAAAAATACGTGTAATAAAGTTTTGATTTTAATTTTGATTTTAAGACGAAAGAGAGCTGTAGTTAGACTCGACATAACCCTAAAATTATAAAAGTAATTCATCACTAGAGATGATAAGTACAGTCAGCGTTAAAAGTAGCTCATCACTTTTGTACCTTGTCGCAATAACACGCTTGTCAGTCACGTATGACGCGCTGTATCTGGCCGTAGAGCGAAAAGGTACCAAAATGATAAGCAACTTGACGCTGACTATATCTAACTTAACTATATGTAAAGGTACCAAAATGATAAGCAACTTGACGCTGACTATATCTAACTTAACTATATGAAAAGGTACCAAAATGATAAGCAACTTGACGCTGACTATATCTAACTTAACTATATGAAAAGGTACCAAAATGATAAGAAAGGTACCAAAATGATAAGCAACTTGACGCTGACTATATCTAACTTAACTATATGAAAAGGTACCAAAATGATAAGCAACTTGACGCTGACTATATCTAACTTAACTATATGAAAAGGTACCAAAATGATAAGCAACTTGACGCTGACTATATCTAACTTAACTATATGAAAAGGTACCAAAATGATAAGAAAGGTACCAAAATGATAAGCAAGTTGACGCTGACTATATCTAACTTAACTATATAAAAATATGTATCGGGATTCGGATACAGGAATAATATAAGGAAAAGTCATGCCGCGCATGTCAACCTCTCCGCTGCGCCCGCGCCGCCACTTAGCGAGTAAACAAATATATTTATTTAATAACTTTTTATTGCCCTAATCCTGCCATATATTACCCTGATAAGCAGATCACCCGCTAATATATTATCGTGTATTATCATACATATATAATAATACCTTGTTTGTATGTTTGTCGTCTTTATAAGCTGCGCGTGCGCGGTAAATATAATGTATTGGGGAACAAATAAGTTAAGTATAATTTAAACGATTATGATGTTTTTTGGAAAACGTAATTGTCGCTTAGAAAATTATAATAATAAGAATTAAGAATCTCTAGGTAGGTACCAAACCCTATAAGGTAATCCGGTCAGTATTCCGTTTTCATTACGTCTAGTGCAATTAATCGCGAATCATTTAAGACTGTCAAGGAATAACGAATTAACACACACACACACACACACATGCACACAACATACACACATCCACACCTACAACACACACACAGCCACGATAAAATTTAGTTTTTTCTGGCAGTCAGTAAAACAGAATCTCGTTTACGTTTCTACTCAAATCCATGTCTGAATGAGAATACTATTCCAATTTGACAATCAAGTGTGGTATCACAATAGTGTGATTTTGTGCCAAAAACCCCATTTTGACTTCAATAGAAATCCCATACTAATTATAACCAACATCGCTGTCAGACCGTCCATATGGTCGTATTAAGCGCAGAACACACAACCGAACCGTCACTCAAACGCACAAAAATGTCAATAATATCCAATCGCGTTATTTGTTACATTAAAATTCCACCAAATTAACGCAAGGTCTTAACGCAAAGAAAAATAACCCCAATGGTTCTATGAATAAAGTCTTCGATGAATGTGTTAGTTGTTTTTGTAACATAATATTGAATGTTTAGAAGCAAATGGTGTGAAAATCAGCGATCTGTTACTGGTAAGCGGATTAAATAGCATGCTTAAAAGCAAAACGCCGTAACTCTGAAATAATTTACCTTTAATTTAAACCCTGTTGGTACTCTGTAGGGGTGAAATTGGAATGCATTTTAAATACACTTTTGCTTTTTTTGCCTTAACATACGATACGTGATGGTGGATTGGATAGAAATGCTTAGTAGAAGGCAAGCAAAGAGTCATTGATACTTTGATTATTTGTAGGCATTATGTCAACTTTTTCACAAAAAATGCAAGCTTTTTCGCCGACTTTACATTTTAGTGACTACTTGTATTGTCATTCAATGCTTAGCGAGTAAGATGGTGGTAGCGATCCGGACAGACCTCGCACAAGGAAAAAAAACAGTATAAAACAAAGTCGCTTCCGGACGATTTTGTCACCATAAGAACCATCTTCAAAATTCAAAATTCAAAATTCAAAATTCCTCATTTTAACATCCAAATAATGAAGACCGAAGCACCCTCGACTATAAATTAAACCGACTCTTTTATCCACCCATATAAATAGTGCAACCTCCGAAATCATGCGACAAAGTCAACAAGCAATTTTCGCGCAGCTGCGTACGCGCATTGTGAGCCATTTGCGACAAATTGCCGTTAATGGCGCATTTAACATCTGACGTCAAAGGTGCTAAATGGCAGTTGGGATTGCGGAGCAAAAATTAGGCTAAATCGTTTTGACCCCTAAATGGGGTAGGAGGGGTTACTTTTAACCCCCGACGAAAAAGAGGGGTGTTATAAGTTTAATCTGTGTATCTGTGTGTCTGTGTATCTTGTATCTGTCTGTGGCATCATAGCTCCCAAACGGATGGACCGATTTCGATGCGTTTTTTTCATCGAATGATAGTTTAATCGAGATTGTTCTTAGCTGAGTTTCATTAAAAGCGGTTATTATTTTTTCCTTTTCAGGTACGGGACCTTAAAAAACACCAAAAAACGAATCGGCAAAAAAATCTATAATATACTATATATGTGTATCGAACCTGCTCACAATTTTTTAAGAGAATCGGTTGACCAATGCGACCTGTAGAGCAGAATTTCTGTCCATGCTAAAGCGGAGACGCTTCGCTCGCTAGGTCAAAAACCCCTCTATTAGTAGGGGGGGTTGAAATTATCCCCAATCGACTCGTAATACGCATAGTTGCGAGCATATAATTGCGGCGCCTCGCGCGACGTCCGAAGAGATTTACCGCCGAGGCGAGGCACCACTGGATGCTGCACATTGCTGGCTCATTTATTATTTACTTAACTAGCTCTTGATCGTGACTCCATCTGGTTGACGCTGCAACCTACTTTCGGGCCGCGCGCTAACATTCAATAAATTTATTATTGTAAGTAATACTGACAGAGTGCACAACAACTCGCGTGCGATACACATCATTTAATTTTCATTTAATTTTTCATTTAATTTAATCATTGTAAAGTCATGTACGCTATGTACAATTTGGATGTTATAAAATGTTATGAGTCAGAACATGACGCTCTGTAAGGGCACACAATTTTAAACTAAAATTATTTAATATAACTGTACTATAATTTAATTACATGTTATAAACTATCATCATTAAGAAAGTCCTTAACTTATTGTTTTAATTTAGCGTATCAGGAGGTCGATTTTTTAATCTCACTTGGTGACTGAATTGTCATCCATGACATTGATTGATACCACTATTTGAAAAAACCCTTATTTTTGAATGTCATACCCGTCTACTAACATGCAGCTAATTCGCGTTTCTGTCATAGACAAGCATGTCAACGTAGTAGATTGAGGTTAGCTGTCACTGCCAGTGGTCAAGAAGTCACTCAGTGATCTCGTTTACGAGTGGGCGAGGGCATGCGTATTTGATATCATAGGCATGAGAATTTTAGTCACTGCAGAGATGCATCTCATCTTTTAGCCCTCTAGGCACGCAACGCATCTGCAATCCCTCCGGAGCTGGTGGTGTCTATCTATGGGCACTGGTAATCCTTTACCATCGCGTGACCCACCTGCTTGTTTACCTTCCTTAATTTATTAAAAAAGTTGAAAAAAAGTTGAAAAACCTCCGATATTGTCATTTCAAAGTTCAATATTTCAAAAACGGGTCAACCGGTTATAACGGAACTTAGCTAAGAGCCATCTCGATTAAACTAGCTATCGATTTAAAAAAGACCGCATCGAAATCGGTATATCCGCTTCTGTGCTACGATGCCACAGACAGACATAGACACACAGGCGCACAGATACACAGGTCTAACTTATAACACCCCTCTTTTTCGTCGGGGGTTTCAAAAGAAACTTCTAAGCATCAATGTACATCGGCCAACCCCTTCGGCCAGGGCGGCCCAAGCCACTAATCGTTTAGGGTCGCTTGATTAAGGTGTTCGGGCCGCGGTGATTTCCGTCCTCGTGTTTATTCGGGAAATTAGCCTCAAGTTTTCTTATTGTATTATTGTATTCCATGTGCGCTCGTTCATTGCTGCTGCAGGTTGGCTTGAGAAGGGGGACAGGGAAAATTCTGTTTGTTAATTTAAAAAGTGTAAGTGAGCGTAAATAAAAATGGCGGAAGGGGATGTGGCCAGCAGTGGGTCATTATTTGGGGTATGATAATAAAAAGTATGTACATACATTGTAGCGGTGTGTACCTACTAAGTACAGTATGCGTTTTCTTGGCTTTCACGATTTTACGAGTAGGTATATTGAGCCCTTTAGGCGCATGTCTACAGATTCTCATGTCTATAGAGGGTCGAGCACGACTTTTCGAATCCTGCGTCACGTAAAATCGAATAGTAAACGTTATCGAGTTTGTATGGCGTTTGGAATAGCGCCCGCCCGTGAGCGTATTTGGAACTAAAATTTAGTATGAGGTTTCTCGATCTCGTAACGTTACGCAGGATTCGAAAAGTCGTGCTCGACCCTCAGATACCCAATTCTACAGATTCTCCGATGCCATTTGACAATTATTTTGAGTAAGTAAGTAAACGCTTTATTGTACAGAAAATACAGAAATAAAGACAAGTTACAAACAACAAGTTACAAGTACAAAGGCTTATTTTCGCGTTCGATACGGGCTTAAGCATTATCTTTCTCGTAATTTTGTACCAATCGATGAAATAACAAAAATAAACAAAACGGCAATGATATCGGTTTAAAAGTACGTTTTTGACTTTCAATGTATTGTCCATAAATGTTATCTTCGTTTCCGATTTGCGTATTTTTCCATTTTTATTAATTTCGTTTCCCGTCTGATCATGATTTAAATAATGCCGGAGTTTTCCTCAATTTGGCGAGAAGCGATATAACATTGAAATTGGTATCTTTTCGAGCGTCATATTCCTTCCTAATGTCTTCGCATAAACTGGATGAATGATGTACCGATGGCAAAACAATCTCTTTTTTGCGATATTTTTTACGTGGTTTTGTTTGTCAAGTACCTACAAAGAAACGGTTTGGTCATTTAAGTAACATAAATTATTTAGTACCTATCTCATTATTCATTAACATGCATTTTTTCATGATGGCGATTTTTTTTCACATTTATTTATGTTACGACATAAAACATTGTATAACTAAACAACACAAACACAACTTTTAACTAAGGTTAGTAACTGTTGTGAATAACATCTGTATATGTGCCTTAAAAATAACTATGTGTAGGAGGCTTTTATTTCTATAGTCTATGATACGCGGGTATAGGCTCTATGGTTTTAAGTGTTCTCTGATAATGTCAGCTCGCCCTAGACTGTTTTGTACACGATGATGCTAATTAACATCTACAATAGAACCTTATTAAAACAACAGTGAGTGACTTTTATTTAAAGAAAAACAAGAGTGGATGCCCTGTAAGTCGCATCCACCACAGTAAAATTAAACTTATAAAACTATATTAGTTACAAAAATAATGACTAAACCAAACAAAAAAACAAAGAGACAGAAAAATGGCAGAAAAACATGTTTTTGGCTAAAGCTAGAGCTGAATTTTTTGTAGTTTTTCTTACTTTTATCTGTCAACAATTCAAAAGCTTACTTAGTAAAATCAAGATGCACTTATTTTCATGCAGTTTTTTGCAAACACAACAAAGTACTTACGGCCAGATTCCAAAAAACTTTAGAAAAACTTTTTTTTTATGGAACCGTTTTCTAGAAATTCAATTTATCTGCCGACGCTCCTCAAAAAACTTCTGAAAGCAATTTTTAAAAAATTTAACAGCGTGTCATTTGCGAGATTCACGGGGGGGAGGGGGGAGGGGGTAATCAACAATTTAAAATTGGGGCTAATCCGGACCGAGTGGGCCATCGCTCAGCGAGGTGCCCAGGAGTTGGGAAGCTGAGGAAATTTGCGTCTTGAAATTTACTTAGGTAATTTTTGAGCTGTTGTAGTATAATTTGATTATCAGTCATATGTAACTTGTATAGAAATAGTCCTTATAATAGCCAGAGTATGTGTGTGTTCCTGAATTTCCGTCAACAAGACAAACAGACATCGGAGAGCCTTTTTTTTTGTACCGGCAGATTCCTCAATTCTTTATTAGTAGGTAGATTAGTTTTGGCAACGGAATAGATATTTAACATGAAACCACCGTGAGACTCAATCATAGTGACATAAACGGATCACTCACAGCTTGCGTTTCGCTACTGACGAAGCGTGTGCTCCCAGAGGAAGGACTACAGATTAGTCCGAACCATGTCAAGCTATATAGGTACTCGACTAACATACGCATAACATAGTTTATTTCACTAGAAAAAGTATGTACGATAAATGGAAAATATTAATAGGTAAGGATCGAGAAAAAGAGAGAAATAGTAATATTTATCCACACATTGTAAAAAATGGAAAACAGTCGCGATGGATGCGGAAAGCGCAAGCAAGACAGGTCTGAGAGGGGGGGGGGGAGGCCGCCGGCCACCAGCGGACGTCTTTCGGCTGACATGATGATGATGACATTTAAATAAAACACACAACGGGGACTATTTCCAAAATGAACTAAAAGCAGTTAATCTATGAAACTGTACAGTACCGTGACTGACTGACTGACAGACAACGCACAGCCTAAACAGCTGGACATAGAGACTTGAAATTTGGCAAACATATACCCTAGAGGTGTACTTAGAAGGGATTTTTCAAAATTCCCACGGGACCTAGCCCGTTTTGAAATACTTCACGGGGGAAAGCCGCTGGGCATAAGCTAGTTAACGAGAAATCGCGGTCGTGGAAGGGCAAATTTTGCAATAATTATAAAATTTTCTAGATTATAAATAAGGATTTGTTTTTACCTAATTAAAGAAACAAAAATCAAACCGGTTTTACAATAATAATAGGCTTTCTCTTGTTTAAACATTAGGAAGGCTGTAAATTCTGACCCCTGTTTTTTTTAACCCAAAGGTAAAGACATTCCGCACTTTCCCATCCGTCCTGGACACCCGTTCAAGGTGTTTGTTTTTCCTTGAAACTGTACAAATCGACGCGTCACCCGTCTCGCATCCCCCTCGCACTCGCGACAGCCCCGCAACGTTAGTACTGGCGTCCCGCTCTAAATACCGGACGCTAATCTTCACCTGATGCCGAATTATTTCGCTCATTTGTATAAGAAATTGATGGGAATTAATCTTAAGGATGCATTTAAAATTAAAGCTTCAGTTAAGGTGGTAAAGAACGCATAATCTTATCACTGGTAAGTACATGCTTGATAAATAGAATAAAAATCATTTTTGCAGGACCAAAATCCCATATTGTTTTGTTTTATTTTTTTATTTTTTAGGGTTCCTTAACTCAAAATGAAAAAACCGAACCCTTATAGGGTCACTTTGTTGTCCGTCTGTCTGTCTGTCTGTCTGACAAGACCCTTTTTCTCTGGAACGCGTGCAGGTACATGCTGAAATTAATATCAAATACTCAAACCTGTGGTCCCTTGAAGCTGTGAAAAAATCAACGTTCTAAGACAACGCAATCAAAAGATACAGTAATTAAAAAGGCTATTTCCATACAAATTGCTGAAATCCGAAAACTTAAAGGGTACTTCCAGTTGTCCTAGAAACTTGAAATTTGGTATGAAGGCAGTTCTTATAGCACAACCACGCAGAAAAGTCTCAAAATCTTAAATTTTTATGTCTGTCCGTAGATTTCGTAGACCAATATAAGTTGACCCCACACTGCGTACATTTTGCTTAGGAGCAGGGCTCTGCTAACACTGGACTTTTTATAACACTGGGGAAAAGCGTTAAAATCTTTCTACGGAACCCTCGTGCGCGCGTCTCGCACTTGGCCGGTTTTTTATTGTATGTTTAGTTACATCTAAAAATATGTAAATACGATTGCTTAGACATTCACAATCAAATATAATCGTCCCACGATAACTCTGCATAAGATATTAATTGGCAACCCAGAAAAATCACGCTGTGGTAATACTTTTTTCATGTCAGTCAGACATTTCTTTCATTAAAAATAGTAATGATAGTAGCAATCGAAAGTTGCTGTTTTTTTTTAACCGACTTCAAAAAAGGAGGAGGTTCTACGTTCCACTGTATGTGTTTTTTTTTTATGTATGTACTTCGATTATTCCGTCAATTGTAGAACGATTTTCAAAATGCTTTTTTTATTCGAAAGGGTATACTCCTGAGGTGGTCCCATTGTCACCAAGTCATGATCTGATGATGGGATCCCAGGGAAATCGATGGCAACCCTCAAATTTTACAGGCACGTATCATGTGTTTCATATATTTTCTAAGGCTATTCAAGTATTTGCGTCCGGTAGTCATCATTTCACGTTGATGAGCTGATGATGGAAGGTACAACTCCTTAACGGCTAGGAGTTGGAGGATAATTCTGAAAATGTTAAATCAACGTAAAATTGTGAAATAAACATCTTTTAACAAAAAAGTAAAACCGCCTTCAAACCGTTGTCCGAAATAAACGCATTTTATTTTATTTATTTATCATTATTTTAGAGGATTATTTTACGTTTTTTTTCTAAGGTTTTTTTTTGAAGGCCGTTTTACTTTTTTGTTATTTAATATTATGGCTCTATCCATTGGAGGACAATCTTGCCAGTGTTTAATAGGTTTTGCCGTTGTAAGGTAAAAAAAATCTAGAAAACGAAATATGAGAGGTATTTCAATAGTAGATGGTGAATCAACGATGACCTGTCTACTGATTAATCTAATCAAAAGTTCGAAACGTGTTGTTTGACTATAAATCAGTGTTGCCATAAACAAACTTTAGATTTCTACTGTTGTCAGTTCGTTGCAGAGTTATTGTGGTACGACTATATGTTGATAAGAGAAGAGGCAAGAAAAATATGTAGTAGGTATGGAATTAAAAATAGTACATTGTGTAATTTGTTTATTAATGGGCGGTAAGTAGGTAAGGAATTGCACACGAAGCTCTAGTAGAAGCCATTGCTAAAAACCATTTCCATTAAACTAGCTTTCGTTTAATAAAAACAAGCCGCCCGGCACCCGCATCGGTCTAACCGTTTAGGAGCTACGGTGCCACAAACACACAGACGCAGATAAACATTGCAATACATTAGATGAAACGAACGAAAGTCCCTGGAAACAAACAAAAGCCTATCATCATTAGCAGCCATCAGTCATTAACTCAATGTAATGATAATGACATTAATGCCAAAACAGACGTTCCTCACCTAATGACGACGATTCAAGGTCAATTTATTTGAGCAGTTCATTAATTTTCTTTACTTCATAAGCTTCTAGCTTCATAAGCTTCTAGCTTCATAAGCTTCTAGCTTCATAAGCTTCTAGCTTCATAAGCTTCTAGCTAACTTCACTTCACTTCACGCTTTTGTTTGTGGCTTCGCATCGCACAAATAGGGTTGTTGACTGATGTCAAAATAAAATCATTTTACATTTTCACTTATCAAGCTTCCGAAAATTATTACTGCTCACTTATTCTGAAGAACAGTTACCAATAATGATGCCTATAGTTGGGTAAAACAAACTTTTTATTTACCCGACTACCCAAGGAGAGTTATGTTTTCGAGCGTATTGTATGTATTTATGTACGTTATCTCTAATTCTTTGGCACGCTCTACATCACTGTTTGACGGATTCCAACTTATGAAGTGTCATTGGATTCGTCTCTGTGGGAGTGACGTAGGGTATAATATTATTGTTACCCAGAATTGCAGTCGTGTTTTCTGTTTTTAATTTTGAGTTGGTTAAGTTAATTTGTAATTACTTACTCTACTGTGATGTCATAATTTAATTTTCAGTGATCACACTACCTTTGATAAGTGAAGCTTCAGTTTTTTACGAGTACTTTCGAAAGCTTGATTAAGAAATTAGTGTAAAATGATTTTATTTTGACATCAGTTATAAACACAATTAGTATCAGGGAAAACCATTTTAATGACATTATTACTAACCACTTTCTTTTCCCTCCTTCTGTTTGTCTTTAACTAACTATTTAATTAACTAATACATAGGTAAGTACTACTATTAACTTGCCGTCGTTCGTGCTGCTTTGTTGCATTATAAAAAGCTATTTTGTAACCTGTGGCTCCCTCTCTTCAGCTTAAATTGAAACCTTGCGAGGGAAAACCAGCTTAGAAAGCTAGCTGCCGTGTAGGTGTAACAAGAAATGTACAGATGGCGCTGTAAACTAAAATTTTAAGTAGGAGGATTCGACAATGTAGCTTCATGTGCTTTCAAAATTGTTGTACGTATTGTCACTAGATGGCGACACTGACTTTGACTTAGTGATGTTGATAGTTAGGAGGCACGGTAGTGAACACGTCAAGTTCTTAAACAGACCACTTTTCTGTCACTGTAATGTGTAAGTGTTTCAATGCTTTTGTGAGATATTAATTATCTCACTTCATTAATCACCCGTGCTTAAATAATATTATATTTATTTAATAATTTAGATGACCGTATTAATTTTGACTGTTTTACTTAGGTGCTTTTGTAATTTGAAATTGTCACTAATTAATAATACAAAGTATAATAGGTGATATGGAACTTCTTGATGATCTTATAAAACCCTTTAACTTGAAACTGCCGTGAGATTCAATCATCCTAATCCTAACTATATAATATTATAAATGCGAAAGTAATTCTGTCTCTCTGTCTGTCTGTTTGTTACCTCTTCACGGAAAAACCGCTACACCAATCTAGATGAAATTTGGTAAAAAGATAGTTTGAATAATGAGGAATAACATAGGCTACTTTTTATTCGGGAAAATTGTATGGTTCCCGCGAGATAGCGATAACCGAAATCTACACAAACGAAGTCGCGGGCAACAGCTAGTTGTGAAATAAAAGCATTACTCATTTTTATGACAGTTGTTTGCAGAGCGTGTGTTCCTAGAGGAAGCACTACGAATTACCACGAAAAATGTCGGGCTATACTCGACTGATATACGTGAGTGATCTGTTTATTTCACCATAGGGAATAATCATTTTCATTATGTAGATGGTTAGGTGTAATTATTAGGCACTTGTACATGCAAGTCATCGTCATCATCATCATCACCAGCCTTTTTTACGACCCACTACACAGGCCTCCTCTCAGAACGAGAGGCCTTGGGTTATAGTTCCCATGCGGGCCCAGTTTGGATTGGGAACTTCACACACATCATTGAATTGTTTCATAGGAGTGTGCAGGTTTCCTTACTATATTTCCTTCACCGGAAAGCTCATGATAATAAATTCCGAAAAACTCAGAGGTGCTAGCCGGGGTTTGATCCCACGACCCTCTGCTTGAGAGGCCATAAGTCAAAGCACTAGGCTATCACGGCTCACATTACATGCAAGTAGTTGGTCTTAAAGAGGTAATTGTAGAGGATATCAATGGTACTTATAAACAAAATAAAGTTATCGAAAACTATTTATTTCTTCACGACTTCACTATGAGCTAGGACTACGGCATAGTACAATGTCTCCCAAAAACGCCTAAATCTATACTTTTGTTCATTTTCCTAATAAATATTCAGTTTACAGTGTTTTTGACTTAAATCTATAAGTTGTATGATAAGTAAACAGTCGACGAAGTAACGTTAAGAACCAATTTCGCTTACAAAGATTTTTAAGTCCTTATACTTTTTGAAACAAGTTGATTGATAAACTGCAGATGAAACTGGCCCTATAGACTAGTCGTTTGTACACGCATGTCTAGTTCTTTACGTAATCAAATACAGTTAAGTAAAACTATTGAGATTGTTTCATGAACAAAAATATGTTTTCCATATAATTCGTATGTTGAAGTAAAGATTAGATATGTACACAATATAATATTATGATTTATGTCAAGGTATTAACTATTATAGTTCCATGTAATAAGAAAAGCAAAAACATAATACTAGGCTGTACTTATATTAATGAAAATTAGACCTTAAAATACATCTATAGAATCGATTATTGCACAAAACTAATACATAAATGATTTAATATACATAAATAGGTTTTTAGAGGTGTCCTTAAGTTCACATTTTTTTTATTATCTTAATACGGACTTTGAATTGTGGACGTACGGTCGTTCCTGACCCACCATGGAACCTTTTCACAGTAAACGTCATAGTGACATCGCATTGCTTGACAAGGAAAATCGTTATGACGTTTACTACGAAAATGTTCTATGGTGGGTCGGGGATTAATTTCCTCGACTGTACTACCTAGTATCTTTAAAAAAGTTATTTGATTTTTTTTAGGAACTTGGCATTTCAATTAAAATAATATGTGTAGAGATACACAGGCGTTAATGTCGAAGATTTTGCTTATGACGTGTTTCAACGTTAGAGTGTCAAATCGTTTGAAACTTTGTACCCACCTAAAGGTGACACTATCGTAGTTATTTGTTGTCCTTTCTTTTGTCAAGAAGGTAGAAGAGCACCGCTGTACTGTCAGGGCGACATTAGTTGGCTGTCAAATGCCGTGTCAGTAAGTTGTATACACTGTTTCCATACGGATACTTTCCATCAAGCAAAAGTTCTAAAGTTCTAATTAAAAAAAACTCACAAAAATTTATGTTTTTATAACATTGTACTTTTAGTTGATTCCATTCATTTTGGAAAAGTTATGTAAATAAACATACTTATACGGTATAAATAAATTTGTTGAATCCAGAAACAAATACGTCAATAGAAAAACAAATGAAGACGTTGCACAAATTTTCTCTACTTGTGTAATAAAATCAATTTAGAATGCCAATGAGACTTTAAATTTTAACTCAAATACGGCGATTGTACTTTTAAACATTTTACTTATACAATAAAGGAAATTGGATTTTACGACATTAAGATCATACAACAATCGTTGTCTGCACAAAACAAAACTGGATTTATTTAGCCTTTTTCAAATAAATTACTCAATAACACCCTAAATTTTCATTCACATTGAGCATCGCATCAAAAAAATAACATTTCAAAACTCAAACTCACATTTCAACGTCTCGACTATCAAACTTAATTTCTTTCACATCCTCAGGATTAAAACTTTTGACAGTAACCTTTCCGATCTCCGAAATATCTGTACTCGAGAGTTTATTAGTAATCTTAGTGATAGATATCCTACTTTCTATGTCATTAACATCACAAATACTTTCTAAAATTACACCTTTTTCAACTTTCCTCGGTTTTGGCACTATGTTTTGTGTTACAGGTTTACTATTAGTAGTAGTATTAGTGCCCCTAAGTTTTTCGCTTAAGAGTTTATTGCAGTTCTTCTTAGACATGTCTAGGGCTAGGGGATCTTCTACTTTCGCTTCTTCTTTCTTCTCTTCTGGCTTGTTCTGCTGTTTGAACTCAGCTACTTCTGCATTCGTAATGTTGTCTTTCTTCTTCCATTTTGTTCTTCTGTTCTGGAACCATATTTTCACCTGAAATAGAAAGAAAATGTTTCGTCAGTAAAGTGAAATTTTATTTGCTTCTTTTAGGGCATGAAGTGGCATCTGTTTTGTTAGAAACTTGATTAAAAGGGCTAGAAACTTATTTTTAACGGTACTACTTGTATGTGTGTCACTAATTCCTAAAGAGCTTTGTCAGATAAATATATCACCGCTGTAGATTTCCGAAGTCTCAAGTTCAAGTAAAGCATCTTCATTGATATTAGCATTAAAAAAAAATAATTTCCGAACTTGGCTCCACATTTAAGCGTGTTTGAGCAGTGATGTGATTCGCGTGCGGTACAACAAACAGTTAATTACTGCCTGATCGATCTAGGCCCCCGGGACTAGGGTTGGGAGCCCGGGATATCGATGTCGATAGTTCAGGATTTTACAAAAATATAAAAATAGTTCTGGCCACAATTTCAGCCACATTGAGTTCGTAGCGACATGTACAATTGTTACATGTTAGGGTCATACACATTCAAGAAATTATGTCTAATTTTGCTAGGTATTTTTTGTTTAAGAGAGAGATACAGAGTTTCGTTTCTTAAGAGTTTAAGATATGTACCTAGAGAGTTTAGTTTGCTACAAGGTGCTTTAAGAATAGTTTTTGTTTTCCGAACTTGCCCCGCGTTGATTTGCACTGCCTCGCTGCCACTGTTTTGCCAGCGGTAATATGACACGCGTGCAGTAAACAGTTAATTACAGGCTGATCGATCCCGGCTCGGAACTAGGGCGGTATAGGTGTCGATAGACGGGGATTTTGTGTCGATATTTGTTTATCATTGTTATTACATGGTGAACTAAAAACCATTACTTTGCTCACCCGCGACCACAATGTACGTATGTGCTTTGTGTTCGCGGGTGAGCAAAGTAATTGTTTTAGTTCATAAATATGTAACGCCTAATGCATAACGCCGACATGTTTCGGGCTAATTCGCAGTCCTTCATATGGGAGCGCACGACCCAGCAACTCTACTCTTTTCGTAATTTTTATATTTTGTTTTAACTTTTACGCTTTTCCCGTTAAAGTGACTAACTTTGGTGCAAGGGTGTTACTAGTGACACGGAATGTCTAGGTTCCAGGTTCGATTCCTGGGAACCATATTGTTCTGGTTTTCTGTGTATTCTTGTTTCAGAGGTCCGAGTACGAATATTCGAAACATGCGTAACGTAATCGAGTAGTAAACGTTATCGAGAAATTTGTATACCGTTTGGAACAGAGAGTCGAGCACGACTTTTCGAATCCTGAGTCACGTAAAATCTAATAGTAAACGTTATCGAGTTTGTATGACGTTTGGAACAGCGCCCGCCCGTGAGCGTATTTGGAACTAAAATTTAGTATGATGTATGTAGTATGACGTAACGTTACGCAGGATTCGTATACTTCGTGCTCGGCCCACAGTGAGTATTTAAAGTACAATAATAAAATTTATTAAATTTAGATATGTAGTTCCAAATCTCAGTCAGTCCCAGCATTAGGTCAGTTCTAATCATAGCCGCTACATCCCATCAAGTGGGCACTTCCGTAATTGGCCCGCAAATGAATCTGCCTGACATTTGACTGCTATGGCAACATCGTGTACTGTAGCGGGACGCGCCGCCATGTTTGCTTGTCGGATAACAGACGTTCCCGTTGTGGCCCTCACATTAGGCGCATCAAATTAACAGAACCTGGACATAATCCTATAACTGTAATTTTCTTTTTCTATGATATAAAGTATTGTTAGTTCTAGTAAAATAAAAATAATTAAACATTTTAAGGATCCGCGTCAATGTAAAAAAAACAAAAAACTGAATTTTAGGCATATTTTATTTCATATGTACAGCATGATAAATAACTTTGTAAAAGTCCCTCTATTATGATATAGTAGTTTATACAACTGCTACATAATGAGGGTCCTTAAAACACGAGTGTGTTTTTATGAAACGAGGCGAAGCTGAGTTTCATAATAGGATCACACGAGTGTTTTTAGGCCTAATTATGTGGAGTTGCATACATTACTTTATCTACACACATATTATAAGTACTCTAAGATGGGTTCAGAAGCATATATCATACCCATACCTGTCACGAATTTGACTGTTTTTTTTTATCATAGACCGAGTACCGAGCTAACGTTTCGTAAACTGTTTTTTTTTATTGTAAAAAAAATAAAATATCACATTATCATTTATATATATCGAAGTGAACTCGACTTACATATGTGAGTGATCCGTTTTATTTCACTAGTTAAAGAAATCAAAATTAAATTAATTAATCAATCGCGACTATCATTAAAAAAGATGGTTCAGCAAGCTACACGTTTTCTGGCTTATCTTACCTAAAATTAATGATAACTGTAATTAAACAATTTATCCTGGATTTTTTAGCATTAGAAATAAGGCAAACAACGTTGACATTACCTTTTATTGAAAAACGCTTTTTAAAAATATGTAACAATAAATAACAATGAGATTAAATTATTTATATTGTTATGGTTTTATGTGTTCGGTTACATATATATGTATATGTCTCTATCTCGAGTCTCGACCGATTTCGGTCACAGCGACTAGGATCCGACTACAGTGCCCTAAGCACGACTTGTCGAATCCTGCGTCACGTAAAATCGAATAGTAAACTATAACGAGTTTGTATGACGTTTGGAACAGCGCCCGCCCGTGAGCGTATTTGGAACTAAAATTTAGTATGAGATTTCTCGATCTCGATACCGTAACGTAACGCAGGATTCGTCAAGTCGTGCTTAGGGCACTGAGGGCGTCGCTCGTGTGCTCTCAGGTGACTAACATAGCCAATTTTTGCACGAAATGTGCGTATAACGGTTAGTTAGTTTTAAAAAGCGTTTTTCAATAAAAAGACGTCAAGATTGTTTACCTTCTTTCTAATGCTAAAATAACGGAGTATAGATTAATAACACGTCTTTATACTACAATCAATGATACTAAGTACAATGCTTATTACTAGAGGCTAATGCCACTAGTAAGTGGCATTGTGAGCTGTAGATCTCGCGATCTAATTCTTGAACTTTTTCTATTTAAAAAAAAACGAATCGACGAAAAATTCCTATTATAATTATCCAAAACTGATCACATACTTCACGAAGATCGGGCCATGTTCGAACATTTTTCGTTTATTTTGTTTTTAAACCAAAAAATTTATTATCAAACCAGCTCACACAATTTTCACGACAATCGGTTGAGAAATGCGACACGTAGAGGAAAAAACGACAAGACATACGGAAGCATTTTTGTCCAAGCGGTAACGGAGAGACGTTTCGCTCACTTCGTTCGGACAGAGGGTCGAGCACGACTTTACGAATGCTGCGTAACGTAAAATCGAATAGTAAACGTTGTCGAGTTTGTATGAATGAAAATAATCGATTTATTGATTATTTTTGTTTTTATTTTTATGAAACATTCATAGTATGAAATTCAACATACAATGACAATGCAAAGAAAAATCCGTTAAGCAACTGGACTTGAACCAGCAACCTCGGTAATCCGTACCACGGACGGAGGTTGTTGTCATTGTATGTTGAGTTTGTATGACGTTTGGAACAGCGCCCGCCCGTGAGCGTATTTGGAACTAAAATTTAGTATGAGGTTTCTCGATCTCGATACGATAACCGTAACGTTACGCAGCATTCCTAAAGTCGTGCTCGACCCTCTGGGCAGGCCGCATAAATTGCAACGGACATTATAAAGGGGAAGTACCTAAGCTTTGATCACTTCTTTTAAGTTATAAGTCCGTTTAAATAACGAAAGACTCCGACAACCCTTTCTAATTGTTTTATCAATTGCTCCAGGCTTCACGCTGATTTCCAAACAGAATTCATGTATGTACATTATGTATCTATGAAAATATGTATTACAACAATACATCCTAATATTAAAGCGAAATTCCTAGTAGTGTTACCTGTCGCAGACATAGTGTCTGAGATTAAACATGTTCTATACCCGAGGGATCCATTCTGTGAACATGATATTATGATTAAGATACGTCTAGTTTAAGATAAAATTAATAATTGTATATAGGTATTAAATGATAATTTTTCGAATTAAAAACGGGCTTAGATTACTTTCCGTTTAATGTAACGAGACTGGAAAAATAAAGAAAGGACTTCATTTTGGTTAACAAGAAAATGGTCAGGATTTTTTTTAAAAGACAGATTTTTCCTACGTAATTACTTTCTTGACTAAACAACAGAAGGCTATCATAGAAGTACTCTTCTCGGAAACAGCCGCTTGATTGTCATGAGATGACTTAACGAAATTGCCAAGAAACACAAACCACGTATTTCTTGTACGAAATTTTTTGAACATCACACAAGACCAGGTCTGTTTATTTAAACCTAAAAGCAAGAATCGGAGGTACTTGTTTTTACGTAGAAAATCATTAACATTATCAACATGGTGTTCTAAGCAGAAAACTGTTTTCGCCCTTTCTAATTAAACTAGCCACAAAAATTAATAAAACAAATTGCATGTGTCACAAATTGTGTGTCATAAATTATATCAAAAGCCATCACATTATTTTTTGATACTGTTTGGGTATATTATTATGAGGAAAATTAAAATTTACGTTTTTTCGCTCTCCTGTAAAATTTGCCGAAAGTGAGATACTTATTATGTTAAATTAGCTTAGAGCAGCCGACTTTGCTACAAAACTTTTTACTTATTAAAGTAGAGATCAACTCGCCATCCCTCACCGGAACCTCCACAATGCAATCCACTAGCAAACACGAACATAATTATTATTGATTGCGCATTAGTGCCCATGGGAGCGAGAGACAAGATAAACACGCACGCGGGTGCGAGGGAGACAGACGTCACAAAGGTATGTTACATGTCAAATCCCTAATTGTGTCGGGTAATTCCGGTTTAATAACAGTTGAGCGATGTGAGGTAATTAGTTTGCTACATTTGCAGTGAGTGTGTAACCTTTTGACCTTTCAGTGTTACACATATGTAAACTATACGATGAGACCGTCATCATCATCAGTACCAGGCTTGTTTTACGTCCCACTCCAACTACTGGGCACAGAGGGTTTACGAATGCTGCGTAACCTTACGGTTATCGTATCGAGATCGAGAAACCTCGTACTAATTTTAAATTCCAAATACGCTCACGGGCGGGCGCTGTTCCAAACGTCATACAAACTCGACAACGTTTACTATTCGATTTTACGTTACGCAGCATTCGTAAAGTCGTGCTCGACCCTCAGGCCTCCTCTCACAATGCGGACTTTGAACTTCACACACACCATTGAATTGCTTCGCAGGAGTGTGCAGGCTTCCTCGTGATGTTTTCCTTCACCGAAAAGCTCATGACATAATTACAAAATGTAAAGCTCACAGGCTCGAACCCTCTGCTTGATAGGGTATCAAACCACAAGGCTACCTATCTTTTTTTCAATAGCGTATACGGTGTCCCAGTGCTGGGCAGCAGCTGCTACCAATCCTTCGAACACCTAGGAGCTGTTCTCCAGAGCTCTCTGACATACCCTGAGCTTGGACTTTTGGGCCTCTTTTGGGACCAAGTCCGAGTGCCGAAGGTTAGGATGGGCGGAATACACATATCGACGAGCTTTTATAAATAATTAATAAATTTAATATAAATAAAAGTCCTGGCTGATTCACTAAAACCCAGCCTAAATCATTGGACCTAGAAACTTTTGTACAAATAATGACATATAGTTATATCTGTGCGGCAAATGTATGTTTCCATGCAACACCTCCGCCTCCACTGCTACACGAATCAACACATACTACTGAAACTACTACTACTGGTACTAGTGGAAGTGGTGGCATGTTGAGCGGTTGTTGTTGTGCTTCGTAAATGGCCTGGTGGAGAGTGCCGAAACGCGTCAGCGTTTAGTTTAGTGGTGGTGGTGATAGTTGGGTCTGTGTTGCATGTGTTGATTCGTGTAGCAGTGGAGGAGGAGGTGTAGCATGGAAACATATATTTGCCGCATAGATATAACTATTTGTCATTAGTGGTCGCGGGTGAGCAAAGTAATTGTTTTTAGTTCATAAATATAGACCTCCGCAAAGTAACGCCTGATTCAATCAATTAACATTCTGCATAGTTAGATAGAAACGGTCATCAAGTGTTGACCCTAATAGATGGCAACACTATGACAAATGTCATAATTGAAAAATGCTGGTAAACGATCTTGGTCTTGATCCGGCATTAAATCTGGTTATCTGGTTCTTGGTTCTTACCGAACCAGTGGTGGCTTTTGGCATTATCTTCACTTACCATAATAATGGTGTGATAGGGATGAATCCCTGGTCAGTTTCTAATAATAACGAAAAGCAAGATTTAATTCGTAAGCAGTTTATTTTATCTCCTAAGTCACATTTTACTGTTAAAGAGGTTCTTCCAAGTTGACTGGATTATAACCCACTCTGAAAAGTTGAAAAACCCCCGACATTGTTGTTTTAAAGTTCAATATTTCAAAAACAGGTGGACCGATTTTATTAAACTTGGCTAAGAACCATCTCGATTAAACTAGCTTTCGATTAAGAAAAAACGCATCGTAATCGGTCCATCGGTTTGGGTGCTATGATGCCACAGACAGATACACGGATACGCATGTGAAACTTGTAACATCCCTCTTTTTAGGTCGGGGGTTAAAAATTTAAACTTAAAATTAAATGAAACAAAAGTATCAAAACTATAAATCCCTTGTATACAAAGTGTTGCCAGCTCAAGATTTTTATAAATTGCCGCCTTTTTGCAAGGTCAACTTTCAGTAGCCAGACTCTACACACTCTCTTACCCTGTTATTCATAAACCTATATTTACTAATATGCCGTTAAATTTCGTTTGTCCCTTTTTGTCACATTGACATTTTCTCTAGCAAGAAGAACACAGAACCTATTTTAGCTAATAGAGGCTGATTGACGTTTATGAATAAGGGCATTACAGTACACGGAGAAATCATAATTATTCTCTCGTCCCCTTAGCAACTTTTTCAGTTATCGCTGTTTGAAAGATTATCCAAATAATTTCCGTACATGTCTTTTAAAGTGATAAAAAAAGACAAGTTACATAAATATCTGTGTTTGTAACTGGGTGGTAACTTATAGTCTATTGAGTGCTTTACATTTTGAGATTAAAATCTCGATAAAAAAAATTACTAGACACGTTCTTTCCTTTCATTTATATTATCTAGAGTCCCTATAGTCTCAACATAACACATACTATGTACACGGAGAAATCATAATTATTCTCTCGTCCCCTTAGCAACTTTTTCAGTTATCGCTGTTTGAAAGATTATCCAAATAATTTCCGTACATGTCTTTTAAAGTGATAAAAAAAGACAAGTTACATAAATATCTGTGTTTGTAACTGGGTGGTAACTTATAGTCTATTGAGTGCTTTACATTTTGAGATTAAAATCTCGATAAAAAAAATTACTAGACACGTTCTTTCCTTTCATTTATATTATCTAGAGTCCCTATAGTCTCAACATAACACATACTATCGTTATACTATTATCGTTACTATGTTGTATGTTATGTTATGTCATGTACAGGGTAAATAACAAGCAAGCCTCATCAATGCGATTAAATTAATAGTGTGGTCACAGTGCAATTTAATTTACATTGTTTGGAAATTGCATTATTCTATGCCCGTCGGTAAGCGGTCTATTCTGCATTACTATTTGTGTATGTAATTTATATGTAAAGTTGACTTAGCTTTCCTATGTTGTGTGTTTTGGTGTAAAATAGCGTTATTATTTAACGACCGGATAGCCTAGTGGTTAGAGACCCTGACTATGAAGCTTAAGCTCCCGTTTTCGATCCCCGGTCGGGGCAGATGTTTGTATGATGAATACAAATGTTTGTTCTCGGGTCTTGGATGTTTAATATGTATATAAGTACGTACTTATCCATATGAGTATGTTTATCCGTTGTGTAGTACCCATAATACAGGCTTTGCCTAGTTTGGGACTAGGTCAATTGGTGTCAATAATTGTTCCATGATATATTATAATTATATAATATTTTTTTATGTCACTAATATATTCATTGAATTAAATAAATATAATACACAAATCAATCTGACGTCCATCGTGAAACAAGTTGCCGGAGGCAAAACAGTAGATACGCTTTGTCGACAAACAAAAATAAGCTTTATATCCGAATTAAGTATAAACTATTTTTAATTGAGTAACGTTTTACAGCAACATGTTAGTGTTTTCAAAGAGGATTATTTTTCAATGGAAAAACAAAAGGTTTTGAATGAACATATTCATATTAACAGTGAACGCATATAAAACATGAAAGCAGTCTTTCCATACAACGTATGCACTAGCAAAGCCAAAACTCGCACAAAGATGAAGTACACACAGCAGCAAAGTGGTTACTTTGCTAAGTGGATACACTAAACTATCCATGCATTCAAAAATTACGTTAATACGCACCAATCTAGTTGCTATTAGGATGTGCTTTGCTAGTTACGCCATTTTATAAATACTTAAAGATTTGACCAGAAGGCCAGTAGCGTTTGTCAGCGTCCGGTAATGCGCACTGGTCCAATGTGATTGGTTCTCGGCATGACAGATTACGGCCATTATTGGTTCGCGCGTCTGCTGCGATGTCAATGTCTGTCAGATGTGGTCAGATGCGTGGACAACGTTATGCATGAGGGGACCAGTCATAAAAAAATATTCTTGCACTATCTTAATAATTGTAATATATTATATTTAGCAAATTTAGAGCATTGTAAAATTTTACTTTTACTTACGTAAATCCAATAAAACCATGTATTGCTATCATAATTTGTTTATTTGTCGTCCTTCTAATATTGCATTACAAGTTTTTATCACCCTGAAAAATCCTTAAGCTTCTATATAACGTATCCCTCCAAAAAACCGTGCCGGCTTCCTTCTCTCTCGCTCCTCTTCGTTTTCCCGCCACAGTCTCCCTCTCTGCCTCCCCCTCTCTTTCTGCATTCAAATATGGCGGGCAGCACGAAGCGAAGACAACACATCGCATTTATTTATTAATAACAAATGAGTACTTACATTAAATTGAATATAAACTGTTACACAATTATCCTATTAATTTTAAGAAAGCTAACAGTATACATTTTGAATATGGTTAAATATGATAACATAGGTAGTCAACCCTCGCCTCAGGCCCACAACGCTATAAAACAAGGCTGGCAATATATTTTCTAGCTGTGCCAAATTTTTGAAGTCCTCTACTTTTTGGAGGTGGAAACAGTGTGGCCGACCATCGCCGCGTCGCGCTATTGGCTGGCTGGCTAATTAACGCGTTGGCGGGCAAATTCAAATACCTTGGCGGGTATTTGAATTACTTAGTTTCCCGCGAGCCTCGGTTTGGACAACGTTCCAAATTTCCACTCGCCTGAAATCCAAATCTGTATCTTAATAAATATAATAGTCCAACAGGCAATTAATAATTAGTAAAATGAGCTGCTACATTATGCATAATGACATCCCTGTGGTAAGCAAGATGATTTTTGAATTTTCAGGCAATGGTGTACTTACATGTAAAAAGTGATTCCACTACCCTTGGATGCCTTGGGACAGTGATCCGTGTGATTTTTGCACAACTTCACCCGACATGAAGGCATTTTAAATCATAAATCTTATTTTTGATGATTAAAATAAACTGTCAAAACAGCGTCCGCCATTGCGGACTCGCGCAACCTAACTGATCGGCGCGCCGGTACAGTTTGCAAGCCTCACCCACTGCGGTATAGTTTTCGTGGGGTCATTTTAAAGTGACATGAATGCTTCCATGTCTTATATGCGTTCACTGCATATTAATAAATAAAAAATCGAAAGTTAAATCTGAGAAATGATCTTGGTTCATTTGGTGTCAATAACACTCGTGTAAAAAACTGTAATCTTAAGGGGTTCATAAAGTAATTCCTTTGACTTTCATATACGAACGTTCGCAATAAGTACAGTTAGCAATCAATAAGAACTCGCCCGTTAGATCACTGCGGAGGGAAAGCTAGAGACGGGATTAACTTCAGTCGATATTTTTAGTTACATATTAGTAAATTTTATCGGAACACTCAAGGACACCTCTGGGGAAAGAAGAGCTGGCAACTTCCTCGCACAAAATAGGTAGAGTCTGACCAGCCAGTCGTCTCACAAAATACCAACTAACAAATTATAACTATCTCTTTCTTATGCTGAAAAATGTTAAGCGTAAAAAAGAGATGGGTGTACTTCCCCAGCTACGAATGCTAGTGACACGACTGG
Organism: Clepsis dumicolana; assembly: GCA_963691665.1. Taxonomy (NCBI): domain Eukaryota; kingdom Metazoa; phylum Arthropoda; class Insecta; order Lepidoptera; family Tortricidae; genus Clepsis; species Clepsis dumicolana. Next base: position 13,062,254 of record OY829523.1, on the reverse strand, counting down.
CTGGTCAGACTCTATCAGCAATGCGATACAGCGAGGAAATGCTGCCGGCGTCTTTGGAAACAAACCGCAGGGGAGAGTTTTTTAAATTTTATTTTGGTAATTTGACAGTTTTTATTTTATACATTTATGTTGTTTCAACGGCGTCAAAAGAAATAAATGACACAGTTATTTTAATAGGCTAAAATGAAAAAAAAATCATCAAATTCGTTTTTTTCTCGTTTATTCCGATGGCTGCATATAAGAGCAGTTGCTACATTTCGCCTGAAAAATTTAAGTAAAGATGGATTCAATACCGACACAATGTCACCAATCACTCGATACCGACACAATGTCTCTATCGATATAATTTCTCGATATCGACATAACTACTATCGATAACCGGACCCTCCCTCGCTGTATCAGTCGGTGGGTATCGGTCGATGACTAAGCCTGTTAATCTACAATTACTTATCCCCACCCCTAATCAACCCCCCCCCCCCCCACCTATTCACAGACTACGCATCCAGAGTAGCTAAGCGGTGCGTTGAGAAAAAACCGACCAAGTGCGAGTCCAACTCGCACGACGAGGGTTCCGTACGTAAGTTATCGAATTATTTTCTTAATTCGTGTTGTGAGACTTTTATCATCATCATCACCAGCCTTTTTTACGTCCCACTGCTGGGCACAGGCCTCCTCTTAGAATGAGAAGGATTGGGTTATAATTCCCACCCGGACCCAGTACGGATTGAGAACTTCACATACATCATTGAATTGCTTCGCCGGGCTGTGCAGGTTTCCTCACCAAAAAGCTGATGATAAATTACAAATTGTGAAACCATGCCTCGTGATACTAGGTCAGTAGGTCACCCTATAGGTTTTGATTTACTTGGGATTGATAGACAGACGGACAGACAGAAAGACGGACAGCGAAGTGATCCTATAAGAGTTCCATTTTTCCTTCTTTTTGAGTACTGTATTTTAGTATGTATTTATCTACATACAGTACCTAGAGTACTTACCCATAACACAAGCTCCACTTAATTTGGGTTAGATCAATTGGTGTCAATTTCGTCCCACAATATTTAGGTATTTATTTATTATAATAATCCATGAATAAGTCATGGTCGCCATTGATCAATCAGCGTCTTAAACGACGCGTGATTGCTAAATCACATCAAATCATTCACCCAACCATAAAACGATTACCAATAGTTCCTATTCGTAACTACGTCGTGTATACTAAGTGCATCTGATAATTGAAGTAAACAGATACAATTATAGATCTTTTATGCGCGATGAAACTCCAGCGATTCGCCATGAGCTATTGGACGAGCAATTTTTGAGCAATAATGGCATTGACTTACCAACACCACGTAGACTTTGGTTCTAGTAAAAAAATCACGAAAAATGTGTCCCAGTACAACACGGCAGTTTTCGATGACAGCCATACGTCATAGCGCTGTCGTTCGACCAAACTAAGACTGACTGTGATGCTCGTTGAGTGGTATTTTGATTCGGACGTTTTCAAGCGCTAACCCGAAGTCCATGGTGTTGGTAAGTCAATGAATAATGCCAATGGATTGCATAATGACACATATTGGCAAGGTACTATTCTCATAGTTTGACGCGTTAACGCGAACGTATTTTTTGCATCTATTACATTAGACAGACGCTGTGAAATTCACAATAAGAACTGTGCCTCTAGTGTCATTTTTGACACAAGAAAACATCTCGGTCGTGTTCGCCTTAACGTCTCAATTACTATGACCAAATGGACAGCGCCTTCGGCGGCACGTATCGACCACAAACGATTCTCACAGTTTGAATCAGGGGTTACTTTGCGGGGAGATCTATATTTATGAACTAATGTCAAAGCCATTGCATTGCATTGTCAAAGGCATGTGGTTGGTGCTTTGATGGTGGCCTCGTAGAGGGTGCCGAAATGCGTCAGCGTTTAGTGGTTTTTGTGATAGTTGGGTTTGTGATAGTATGGTCAATGTGGTTGCGGGTGAGCAAAGTAATAGTTTTAAGTTCATATTCTCATAGTAGGTATTTGACATTTGAGACGCATTTGAGACGTATTTTTTGGCCGAAGATTACACTAGAGGCTCTGGCTTTATGACATACCTAAGTAGGTACGCCATCAGTCTTTTGACTATGTTCTGGTTAGTATACCGATAGGTGTATACTAACCTAATCTAGCTGTAATTATGGAAGTACATCCTGCTAATTAAGTGGTGAACCGCAGCTGTGTGACTGATCAAAGGGTTGTGTGTTCGTCACTGAACCAGAGGATGACTAACTTTCGCACAAGTGAACTGAAGTTTCTTGGAAGGTTTTCGCATGTTTGACCAAATTTAAACAAAATGTAAATAGATGATGATTATCAACTAAAAACAATTACTTTGCTCATCCGCGACCACGAGTGAAAAACAGTTAATCTGTGCGGCAAATGTATGTTTCCATGCAACACCTCCGCCTCAACTGCAACAGATGCCACACAGACCCAACTATCACCACCACTAAACTAAACGTTGACGCGCGCTGAATATGAACCTCCGCAAAGTAACGCCTGATTCAATAAATAGATGATGATATTTTTTATAGGGATCAGAAAATAACATTTGTGTCTTACCGACTGCTATCGGAAACGGTGGCTATTTTCAACGATGTACTTAGGTACTAATGGCACTTAACAACAAATAAATACAGCGTTTATCGTAACATTAACATCGCAATTGTCATAATTAGCTAAATTAATGGCATTGGATTAGTTACCCGGCTTATTGTTATTCGCAACACAAATAACTTATTTATGCTTGACCTAATTCATTTTAGACCATAAAGCAGTCAGACGGGAGGCGCCTTTGGCTTATCTATGCATTACAATTTTTCTGCCACTTTTTGAGGGGGACGAGGAACACACACATACAGCACACGTCTACGCTCCTGTCAAAACTAGTATCGTTCCTACAAACGCACACTAAAATGAAACTGACACACAAATGCCAAAAACACGCACACAAGCAACAGACCCTGATCATTTTGGTCAGACTTAATGTTAGAGATGTGGCAGAGAGGAAATCGCGCGTTAACATCTCCATTCCTTTCCTGCTCTAAGCTTTAGACAGATATATGCATGCTTATTACCATTGGTCCGTGAGATCCTAGCGCTTTGGGTTTGTTTAAGAAAATATCCAAGAGGCTAGCCGATTTCACAAGAGAACTAAGAGCTGGCAGCTTTCTCGGACAAAGGCTAAACCTAGCCATCCACGATATGGATGACTTAATTCCTATTTCTTCTTGTGTTATCATCATACCCCGTTATCAGTGTTGCGGATTCATTGAAACGGAGGGCACTGCACATTTTCTTGACATGTACCTACATAATATAATTCGATGCACCTGGTCTATTTGATGTGAACTTCACAATTCACTTTTTTACTTACATGTTTCAAGTGTCCGGACTTAAGAGGTTTTATGCTGTTTTGTAACACCATAATAAGCGATTGTGTCCTCAGAATAATAACTAAAGCAATAGAAGCCTTACTAAAATAAAAACTCTGTAACCGCTCTCTTATTCACATTTAGTAATACGACATGCACGAGAGTAAGTGCAACGAAAAACCACTTACGGTTTTTAGTATTTCCTAGTGAGTCACAAGTTAAAATGTCAAATGGTTTTACTTGGTTGCAATAATGGTATTAAATCTAAAAAATAAGTATCTGCACTAATCTTTTTCGTGACGTTAGATCAACTTAACATGGTCGCATTGTTATGGATCTGAAGCTTAGTGGTTTGTTTGATGAATTTGTGTATTTTTTTAGGAAAATAATAAAGAAAACTTTTGAAAATGTATGTGTCGACTCTCTAGATATACTAGGAATCTATTTTTAACATAGCATGTGTGGTTGAAGGCTGCAGGTCTCATACAACACGGAAAGAAAATATGAATGAGTTGGTTACTTTTCATCGGTGAAGTTTGATGTAAAATTTGCATTACGAGGGGCGGCTGATAAGTAATCTCCTTGGTCAGAAATATAAAAAAATAATGCTGGCTGGTATGGATTTATATTCGTTTGTTATTCTATTTTCAAAATGTATTACATTCCTTTGTTTATTGCATCACGTTTATTTGTCTCCTACAATTGTTTCAAACATGTCGGTAGAAAAAGTGAAAATGGATAAAATCGAGCAGCGTGCGGTGATTAAGTTTTTGACTAAAGAAGGGAATACGCCTTCGGAGATCAGACAGCGCATGTTACGTGTGTTTGGCAGTTCGTGTTCTTCCGATTTGTTATAAAGTTTTGATAAAAGCAGTTTAAGTTAGGTCGTGAGAGCCTGGAAGATGATCCTCGTAGCGGAAGACCAGTTTCGGCTGTCACCGATGAAAATGTAGCCAGGGTGAAAAAAATTATATTAGAGGACCGACGAGTGAAGCAGTGGGAGATAGCTAGAGATGTGGGCGTCAGTAAAGAGCGAGTCAATGAAATAATTCATGAGCATTTGAACATGTCCAAGGTTAGTGCACGTTGGGTCCCCAGAATGTTGACTGCATTTGACATGGAGAGGCGTGTCAAATGTTGCGAAGAGTTTTTGGACATGAGTCGAGGGAAAGAGGAAGAAATAATTTCCAGAAATGTAACATGTGATGAGACTTGGATTCGACAATGGGACCCGGAAAGTAAGCAAGAGTCGTTACAGTGGAAATTTAAGGATGAGAAGCTGCCTCGGAAATTCAAGGTCTGTCCATCGGCAGGTAAACTTATGGCTACAATCTTTTGGGACACAGAAGGGATTTTGCTCATAGATTATTTACCGAAGAAAACTACAATGAATGCTGATTATTACTCAAACTTACTATATCAACTAAGAGAGACAATAAAAGAAAAACGGCGAGGTAAACTAAGCAAAGGAATTCTGATTTTGCACGATAACGCACCAGTGCATACCGCCCGCACAACGAAGCTAACAATTAAAGACAATTGCTTCGAAACCATTGAAAGCCCCCCTTATAGTCCAGATTTAGCCCCCTGTGACTATTTTCTGTTTAGACTTCTCAAGAAAGACCTCAGGGGACGAAGGTTTAAGACCGATGACGAAATGAAGGCTGCGGTTACTGACTTTTTTGACGACAAACCGAAAGTGTTTTTTTTTAATGGTTTAAATTCAATATTTGAAAAATTTAATAAGTGCATTTTACTAGCAGGGGACTATATAGAAAAATAAAAAAAAATTAGCCACGACAGTCTTTTGTTTCATTGTTAGGTAGATTACTTTTCAGCCGCCCCTCATATTTGTGATAATAAAAGAACTACGTAATAAGCAAAGTAGAGTAAATTATGTTAATTCCAGTTTTCACATACATTTTGCATTATTTTCTCCTATTTTTGTACAATATTATAAACAGTTGTGGTTATCGTAGTGATGTGAGAAATTGTATCAATATTTTTGACCAAGCACATTTTGTTTTAGATTCCCCAAAGATCAAGCGGTCAAAAATATATGGGTACTTACAACGTACTTCAAGGTGCAATTGGATCCCGAAAAAGCATAGCCACATTTGTTTAAATAAAATTTTATTATGTAACATTGAAAAATTTGTGTAATAATTTTTTGGTCGAGACGAGAAGAGCCACACGTTCACAGCTACTTTAAAATAAAAATATTTCGCCGTTAAATGTATCATTATTTTCTACTCCTTTATCGTCCTGCCACCGGCACCGTACCTAATGTAGTAATGACATGTACCCTATATAAGATAGTAAAATAGTAGGTCTACGATTTGTACTTGTTGAAAAAGTTAAAAACGTATTTTATTGCAAAGACCTCGACTTCTAAAATACTCACAGAGAGCTTGTTATTTTATTTTAATTTCAATAATCGTAACTTATTAAACTTTAAACTGTTGTTGTGTTTCTTTTTCGTCATTGAAGTCGACATAGCAACATCACTAGCATTAAGAAAGCTAGTAACAAACTAGTGACAACCTTCTAAATATCGAATGTACAAATATATTTGCATCTCTTTCTGACACATTTTCAATGCCGTAAGTCAAAATAGTAAAAACTGATGTATTCTGCTGCTATTTTAGTAAGGTTTCTATTGCTTTAGTTATTATTCTGAGATTGTGTCATTTATTTGTCAATAATGATTGATGTCGTCGTATATCATTATAATTTGTTTACTTTTTATTCACTTAAAATTATGAATTTTGCCCGTTTAAAACAGAGCTGATGGCGAAATTGGAAAACTCGAAAAACTCTTAATAACTTATTCAGAAAAGGAATGAAATTAAACAAATCTGTTGTTTTACCTGTAGCAATATTATTGTAACAAAAACCTTTTTGTATACCAATATGGCACATTGACAACGAAACAAATATCGAGCGACAACCCTATGACTTAGTTTCAATGAATCTCCAACACTGATAACGGAGTGTGGTTATCATGCATTGTCGTAAATCCCTCTTGGTATTACCTACTGACATTTAAAGCAAGTTGTGAAATACAGGCGTCGTTGGCGATATTATTCTGCACAGAACATTGAAAAATATAGGTTACCGTAGCGCCTAGTGTATTTGCGCATTGCAGTTGCAGTGTTTTTGGGAGCTATTCTCCATAAGGTTATTCGTGCAACCTCAAGAGTCACTAGTCTGTTGCCGGTCTTTAAGGAGGAAAAGGGATAGAGGAAAGGGGGGGGGGATCAGGCCTCCGGCACTCTCACTGACCGAAGGAAACGCAACTGTGCCCTAAGCACGACTTGTCGAATCTTGCGTCACGTAAAATCGAAAAGTAAACTATAACGAACTAAAAAACAATTACTTTGCTCACCCGCGACCACTAATGACAAATAGTTATATCTGTGCGGCAAATGTATGTTTCCATGCAACACCTCCACCTCCACTGCTACACGAATCAACACATGCCACACAGACCCAACTATCACCACCACCACTATACTAAACGCTGACGCGTTTCGGCACTCTCCACGAGGCCATTTACGAAGCACAACAACAACCGCTCAACATGCCACCACTTCCACTACTGACATATGTAAACCATGTACTCAACTTAGTTAATGAGAAAACCAACGTACCCACTAATATTTTATAAATTCCAAACTACCCTTTTATGTAAGTCCTAAACTACCCTTTTTTAAGAAATGAATTCCAAACTACCCTTTTTATTTTTATTTTTAATCTACGCCAGGTACCCCGTTATTTTTAACCGAGTACGGTAAAAAGAGAAGTCATGTTCTCATTATTACTATGACACATTATTAAAATTAGAACCAAGTCGTAACAAAGGCGAAGAAACCAAATTAACTTGTTCATTAATAATAGACCCCATGTTGTTGTACCTAATAATTTCCAATTGTTCTAAAACCGATAGCCGCAAACCCTTATCACAATAATGTAAAATTTCGTACGTATCTGAGTCTAACAACGAATGATTCGTTTCTAATAAATGCTTGGCAAAGTTTGATTTCTCTGGATGATCATGCCTATATGACGAGACATGCTCTTTAAATCTAGTATCAAAGCTTCGACCGGTTTGTCCAATGTATACTTGACTACAGTCGCCACAAGTGAGTTTATATACGCCCGACCTGTTCCCTTTATCCACCTTTTCTTTGTTATTACAAAGTCTAGAACGTAAAGAATTAGTAGTCTTAAAGGCAACATTGATGTTATTTGATTTTAAAATATTATAAATCTTGTCAGACAACCGGCCAACATAAGTAATACTAGATCTAAATTTGTTAGTAGGCTGAGATGGCAACGCAGAGTAAAGCATGCTATTCACTATCCGTCCCTGCTTCTTTTGAACCAGACTATTAACCATTGCTGTACTATAACCATTTGTTGTTGCTATCTGATATATAGTATGTAACTCAGAATCATAATGCTCTTTCGAAAGAGGTACAGTTAGTAGTCTATGTACATAACAATGGAAAGCAAGGAGGAGAAGGAAGGAGGAAGGAAGGGAGGAGGGAGGGGGGGGGGGAGGGAGGGAGGAGGAGGAGGGGGGAAGGAGGAGGAGGAGGAGGAGGGGGGAGGTTTGTGAGTTAATAGAATTAGTAACTTTATGCATGAAACAAAATTATTTCAGATTTAATGGTCAATATTATTTGCAGAGTGATGGTTTAGCAATGGGGTCACCTCTTAGTCCTTTAATGGCTGACGTTTTTATGGATAACTTTGAAAAACAATATATAGTGGGGAACAGCAATTTAGTATATTATTATAGGTATGTTGATGATTTAATTTATGTTGGAAGGGGAGTATGAGGCAGCTAGATTTGTTTATTAGTGCTCTCAATAACAAACATCCAAAAATAAAGTTCAAACGAGAATTAGAGGAAAATCGTTCATTAAATTTTCTGGATTTAACTATTACAAGGAGTAAATAATAGGCACCAGTTTCAAATTTACCGTAAGCCTACGTACACAGATACTGTCATACCTGCAAATTCTACTCACCCATGGCAGCATAAACTGGCTGCTTTCCATTGTTATGTACATAGACTACTAACTGTACCTCTTTCGAAAGAGCATTATGATTCTGAGTTACATACTATATATCAGATAGCAACA